>OX375881.1:116020737-116620737 GCA_947359465.1 Metellina segmentata
CTTCTGCTATTCGATACTGCGTATTATATGACTGTGGCTGGAAACACACTCAAGGTGCTTTATCCGCAATTGCTCGAAGTAACTTGCATGGCACACTTCTTTCACAACTGCAGAAAAAGTCCATGGATTTTACACAAATCTAGACAATTTCATCGCTTGTATTAAGGCAGCCACAGTACAAAACATGTTCAGAAAAGCCGCTTTTCACACCATCGGCCAATAGCCTGAACCGGTACTTACACTCTGGGCTACGTGGCTTCGGACAGCATTGTACTACACTGACCACCTTCTCACTGTAAATGACATTGCAAGCGGTTTCAGTATCTTAAAAAACGATTGGAAAAAATAATGACCTGAATGTTATTGCTACACTTTCCCGAGATAATTTTCCCCCAAGTCAGTATTTGCTACTACAACAATGTCAGGCAACATCAGTCTGTGTTGAGCGCAGATTTTCAATGTGAAAAAAAAATTGCCATCCAAGATCGGCCATTCAACTACATCAACGTTCTTCTGTATTTAATGATGTATTATAATGCTGTTGAACACGACTAAAATTGTCAATAAATGTTTTCAAATTTTACGAATATTTTATTTTAGATTTTAGTGTATCAAAAATAAATGCAACTTTATTTCCATAAATGCAACTTTAGGGAATGATAAATGCAACTTTTCCCATTTTTACTGCAACAAAAAAGTTGCCCTAGTAATCACATTGGCGGACGTTCTAGTGTTAATCTACAAATAAAATATGCAGTATTCTTGATAAATTTAAGACTTGAAAACATTTTTAAGAACATTTAATCAATGTTAAACAAAATGAAAACTCAGGCCTTTTTAGGGTCTATAGGAATATTAAAATATAAAATAAATAATTACGCAATGTATTAAGTAAAGCAATTAAAGAGCATTTTTAATATAATAATATGTAAATTTTAAAAGATGGGCCACTCAAAAATTTCGGTAGGCAGCTTGCTGCTGTGCATGCACATTACCTTCGCTACCATAGCAGTTGAGGCACCCAACTTTTTGGCCATGACACATTGATTTGCAGCTTTTCCACCGCATCCTTTATGGAAATTGAATCCAGCAAGTGTCTCTCCTGGTCTTGGGAATCGGCTGACGTAGCTGCAAAATTCATAGACATCATGTTCAAACACGAAAACGAAAAAATCTGATCGATCGTTGCACACCACACTAAAGTAAGTTTCTACTCAAAATGTTTCAATATACAGTCAAGTCTCGATAATCTGAGTTGATTGGGACCGACACCAACTCGGATTACTGAAAACTTGGATTATGCGGACTACATAATAAAATCAAAGAGAAAAATTCAGTTTTATATAAGTACCTAAAAAATAGAGAGATCAAATAGCGAAATAATAACATGCAAACAGATTTGTAAACTATAAAAATGTATTTGAAATAACATCACACTTACTTGATTTAATGTTTAAAAAATGAATCTAAAGTTGTTAGTTTTTTAGCAGAAACTCTCTTTTTTGCTGTGTTGTCTTGCAAGCTTTTAAAAAATAAAACGTTATGTGGTAAAGCATCTTGCCTTCTGCATGTGAACTGATCTTTGATGTTTCATCGTTTAAATCTTCAGTATCATCAATTTCTTCTTCGGTAATCATGCGAATTATTGCATCGTCGGTAATTTCATCTTCCTCATAACCGTAAAGGCATTCTTCGGCGTAGTTATCTATTACTCTTCACAGCCGGTTATTTCAAAACTGTATTTTTAATTTCAAAATGTTCTTGATTTTCTTTTATTTACTGTCTTCGAGGTCTTTAGTTGTCAGGATATTATGCCAGTTGTTCGTTATTGTCTCCGGTTTCATTTTTCCTCAATGATTCAGCAATCCAATACATAACATTTTTGACATTGAGAGGGGAAAAAAAAAGCTACCTCGGATTAAGCGGAGCTTGGATTAGCGGGACTCTACTGTACTAAGTAATATGTTCAGATGAATTTAGCATGGATAATATTAGTTTGATTTATTATATTACTATTGCTAGATATAAAGCCCATTGAGATAAAAATACAACATGCTCAAAACTTCTCTCTTACAGGGCCACGGTAGACTGGTAGGATGAGTAATGGATTAGCAACAGGATTGTGAGCCAAAGACCTTCGTATACAAAGGGGGCCTGGTGCATGATCAATCGGTCATGGCCTCACATTGGTGTTGAAGTATGGAGAGTGGGTTGCCAGCTCAGGTGTTATCGCGTCATCAGACCGTGGTACAAAATTACATGGTGCGGTCCTCTGATCTTTTCTCTTGGATTTGTTCCCTGACGCACCAGTAGTCCTTTGTGTAGTTCCAGTGTAATGTTAATAGGAATACCTACCTACCACTGTTTTTCGTTGCTAATAGGAAACAACTACCAATAAAGAAAAATGTATACACCTATATAGTTCTGTTTCTGCACGAACTTTTTTACACACATTTGATTTAACACGAATTCAAAATAAATACTTCATACTCTTTTTACGTTTGTTTTTAGCCAATTTCTAAGAATGTTTTTTGCCTAAATTCTAAGAAAAAATAATTTATTTGTAGCATAGTATAATACCTAAAATACACACAAATAAATTGCATAACAGCTAGTGCATGCATTTTTAAATGCAGGCTTTCATTTATCAATGTGTACATCTAGGTATCTATGCACGTATGTAGTATCATCAATGTTTTTATTGAATTTGGTTCGTAATATGTAATTTGTACCGAATCTTCCAACATCATTACAATGGTACACACAATTGGTGGAGAAGGATTCAATGATCTATCGTTTGAAGATATTGATGAATTGTTAGTCGACTAAGCCTTAAGAGATGAAATATTAAAGGTTGTCCTTGAGACTCCTAAACGCACAGAACATAGTTTTATGAAAAAAATTATCCTGTTCTAAAAGCAAATTTAATAAAAGGAGATTTGGAACTGGCGAGAAAATTGGGTAGTAATTATGTCAAACATGACTCTAACAAGGAACACGCTGGAAAGTTTCAACATGAACTGAAGTTGTTGACAGCCTCTTACAGAAAATTATGTAATAGCCTAACCAAAACACGAATACAAAGATTAATAACCAAATTTGTTCGTAAAACTGGTGAACTATCAGCACCAGAGGAGACTCATGCGGATTTTGCTCAAGAAATCACAGAAAGAAATTCATTAATAGAGGAAGAAAACAATGTCCACAACATTTCTACTGATGGCATATTCCAGTTGTACGCAAGCATATGGGCTGTTTGTTGTCAGAAAATGAAAATGAATAAAATCTTGTTACATGTATGTAAAGTACACTGAAGAATGATGAAAAATAGAGTGTGAAACACTTCAAAATCTTACTTTAGGTATACAAAAATAGAAAAATGCGAAATACGACTGATTTGTTGAAGTTGCCATCTTCAAACATGAGTGACAGATTGCATCCGGTCCCAGTATCATCAACCTGCTCATACAAAGTTCCCTCCTCTTCCTTTATTTCACGACTCTCCCTAGGTATGACTGTATCTTAGGTACACCACTCCCCCGATAAAAAATGTCACATAATGTACTAACAATGGTAATTGTTTTGACTCAGATTTGGTGGATTTCAAGTGACACTCATACACGACCAATTTTTAAAATTCAATTCGGTACAGCTACAGTTTACGTTTATAGCGGTGGCAACGGTCTTGGCAGCTTAAGAAATGCGCCAAAAAAAAAAATTGCCAAGCAAATAATTATTTCAAAAATCCTTTTCTTTCAAAAATATTTTTCGTTTTACAACGGAAAATGAAAGCTAGAAAACACATTTGTGAACGTTTTAAAATGTATATTTTTGAAAAACTTTCACAAAAAGTAATACGTTTAAACATATTTCAAAATATAATTGTGAACCTGCAGAAAAACTAAACAGCGAATGATAGAAGAGAATAGAAAAATATTTTTTAAAAGAAAAGCAAGAAATAATACAACCTTGTATGTCAGAACTGTTCCTGGAAAAAAATTGTTAAAAGAAAATTCCACAAAAAGCGAAAAAACAATAAGTATCAGAACTCAACTGGAGAGGATATTTCAAAATTAAAATAACCAATAGAATCAAAGAAAAAGTTTCAAACAAACCAATGAAATCAAACGAATTCAATGGATGGTGGAGTGGTCGTTCACGGTAAGACGTTTGTCGCCAACTAATTTTTGTCGCCAAATCAAGATGGCGGCCGAATTCCGTAACAGCAAAATCCACACAGATAGGGTTGCCATAACAAAAACGCCAGATGTGAAGAAAAACCGCAAAAGGTGAAGGTTACCATATTTGGCGACAAATCGCCTTCTTACCGTGAACTACCACTCCACCCAATGGATTTTGAAAGAACCTTTTAAAATAATCAAATGAAAATTTAAAGTTTTCGTTTGCGAGGTTGCCATAAAAACCATAAAAGTAAATACAGACGGGTTACTTTTTCCTACCGTTACTTGCAACTAGAAGTTTTGTTTTATATTGTTTGCCAGATTTATTTTCAAAAAAGTTTTTTGTTTAAAAAACAATACCTGATTAAATCCACTATACACCCGCCAATAACCACAACAGATGACATTCTTTTGAAAATTAGCAAACACTAAAAATTAAGAAAGGACACCAAATTTCATTCTTCAAAACATGTGATGTTTTATCAACTCCGTTATCAGCAAATGATAACAGACACACGAGCGCCTCAAAGTAGAGTGCCTATATAATAAGAGTGGCGACAAGGGACCAAATTTGGCCCACTGCACATGCGCGGCAGCCATTTTTCTACCAGAATCGGTTGCTGGACGAATATCTTTCTTCCTTCGGTTTCCCACATTTCCTCCTCTCTCTTTCTTTTGGCGATAGTGTTTATGTCCCGTAATTTTTATGCTCACGACTTGTTGGGACAATAAATTATCCATCGTAAACTAGATGGCAGCACGAATCAAAGGTAGTGTGTTGTTGATTTAAGCAAAGGCTTATCAATAACACACACAATTGTAAATTATATAAAAAATAGAATTTGTTATTAGATAATTATTATGTTTAATTTTAATTTAGATAAATAGCCTTAAGAAATGTTTTTTAGTATACCAATAATTATTTGCTAACATAAATTTATTAATTTAATTTTTATTTTGTAACTGTGATCAAAACTATAATGTAAAAAGACGCGTTAGTTTAAAATGTGATAGAATCAGTTTACCACTTCTTACGATGCTTGATCTTGCTTGACTGGTAAATAAAGAATCGTATTTGTCTCTAATATTCCTGTCATGAATTATTCCTACCTTAACTACGCAACCTACAGAAGAATGATTTAATCAAATTATACTGGAGTCGAAATAACACCTATAAATTGATGAACCGGACAAAACAATAATCGGACAGAAAAATGGTGGACGCAGCGGTGCCTACGATTCTCAACGACGCCCAAGCGAGTGCAGTTAGTATCAAACTTCCACCGTTCTGGAGCGACAAACCGGAGATGTGGTTCTATCAGGTAGAGGCACAGTTCAAAATATGCGGAATCACCCAAGAAGATACCAAATTTAATTACCTCGTTGCCCAGCTGGAACCCAGATATATGGAAAATATCTGGGACATTATTAAAGACGATACCAACACCAAATATCAAGCAGCTAAAGAACGCCTGTTGGATACTTTCACCGAAAGTGAAAACAAGAAAATTAAGCGCCTCTTGACGGGACTTGAGCTTGGAGACATGCTGCCCAGCCAGTTCCTGAGGAAGATGAGATCTCTCGGCGGCGGAAGCGACGTGGTTTCGGACAAAGTTCTGCGAACGTTATGGCTTGACAAGATGCCGGTCGGAGTGAAAAGTATATTGATCGTCAGTGACGAATCACTCTCTCTGGAGAAACTTGCGACGATGGCGGACAAGATCATCGAGATTTCCCCACGAGCGTCAGAATTGTCGGCTGTTCAGAAGCCACCAGATCCAGTGGAAGACCTGATTTCGAAAAGGCTTGCTGCGTTGGAAATGAAGATCGAAGCACTGGATTCTCGAAATTTCAGGAGCCGCAGCAGAGGAAACTACAGTGGCAATAGGAATCGCAGTAATTCCAGGAAGCGTTTCAACCCAAATGGGAAGTTCTGTTTCTACCATCACCGGTTTGGAAAGAAATGCTTGCCGGAAAAGTGTGTACAGCCATGTAGCTGGAAGGATTCGTCGGAAAACTTCACACAGCAGTAGACTCAGCGGCAAGTCCTGCTGCGGAGGGTTTGGATGGCCGCAAGTACAGATTATTTGTGCGAGACTACACAACAAGACAACAATTTCTTGTGGATAGTGGTGCAGATGTCTCAATAATCCCACCTTCCAAGACCGACACAAAAAACTGTGAGTACAAACTGTATGCAGCAAACGGGACAGAGATACCTACTTATGGCATAAAAATCTTAACCCTAGATTTAGGCCTTCGTCGTCAGTTTCAATGGCCATTTGTAGTAGCGAAAGTGTCAAAAGGCATACTTGGTGCTGATTTTTTAAACAAATTCAAATTGTTGATTGACATTCACAATAAAAAATTAATTGATGGTGTAACCAACCTTTCAATCACAGGGGAAGTTACATCCATTCAAGACAATAGCAATTTAAGCACGATAAACAAATCAACAAAATACTTCGAATTGTTACAACAGTACCCTGAACTCACTAAACCTAATTTACTTGGCAAGGTTGCCAAGCATGATGTCAAACATCACATTGTGACAACTGGCCAACCGACTTACTCAAGAGCAAGACAACTGGATCCTGGGAAACTAAAACTGGCCAAGCAAGAATTTGAATTTATGCTGAATAATGATATTATTCGTCCTTCCAAATCACAGTGGGCTAGTCCCTTACATCTGGTGAACAAGAAAGATGGAACGATTAGGCCTTGCGGTGATTACAGAAGGCTTAATGCCCTAACAGTACCAGACAGGTATCCTATTCCCCGAATAGAAGATTTCCATTACATATTACAAGACACCAAGATATTTTCAAAGATTGACCTAGTGAAAGCTTATTTCCAGATTCCAATTGCAGAAGAGGACAAGTGTAAAACGGCAATAACTACACCATTTGGACTCTACGAATTCAACGTGATGAGTTTTGGATTGAGGAATCCACCTTCCAACGCTTCATCACAGAGGTTCTACGTGGACTGGATTTTGTATTTCCTTATTTAGACGATGTGTTAGTGGCTTCAACCTCAGAGGAAGAGCACAAACAACATCTTGCACAAGTTTTCAGCAGACTTCAACAATATGGACTGCGCATTAATATTGCCAAATCTGTGATGGGTGTTAACCAAGTAGAATATCTGGGATACCTGATTACAGAAAAAGGCTCATGTCCATTACCAGAAAAAGTACAAGCTATTACTGATTACAAGTTACCAGTAACTATCCATGAGCTTCGTACGTTTCTTGGTATGTTAAATTTTTACAGACGATATTTGAAGAATGCTGCAGAAACACAGGCACTGCTCCATGAGATGTTGAAAGGTGCGAAGAAAAAAGATCGCAGGAAAGCTCCATGGTCAGAAGAAGCCATTCAGCAATTTGAAAAATGCAAGTGCGACCTAGCACAAGCTGCCCTGTTAAATTTCCCAAACTCAGCGTTACCTCTGTCCTTATCTACAGATGCCTCTGACTTTGCAATTGGGTCAGTGTTACAACAATTGGAGGATGACAGCTGGAAGCCAATTGCTTTCTACTCTAAAAAGCTGAATGATGCTCAAAAAGGCTACTCTACCTATGATAGAGAATTGTTAGGTATCTACCTTTCTGTAAAGAAATTCAAACATCTTCTTGAAGGACGTGAATTTATAATTTATACAGATCATAAGCCTATCACTTTTGCCTTTAAACAAAAAAATGAGAAAGCTTCTCCTCGACAACTGCGCCAGCTTCAATACATTTCTGAGTTCTCAACTGACATCCGTCATGTAGATGGGAAAGAAAACATTGTTGCTGATGCTTTGTCGCGGATTGAAGAGGTAGCAGTAATAGACTACCATGCCATAGCAGATGCCCAAGTCAATGACCAAGAGTTAGAGCATGTGATGCAGAATAG
The DNA here is from genome assembly GCA_947359465.1 of Metellina segmentata. Lineage (NCBI taxonomy): Eukaryota > Metazoa > Arthropoda > Arachnida > Araneae > Tetragnathidae > Metellina > Metellina segmentata. Next base: position 116,028,821 of record OX375881.1, read on the forward strand.
TGACTCGCTGAAATTCAAGCGCCATCAATTGCCATCTGGAAAACCATTATGGTGTGACATTTCAACTACTAATATAAGACCATTTATCCCGAAAAAATTTAGAAAACAAATGTTTCTACAAATTCATGGATTTTCCCATCCAGGCATAAAAGCAACTGTCAAACAGATGACTGACAAGTTTTGCTGGCCAAATATAAAAAAAGAAGTGCGTGAATGGGCCAAAACATGCATAAGCTGCCAAAAAGCGAAAGTAAACAGACACACCAAATCAAAATTTGCAGAGTATCAAACACCAGATGCAAGATTCAGCACTGTACATATTGATTTGATAGGACCACTACCACCTTCAGATGGAAAAATTTACTGTCTGACATGCATCGACAGATTTTCATGTTGGATGGAAGTTGTCCCTTTGCCAGACATTACAGCTGAAACTGTTAGTAAAGCCTTTTACGAACAGTGGATTTGTAGATTCGGTGTGCCTGCTACCATTGTTACAGATCAAGGAAGACAATTTGAATCCCAACTGTTTAGGAGCCTTGCAACAATCAGCGGTGCTAAAGTCTCACATACAACGCCATATCATCCACAAGCAAATGGAAAAATTGAGCGGTATCACAGAACCTTGAAGACTGCAATAAAAGCCCATAACGACATCAGATGGACTGAAATCCTACCCTCTGTACTTCTAGGACTTAGAGCTGCATTACGTCCTGATACCAACTACACAATAGCTCAAATGATGTATGGTACCACCATAAGACTGCCAGGTGAGTTTTTTGACCCACCTGCCTCTAAAGTTGAACCTGAAACATTTGTGACACAGTTGCAGAATTTTATGGAACAGATCAAGCCAACAAAAACATCAAACTCCTATAGACAAAAAATATTTGTACATAGTGACCTAAAAACATGTACACATGTATTTGTTAGGATTGATCGTGTAAAAAAAGCGCTGGAGCCAGCTTATGAAGGACCGTTTCCTGTAGTGAACAGGAGTGATAAGTATTTCAAATTGTTATCTAAAGGTAAACATGTTACTATATCAATAGATAGGTTGAAACCAGCATATATATTGGCTGCAAATGCACCAAATACACAAAGTGAATTCTGTGAACCAAATGTTTGCAAAGATAACACAAATGCTCAACCCCCACTTGATAGTAAACAGTGCACCACACGTCGTGGTAGAGAAATTAGGACACCAGTAAGATTCCAATAATTGTATATAATCAGTCGAATGTAAATAATCATGTGCAACAATTTTTTTCTTTTTCTTCGGTATGTTTATCTGGTATATAACTATTGTTTAGTATGATTGTTGATAGTGTTTTATTTGCAGAATGTACCTTTTTGGCTATGATTTTGAGTTAATTGGATTTTATTTTTCAATATGGCATACAGTATAGTTAAGACTTGAAACCAATCTAAAACAATTGATTTTGGAAAAACTTACATTTATGCAATTATTTTTTTCATACAACTGAAAAAGAACAAATTTTGAAAAATTCATGTCTTTATCTTGATATTGTATTAACTATCAATTCCTTTGGCTCATCAGCGGTATAACAGGAAAAGTGTTATGTTAATTCTGTAGTGAAACTTCTATTTAAAGTATCATTATTTTATTCGCAATGAATACCTATTTGGAAGTGTTGTAGTAATTATCTATATATTGTCAGTACTGTCTCTTGCCATGGTTTCTAGGTATCGTAACTTAGTTACTGGTAAGGGAGTAATGTTGGGACAATAAATTATCCATCGTAAACTAGATGGCAGCACGAATCAAAGGTAGTGTGTTGTTGATTTAAGCAAAGGCTTATCAATAACACACACAATTGTAAATTATATAAAAAATAGAATTTGTTATTAGATAATTATTATGTTTAATTTTAATTTAGATAAATAGCCTTAAGAAATGTTTTTTAGTATACCAATAATTATTTGCTAACATAAATTTATTAATTTAATTTTTATTTTGTAACTGTGATCAAAACTATAATGTAAAAAGACGCGTTAGTTTAAAAATGTGATAGAATCAGTTTACCACTTCTTACGATGCTTGATCTTGCTTGACTGGTAAATAAAGAATCGTATTTGTCTCTAATATTCCTGTCATGAATTATTCCTACCTTAACTACGCAACCTACAGAAGAATGATTTAATCAAATTATACTGGAGTCGAAATAACACCTATAGACTTATTGAACTTGTTTTCGTGAATATTAACAAGAAAATGAATAAAGTTAAGCTTATAACTTCAGTGTTAAATAAAATAAGATCTGATGTGTTGTCTCTCTCAGGCACAAGTTTTGTTAAGGTGTTAGCCTCTAGATCGGAAGGTTCCTGGTTCGAATCCGGGTCCGGGCATGGGTGTTTGTAAACGTATGGTGTAGAGGCGGCTGGTGCACCTTAAATCTGTCGTGGCCGAAAGTCCTCACGTTGGGTTGGCGTGGAAGTTTGGAGAGTGGAGTGCCAGCTCAGGTGTTGCTTCGTCATCTGACCGTGGTTCAAAATTACGAGGTGTTGTCCTCGAATCTTTCCCTTAAGGGACTGATTCCGGACCGTCGTCAATAGCCCGTTGTGTTGCTCTAGTACGACGTTAACTAAAATTACAATTACAGGCACAAGTTTTTTCTTTAAATTCTTTCCATGCTGTGTGATAGAAGGTTACGCATTAATTTTATAACATTAAATAAAAAATAGATTTGAAATGTCCTACTATTAATGGATAGTTCCTTAAAATAAAACTTTCTTTCAACCAACTGTTCAACACATGTAGTTTTTTTTTTTAGTGTGATTAATCCTTTCCTTACATTAACCGAACCAGAAAAGATACTGAAAATTTTTATTTGACCTTTTAATTCATAACACAAAATTTTAACCCAATTAAATTTGATTTTTGTTTCAAGTTTCATCCATTTATACAAGTCAAAAGACATGTAATTTCAAAAATAATCAACACCATCAGTACACATTTGTTAAAAAATCTACCACATTTTCATATGAAAAATAGAATTAACAGATTGAAACTAAATTATGAGCAAATATTAGCCTAAACATACAAGAATAATCTCAAGATAAAAAAATAGATAACAGCATTTGTACGCATTTATATACAAAGTCACAGATAAATGTTGATGTGGTGGTTTTGTTTCGAGATCTAGTAGCAAAATAAAGATGAAAGTTTGCATCAAAATTAACACTTTTATATAAACATTTATTTTATTATTTTTATATAAAGCATTGCTACAATTTACTCTCTGCTTTTCTGATTCAATTAGGCTTAGGTTATTGAAAACCTATAATAAGGAAACAGCTAAAAAAAACAACGCATTATCAAAAGTTTAAAACTTGCTAACTGCCTTTGGCGCGATGTTTACATCGCCAAAGTAGCTGGATACAGCATGTTGTTAAAAAAAAGCTATTTACTTAAAAAGTCTTCACATTTACACTGACAAAACACTAAAATAATTATAAATAAACATTCTAGATCACGAAATGGAACACCAATAAGCTATATTTTCTTTTTAATTTAATATACACACGTTTTTCTCGAACACACAAAAAGTTCCCATGTTAAGTCTACGGGAGCTGGGAAAAGACCGCTTCGGGCGGTAGAAAAGGTCTCTAAGCCAATCAGAAAGTGTTTCCCGTATGTCGCCACTCTTATTATATAGGCACTCTACCTCAAAGGAGTAAGAACTCTATTCAAGCTAGAGACATATCGAAGGAGCCGAAAGTACAATGCGCATGGGCGAACTTTCTTTGGTGATTTCGCTGTTCTTGTCGCCAATCTAATGTAGGATTCTAGCAGTCCTGATGTAGATCAGCAGAGCATCAAGCATTTGTCATTTGGATGGTAATGGTAATTTTTAGTTAAAGTCGTACTAAAGCAACACAACGGGCTATTGACGACGGTTCGGGATCAGTCCCTTAAGGGAAAGATCCGAGGACAACACCTCGTAATTTTGAACCACGGTCAGATGACGAAGCAACACCTGAGCTGGCACCCCACTCTCCAAACTTCCACGCCAACCCAACGTGAGCATTTTCGGTCACGACAGATTTAGGTGCACCAGCCGCCTCTACACAATACGGGAAACGAAAGGGGAAAATGTATTCCACAGTTAAAAGTAGTTTTGTTTGAGGTATAAAAGAAGGGGTTTCGATATATCCCTTTTTTTTTCACGGAAAGAATAGGAACTTCGAAAGTTTTTAACTTGATTCGATATTTGAATTTTTGTAAACGAAAATGAATGCGCTCGGATATTTTCTTTGGGAGTGTTGACAAATTGATCATTAAAATACAAATAAATTTATTTCTAGAGAATAATTTCATGTCAAAAATTTCATAATCGATCTGCTTCAATAGTCACGTTGGGAAATTTAAAACAAAAAATTAAAGCTGCACAAAATTTATTTTAAAAATTAATTTTTGTTGAAAATTCTTAATCTACAGAACGTTTAGTCAACTTCTTTTTTTCTTTTCCTACAAAAACTCGCCAATTTACTCTGATTATTCAAGAGTTCTTTATATTTATGAGGAGAAATGTTTCAGTATTTCTGTGTTCACTGCTAGGATACATTAACATTTGTGAAAAAAATCACTAAATTTTTTAATAACCTCATAGCACCCAACAATCTTGGAACTCCATTTTAACATTGCATTTCTTTTGCACACTATGTTTAAATGTAGGAATATTTAATGATAATTGGAACGAACTTAACTTCTATTAATAATTATCTCTACTATATTATACAAGAAAATAGGTTAAGGTGTTAGCCTCTAGATCGGAAGGTTCCTGGTGCGAATCCGGGTCATGGATGTTTATAAGCGTATAGTGTAGAGGCGTCTGGAGCACCTTAAATCTGTCAAAATAACGAATGGCTTAGGCTGGGACGGTGGTAACTAGTTGAACATCTCTAATATTATTAAAGGAAGTGTTTGTCTGTTTGTTTTCTGCCAGCAAATTCCTGACGAATCTATGCCACTTACAGTAATGTAATTTGGCACACATGAAGTTCAATTTTTTTTTTTTTTTGTGCAATATTTGTGTCTTGGTGAATTTTAAAATTTAATCTAGAACATTTTTAAATGAATTTAACGTAAAATTTAATTATATTGAATGCAACATTAATGAATTCATTTTGATTGAATTTGGTTCCAAATACGACCGAATTTTCCACCTTCATTACAATGGATCACGCAATTGGTGGAGAAGAATTCGATGACTTATCTTTAGAAGATATTGATGAATGGTTAGTAGATAAAGCCCTAGGCGAAGATAAAATATTAGAAGTTGTCCTTGAGATTCTTAATCCCGCAGAAAGTAGTGATAATGAAGAAAATAATCCTATTTTAAATGCAGATTTAGTAAAAGAAGGTCTGAAACTGGTCAGAAAATTGGGTAATAATATTGTCAAACATGAACCTTAAAAGGAACGCGATGGGAAGTTTCAAAGTTGTTGTTAGCCTCTTGCAGAGAAGTATATAACGGCTTAACAAAAACACGAACACAACGATTAATAACTGAATTCGTTCGTAAAACCGGTGAAACATGAGCACCAGAGGAGACTCGTGTTGAATTTTCTCAAGAGATCGCAAAAAAACAAAAAAAAAACTTATTAATAGAGGAAGAAGACGATACCTCAACATTTCTAATGATAGCAATGGCATTCCAGTCCTACGCAAACGTATGCACCGCTTATCAGTAGAAAGTGAAAATGAACGAAATCTTGTTATGTGTAAAACAGAATGTTTTGTTTATGAAGAATTTTTTTTCAATTCAAATGCAAATTTACTTTAATACATTTTCATTACATATTATTACATGTGTATTTTGTTAAAATAAAATAATAACCTTAAAACAAATACTTTCATGCGTTTCTTTTTTAATAATTTTTACCGATTTTTCAGATCTGGAACCTATTTTCTTTTCTTGCATAGATGCAATGTCATTTTTTACATGAATATTTTTTGCATATATTCTTCGGGAACGTATCTTCCATGTAGAAACAGAATTAGGTGTATTTAATTAGTCAACACCAATTAGATAAAATGTTAAACGTTCGAAAATAGAGATAACCTACATTTTAAAACAAGTCCAATAAGTAGCAATGAGCAAAATCTTCGCAGACCGTTTTGTTTACACTACAAATCTTTCATAACTTAGAAATGTTTCGCTCAGAAATTCAGAAATCAAATCACATGTTCCTCCTCAAATATGAAACATGATGTACAATGTGTTATCTAGAGCTTTTGAATAAAGCAAGTGTTAAACAAAATAATACAAGAATGAAAATAAACGATAATGAGCGAAAATTTAGAATTTATTTACTATCGAAAAGGTATATAATATTAAACATAAATTTTGCAAATACATAAATTTTAGATGAACTAAATTGATGTTTTTTTAATTGTATAGAATAAATTGAAAAAATTAATAGTTAAACAATTTGGAACTGAAACAGAACAGAGCAACAGCGGAAGTATTTAATATTAAATTGAATAACGAAATATTTTTTTAAATAATTTTTAAAAATTGAGGTTTAATAGATTAAAATAATTATAAATGTTTAAAAGTAGAAATCATATTCAGAACAGGTGCAAGCTATTAAACTGGAATATGAAATTTATTTTCAAACAATTTTTAAATTTAAGTTAAACTAGTATTTAATATTCCATTAGAATGCGAAATGTTTTTTTGATATAATATTTAAAAATTGAGGTTTAATGGATTGAATTAATTATAAATGTTCAAAAATAGAAATCCGATGGAGCAAGTAGAAGCTATTGAATTGGAATATAGAATTTATTTTAGACAAGATTTTAAAAGTTAAATTAGTATTTAATACTGAATTAGAAAACGAAGTATTTTTTAAGTAATATTTAAAAATTGTGATTTAATAGACTAAAATAATTATAAATGCTGAAAGTTAGACATCGGATAGAGCAGGTACTAACCATTGAATTGAAACATAGAATTAATTTTAAAACAGTTTTTAAAAATTAAGTAAAATTAGTGGATAATAAAAGTTAAACTCAAAAATTAATTAATTAAGTTTGAAATTTGAAAATAGTATAAGGGAACTACTGACTTTTGAATTAGAATAGAATATTTATTATGAATTGGTATTTTAAAAATATGATTTAATGAATCAAAAAGTTAAAAAATAAAATTTAAAAATGCTAAAGCAAGTGCTGTATTTATTAAAATTAAATTATATAAAATTGTTTTGAAGTGTTTTTTTAAATAAGATTCACATTATGTATGTAGAAAATTTAGAATATTAAAATAAATTACTAAAGTTTAAAACTACTAGGGGGCTCCGCCCCCTGCTCGCTTACGCTCGCCAACCCCCGGGGATTGCTGCGCAATCCCATTTGGTTTGCTTCGCAAACCAACACTCCTTTCACAGATGTCATTTGGTTTGCTTCGCAAACCAACATTCCTTTCACAGAGTGAAACTATCTTCGCGCCCTGCTCGCTTACGCTCGCCGACCCCGGGGATTGCTACGCAATCCCGTTTGGTTTGCTTTCTCAAACCAATACTTCTTTCGCAATTGATTTCACTTTTTTTTGCTTTAACATTTAATGCACCCTAAACTAATAGCCGCATCAGTAAAAAATCTTCTGTATCTTGTTCCCTGTACAATTTTAAGTAAACAGTGTTAATATCAATACATTGTACTTTGTCGGTAAACTGTCTTGAGAACAGAGGGAAAAAAGCGAGCCCTTTTCCTCGCCAAATAAAAAGAAATCGTTTTTATGGCAATTGTTGCTACGATAAATTTGATATCTGGCAAACCCGATAGTAGAAAATGCAACCCACTGCTGTTTGCCGAACCAGCTATGCGAACTGAAAAATACGAAATTTGTGTCACCAACTTTTGATTGCATCGAATTTATTTATGAACCAATTTTAAAAATAATTGTACCGTAAGAAAGAGTACATTGTGAGGTATACTGCAATATTTTTAAAATTAAAAACTAACAGTAATACTAAATAGATATGACCATTTTAGTTTTGTATCGGAAGTTACGATCTGAAAGTTCCGAAAATTGTATGACCTACTTTTAATTGCATCGATTTTGTTTATTAACCAATTTGAAAAATAATTGTACCATAAGAAAGAGTGTAATGTAGTGTATTCAGTGATGTTCTCAAATTTAAAAAATAATGGTTTTTGCCGTAGACATAACGGTTTTAACAAAACGTAGCGAAAATATCCGAAGATTCCGAATTTTGTATGACGAACTTTTGATCGCATCCAATTTAATTATTAACCGATTTCAAAAATAATAGTACCGTAAGAAAGAGTATATTCTGAGGTATACTGCGATATTTTAAAAATTAAAAACTAATAGTAATTAGATATAGATACGGCAGTTTTAAAAAAAAGTAACAAAAATGTCCCGATTTTTCCCGAATTTCAAAAAAATATTATCAAGAACCACATTTAAATTTCAAAAAAAACTCGACGAGCTGCAAAAATTTACGTTGAGAGGTACTCTTAAAAAAAAACTCACGACTAAAGACTGAAATTTTGAATGTGTTTTGCTCACTCGCGGAAGAAATTTCACTTCTTCAACTTTAACACTTAATAAAACCTAAACTAATAGCCGCATCGGAAAAAAATCTTAATAATTATCCAGGGAATACGATGAAGAACAAAGCATGTTAATTTCATATTTTTCCGATCAGTACTTTCTCGGGAAACCGTCTAAGAATGGAGCTAAACAACAAAAATTTCAATTCTTCGGCGGCGGCGGCGGCGGCGGTAACTTTTTTTTAATATAGAGAGATAACACAGATAATATTATGAATAGATATTGAAATGTAGTGTATCGTCGGCAAAAGAGTGAAACAACAAAAGTCCAAAAAATTTGACTGGTTGTTCTGGCAACGTACGCAGAAAAAAATCATATGCATCTGGATAGTCACTTGTTAGTTTTTTCAACTAGACATTATATTAAGTATAGTATTTAGTTGATAAAACAAAACAAAACAAAAAAAAACTACACAGATGCATATGATTTTTCTGCGTCTGTTTACGGAACAACCCGAAATCACATCTTTTCGACTTGCGTTGTTTCCCACTTGCGACGATATTATGAAATAGCTATTGAAATGTACTATGAAATGTTTAATGAATAGATATTTAAGTTCAAAGAAAGAAAGTTCATTGAGAAATTTTGAATTTATCAATGAAATTCTAGCATAAACTGGTGTAAAAGCATATCGGCAATATAATCTGTAATGTTCTCCTCTCAAGATTAGGTTGTGGTAAGCTGTGATGATCCCAACGTGTCCCCTTATCGCATGACAGGCAGATAACACACATGCACAAGGTGCTCTGTGCCCCTTTTAAGAATCTATGTGCGTTGTGTGGGTTCCTGCGTCTGTGTTAGTGTATCTGCTTGTATGTGAGAATGTATTTGCACCGTGTGTGCCAAACAAGCACAAACACACAGTCACACATAAATAAACAAACATACACGGATACACGAGCATATACAAACACTGACACATATTCCTAAAAGCGGCATAAAACACTCGCGTGTATGTCAGGTCTACGTGTCATGTGGCAGAGGAACGCGTTTCGTCCGGCACAAACGCACCACAACTTTGTCATGAGCGGAGAAAATGACAGAATATGTTGTCGCCATTTATGCAATCTCTCCGTAAATGCTTGCTTAAATTCCATCGATGTTGTTGACTATTGTTTTCAGCATGAAAAGGTGTAAGAATCTTATCTCTATCTGTGTTGTAATTAAAATTCTATGAGTAATAGTTATTGATGAAAGTACCTGCGTGTTTTGATGAGTATTTTAATTTGAAAAAATATTCTTGCAATATCTGAATTAATATTTTTAAACTATTGCCAATGAGATTGAAGTTATGTGAAAATGTAGTATTTCATTGAGTTCTTGATGAAAATTGTAATAGTAAAATTAAATATTTATTTAAAAGTTCTGCCTATTTAATTGCAGCAAAGTAAATATGAAATATTGATTTTCAAAGTTTTTTGCTAGTGAATTATAGTAGTAATGCCAGGATACCGATTATGAAAGTTTTGCTTTTGAGATTTAGTAGTACAATTAAAGTGTTATTTTAAAAACTATGGCTATTGAGATGTAGTTGTAAAGTAGCCATATTTATTTTAAATGTATTGCTACAAAACTATTGATTACTTTTGCTGTAACAAATATCAGAAAATATCCAATTTTACAATTACTTACAATATAGTAGATTCTAAATTTATAGGTTTCAACCATCAATTACTAATTTTGCATGGAATTCTAGTGGTACAGAGAGTCCTAGGCATATGCAATAAAATATAGTGTAATATTTCATTAATCTTGGACCGATCTTTTACCAGCATGCACTTATTACATGAATAAAGTTAAACCATGGTTTGATTAGGAGTACATTATTACAAACTTTGAGTATCACTTGGTTTAAATTGAATAGATTTAAGGTACTGAGGCATCTCTAAATCCTCCGTTTATGAACTGGAATGATGGAATTCTAAATCAAGTTTGTATCTTGAATGAAAAAACGTTTTTGAACGCTGAAAAAATGCTTACGATTCATTTGGTTCATAAAAGTATTCGTATCATGATACTCATTCGATTTCTCTAAGTACAGTTGGAATCGTACGTACAAATTACAGCATCGAAGTATGCATGTCTTTTTTTACTTATTTGTTATGATTCAAAGCTTAGGTGGACGAATCCAAATGCGAAAAGTAGCTAAGGGGTATTTGAATTAACCCTATAATTGTTTCGACGAGATATCTCTACCAAGACCTGGTCATTTTTTTCGAGACAAAATTGACCTATTGCTTCAAGGGAGTAATGAAAATCATAGTAGGAAATACAGAATTTCCATTGGCTAGTAATGAAAATAGTTTTGCACAGGTTTTTGCTCCAAAGACTGGTCACTACATGGCAGTTTTCGACGCGAATATAAACAACTAGGAGTGTTAACGTGACACTGGTGGAACCCATTGGGCTCTTGGTGATCCGAGGACAACACACCGTCATTTTGAACCCCGGTTAGATGACGAGGTCAATACCTGAGCTATTTGCCCACTCTTGAAAACTTCCACACCACTCTAAAGTAACGTGAGCTTAATAAGAGAGCTTTTTCAAACTTTACCTCGTTTCATACCACTAACAAGGTAGTTGTATTGTTTAATAGTGCACAGATGTAAGAAATTGAACAACTGAATTAATCAGCTCAGAATAAAATAGGATGTATAGAAGTACACTAATCCCATTAATGGAGTTATTTTTTGTACAATAAAGTTATAATCGCAGTAATAAAGACTAATCGCAGGGCTGATTACGAACGATTTCTGGTGACTGAGAAGGCGTTGTTCAGAATCGACGCAATGGTTGGATGGTTCACATAGAACAATCCAATTTGTAATTCATTGCATATCCCTCTTTGATAACAAACACTGCTTAAACTATTGACCCAGGTTCAAGCTTCGTTACAACAATTCCTCTCTTCAAAACTACGGGCCTACCCTCACACTGGACTGCTATTGTCAACAACCAACGGTTATAATCCTCCATAGCACGATCACGCATACGAAACTATACCTGTGACCTTATTACAGTTCTCCTGGTATCACACAATCAGTCAGCTAGTGATATAATTTACCAAATTAAACACTATTCCACTAAATGCTAAGGGAGTATACCGTTGCAATTTAACCACCAAACAAAATTACTATAAAGTAGTACAAACAGCAGTGCAACGAATCCCATCCATGGGAAACAATAAATTTTAGTAGACTGAAATTGGGCATTGTATTTACACTTCTTGTTACTAAACCACATTTTAAAAGAAACCCAAACCACTGATTTGTTTTAATACTTAATATTAACCTTTCCCTGTAGATTTATTGCTTTCATTATTATAATAGTAATAAAGAAATAAATTTCTAAAATATATTAAATATTAGAGTATTTATTTTTTTTTGTTTTGCTGTTTACCTGTTCTAAATTTCAATAGCAATTGAAAGTGAAGGCAATTTATGCATTTAGGGCAATTTTAATTTCTAAGGCATTAATGTTATAAAATTTGTTGGTACAGCTACACTCTACGTTTATGAGTGATGGCAACGACTTGGCGATTTTTTTGGCGCACTTCTAGTAGCGAGCTAAGATAAATTAAGGCAACCCACCTTTCGTTGCTGTTGTTGTGGTTTTCATGGCAACCTCGACAAACGGAAACTTTTAATTTTCATTTTGAACATTCTAGAAAGCTCTTCCAAAATCCGTTAAAGTCGTTTGATTTCATTGATTCGTTTGAAATTTTTTCTTTCCTCCCATTGGTTAGTTTGTTTTTAAAATATGCTTTGATTGCATTGGTCCTTTTAAATCGTTTTCTGTGATACCATTGGTCCATTTATTTGTATTTTGACAGTTGTGGAGAATTTTTATATTTTATTACAATAGTTTTCACAAAAGGATTAGAGATTGTTTTTTTGACCATTTTCGTTTTCATTATTTTTTTACGAAAGAATTCTGACGTTATCAGGTTGAATTTTTTCTTTTTTTTTCTTTTCTTTTGTACATCTTTTTCTTTTTCAACATCCCCACTGTATTTAGTGTAATTGATAAGTTTCAGGGCATTCTTACCCAACATTCGTAGCTTAGTTTCTCTGCTGGTTCACAAATGTGTTTTGATATGTGCTTAAGCTTACTACTTTTTGTGAAAGATTAAAAAATATATACTTTTTGAAGCGTTCTGAAATGTGTTTAAAAGTGTGATCTAAAAAGAAAAAAATTTTTGACGAAAAAAGAGTTAATAAATATTTTTTTCCTTGGCAACTTTTGAAGTTCGCCAAAAAAATCGCCAAGGCCGTTGCCATCATTCATAAACGTAGAGTGTAGCTGTACCAATTTGTTTAAATGTTTAAATTAATGTTAGAATTGTAACTTTTTAAACGAAGACCTATATATCTACCGGTAGACTTGAATGAAGGAAGTGTTTCTCTGTGTGTCTCTATGTATTCATGCAGTGTACTGACGAGTCTATGGCACTTACAATAATGAAATCGTCCTAATTTTATGCGATTTTTGTGTCCAGCCCGTTAATCTAGAACATTTTTAATTGATTTTTTAGTTCCCTCCTCATAAACATTTTTAAAATTTCTATTATTTTTTATTTATTTTTATTCCGCCTGTAATTTATTTTTTTAAATACCATTCCCTTTAATAAACGGTAATTTAGATGGTTTTCGCAGATTATATATTTTTTATATTTTTCATATAATTATATTTTATAATTAATCAAACATTAAAACCAAGAAATATGCAATAGAATACTTGATTATTTTACTTCTAATTGAATTCAAATTATGGAATTTTAACTATCAAATAAATAATTGGCAAACTTTTTTTTTCTCTTTAAGTCCGTTTCATTAAATAACTTTTATCTACATTATTTGTTTGTTAAACAAAAAGGATTTCATCGTAGTATGTGTATTCTAAATCTCTTGTAACATCCGAATTCATTCGTATTGTAGTGTTCGTGGTGTGCAGACTCAAGTTTGAAACATAACAATTTTTTAAGACAAAAACAAACAAACACAAGAACAACAGAAAAGTAAAAATTAATAAAAATAAAATTAATAAACCAAATATTTTCGCGATTTCTATGCGTTTTGCATAGCACAAAACTTTCACTGCGAGAGAGGTCATGTATCGTCTGCTCTTAGCAAGGAGCCAAGATTTTCAATGCGTACTATAGTATTTATAGAATTTAGATTTGAAGGAAAATATGTTTTATTTTGCCAAATATAATATAGTTTTCAAATATTTTTATAAATTCTTATGCGAAAAATAATTTAGTCTCTATTGCTATTACTTTCACAAAAATAATTTTTTATAAAACCAACAAACCGTTTGCAGCCATAAGTGACACACTAAATCAACCAACTTCATTACCAAATGCATAACAATTCCGAAAATCATAGTGGCAAAAAACCAAACGAACCAAACACAGTTGCACAAAAAAAGCGCCCTCTGTTGAGCGTAGCCACAAATTAGCCAAATATGAGATGTACTCTCAGACAGTAAGTTGTCTTGTTCACAAGTAAATGAAATATATATTTGCAACTAACCATATTTAGTTTTTCGGATGTTATAGTATTGAGCCCCACTCCCAGTGAAATGATATATAGACTCTCATAGTAAGATCTTTATTTAGGAGGTGATATAAAAATTTCTGTAAATATAGAGTCGTTTTAGAGTGTGTTCCCAAGAGACTAGATTTAGAGTATATTACCAACAGAAAAGCTATTTTGAAGTGTGTTACGGATTTAGTTATTAGGTTTAGCTTATTTTTTCCATGCATACACATCTAGTGACTAATTTCGGAGTAATACCTAGAGACTTTAATGTACTTCCTTCCAGAGACTTTTGGAGTGTGATTCATTATCTGTTTGTCAACTGATTAATAAGAGTATTCTCACTCACTATAGAAATCAGGACTCACGCAAATTCCCTGTCATTAGATGTTGCATCGTCAAACGATGATATAAAATCGGCCAAACAATCTTTAACCGAACAGTCACGTGACTACTAGTCGACAACTGCGTCACACTTTCTGAAGCTCCCCTCAATAGACTTACTCCGTCTACGTATATTTCACGTCTATGCATAGAACATTCCCTGTTAATTTTGCTGAGTTCCCCAGCACTTGAGCTGAAAACCCACTCCAAGTTCTCTCACCCCGCCTACTTCAGGACATTTGAAACCACGGCAGATTTAACGTGCTCCAATCCATATGTGCACGACGGTCTTTGGGTGGATAGAATTTAGAACTAACAACCTTCCGGTTGCTTTTCCGATACTCTACCAATCAGGCTGCAGCAGCCGCACGCTCATTCTTTGTTTAAAGTGTGATTGGAATATCAATTCAATATGCTCAAAAAAGACGAGTCAGTTTGGAGTTATAGAATATCTTTATTACTTCTCCAAAAAATATTTGATGTTCTGTTGTCTAGGAGCAATTTCAAATGAACCAGCTGGAGCAGTACGTGTAGACATCCGGCCTTCTAAACTCTACGAATGCTCCCCTCGTGTCCGCGGGAATTTTGACATATTTATAGAAAGGAGGGTGGGCGAACACGAGGAGGGCACCCGCAGAGCTCTTCTGTTCCAGGACGACTATCGTTGCTCAACAGGTCTTGTAGTTCAGTTGTTGGCATGCTCAAAGACGACGAGTCTGTTTGGTGTTATAGAATATTTTTATTACTTCTCCAGTAAATATGTGATGTTCTGTTGTCTAGGAGCAATTCCAAATGGACCAGCTGGAGTAGTACGTGTAGACATCCGGCCTTCTAAACTCTACGAATGCTCCCCTCGTGTCCGCAGGAATTTTGACATATTTATAGAAAGGAGGGTGGGCGAACACGAGGAGGGCACCCGCAGAGCTCTTCTGTTCCAGGACGACTATCGTTGCTCAACAGGTCTTGTAGTTCAGTTGTTGGCATGCTCAAAGACGACGAGTCTGTGTTTGGTGTTATAGAATATTTTTATTACTTCTCCAGTAAATATGTGATGTTCTGTTGTCTAGGAGCAATTCCAAATGGACCAGCTGGAGCAGTACGTGTAGACATCCGGCCTTCCAAACTCTACGAATGCTCCCCTCGTGCCGCAGGAATTTTGACGTATTTACAGAAAGGAGGGTGGGCGAACACGAGGAGGGCACCCGCAGAGCTCTTCTGGTCCAGGATGTCTAACGTTGCTCAACAGGTCTTGTAGTTCAGTTGTTGGCTTCCCTAAAAAAAAGAAACGAACATAAGTTACATCAACGAGGAAAAACAGTTTGTATATAACTTATTATATTCCTTGATTCTTGAAAGTAATTAAAAGTTCTTCAACAATACCAAAATTCCGCTTAGTCTTAGTAGTAGAATTCTTAAATTTTATCTAACTTTATATCTTACAAAGTTTTTCTGGAATCTAAAACTTTTTGTTTCGTCCATTTTTTGTCTTTTTTTTTAATTTTAATATTACATGTTACTCTCTCTCTCTCTCTCATTCATACTAAAATTTCATTTTTTAAACTTGTTTACATTACACTGGTAAATATTTTTATCTTTCATTTAATTTACTCGATTTTCTTTTTCTTTCTGTAAAATGAAAGCTTGCCGTTAACAAAACAAGGTTCTTTAAAGTTTGGAAGAAGTTCTTTAATGTTGGTGGGTTGCTTTTGAGTAATGATATTGTCGAAAGACCCATATTGGGCTAAGCTCCGCTCAACAAACAAACGAAAGTCGCCAAATTATGGACATAAACATACATTGAAAGCATTACTGACATCCGATAATACACCAATGGAGGAATTGAACCCGAAAGGAAGTACTTAAACATTCCGTAATGAACAGTATTTACATAATTTATAAAATTATTAAATGTAATGAATAAAATGTAATATTTTACTAATTGTAACAGTGGGAACTCTGTCCTTATTCAGCCTTCTTTTTTAAAGTTTGCTAGCGACTAGATATCTCAGCTATCAATGTCAGGTCAGTGTTAGGAACGACTCGAAACTTCGTGACAATCGCCAGGAGAAATTTAAATATTTAGATGCCCC
This sequence comes from Metellina segmentata, assembly GCA_947359465.1. Classification (NCBI taxonomy): domain Eukaryota; kingdom Metazoa; phylum Arthropoda; class Arachnida; order Araneae; family Tetragnathidae; genus Metellina; species Metellina segmentata. The sequence goes on from OX375881.1 coordinate 116,045,450, forward strand.
TACGAAGCTTTGCAAAAATATTCGATCAATGACGCTAACTAAACTGAAGTATTTTTGTAATATATTGTACAGCTTTTTAAGGAGATTGTTCTGTAAGGATAGAGCGGTCTTGGTAGGTATGATTTCCAAGAAGACTATAACAGAGTTGTCCCAACTATAACAAAAATTAACTAAGAGTTCAAATCTTAAGTAATAATGTCAAATAGCCCTACTTTTATGCGAATTTTGTGTCTAGCCCTTTAATATAGAACAATTTAAATTAATTTATTAGTTCCTTCCCCCCTCTGTACTTCTTTTCGAGAATCTGACGTCATAGCTCCTCGATTGAAGAAAGCAAAGGATCGTGCGTGTTTTGACCTTTAGAACTGTGGCAAGTTATGACGTCTCTCGCGGAGCTGACGTCACATTGAAGAAATGGACATATTCTGCGTTTTTCGTCCCAATGCCTTTGGAATCATGCCAAGTTAAGGCGAAAAACAGCTTTTGTGTTTTTTACTTCTTTACGGATTTCCGACTCTAGCGTGTTTTGATTTACGTTGTTGATTAGTATTACTTTCTTGCTAGCGATTTCAACTTTGTCCAGGCAAAGACTGTTTCAGGTTTTCTATCTTCGCGATCGTGAAGGACAGAGGAAAAATTTCAACGGATTTGAAATCTGCGGAAAATTTTACACCAGATAGATATTTTTAATGTGATTTTCTTTATGTAAGGAATTTTTCAATTGTAACCCGCGTAATGTCGGGTGAAGGTGAGTCTCATTCTTAAATTTATTGTTTTTCCTTTTTAATGTTTTCAATATCAAAAAGATTTAATGTGTCCAGCCCGACTTATAAATTTTAATCTAAAATCTTTTGTAATTAATTTATTAGCATTTATTTATTACTAATCACTTTGAGACCCTCACGGCGTTGCTTGTGGTGTTGGCACAGGAACCAAACCAAATGGGAATGCGCAGCAATCACCGGGAGTTAGCGAGCAGTGGTCACACCTGACCCCACGAAAAAAACTGTCACGGGCAAAGCCGTGCTGGCCACGTAGTGGCTAGTTTCTAACAAAGTTGGCGTTACAATTCAGGGCTTTTGCTTTCCAGCTTATTTTCAGATATTTCACATTTACCCTATAGGGGAGCTCGATACGATACCTCGTCCATTTAAACAAGAGCAATTTTGCTAATGACGACCCATCCTGCAAAATCGAGGTATTACCTAATTTTCGTAGGACGTGAAGATCAATAGTTGGTCTACTTTCTTCTAAGGACGATATATCTCCAGACAAACACCAGGAGGGTTAAAAGAACGTTTCGTAGATTAAATATATTGTTACAGAAAGAGTCTGATAATCGGAAGAGACTTGTTTCTCCTTACCGTTTGAATAGTTTGCCGATTTTCGTCTTGGTTAATTGTTTTTTGATTTTTCTTCCAATTCCTTTTTTCTTTACTACCGGTTCAAATGGTTCTTGAAATTCTTCTTCTGACAGATATGGCGGTGATGAGAGTCCAGAATGTCTGTATTTGTTTCCAGATATTTTATCTGATGCGTCATTCCAGTCTCGTATGTACTGAAGCATTTCGGATTCAGACGATATCCAGCGGGGTGGAGGATAGGTAGGTGCAGGTTCGATGTTGTTTCGTGTTGCGCTATTGCAATGATAGTAGTTTTCCAATTCTTTTTCCATTAAGATAATATTTTCATTAATCACCATTTTAAGACTGTCCATAGAAGTTGTAGACAAGGATGGGGCTAGAACTGTTGATTTATCTTGTCCTGGAGTAGATGTTGTTGAGTAAGGTGTTTGCTGTTTGCAATCCGTTTGCGTCACTGCATCATCGGTTGTTGTATCTTGTCCTTGAGTAGCTGTTGTTGAATAAGGTGTTTGCTGTTTGCAATCCGTTTGCGTCTCTGCATCATCGGTTGTTGTATCTTGTCCTGGAGTAGCTGTTGTTGAATAAGGTGTTTGCTGTTTGCAATCCGTTTGCGTCTCTGCATCATAGGTTGTTGTACTGGTTTGGATGATCTTGTCTGCTGTAATTTGTACAGTGGGCCTTTGGTTTGTCTTTCGTTTTTGATCTCCAGTTTGTTTTGCCAAATTTGTAAGAAAATATACTATTACAATTTGAGACAGGAGGCTTGAAATATTTGAATTGAAAAGGATATACCAGCCATTGATCAAAACGGTTATTAAAATAAATGCTGGGATAATCTCCTTTGAACACATTTTGAAGATCTAAAAGAAGGGAAATTTATGTATAAATGCACATGATAATTTTACTATACAACACACATAATTTATTGAAGGTAACACACCTTTGAGCCAAAATTTAAATTCAAACAATTCTCCGAAACAAGATTATTTCATTTGACAAATTGAACGTGGCGAAACAGTTCAACTAAAAAAATTTCACAATTAAGATAAAATACAATCAAGAGTTTCATTGAAAGAAACTTTTTGTGTAAAACTTAAGTAATGGTTCTGGAATTTATACCAAGGTTCAATCCTTGCTTTTAGTGGAAGTTGTATGTTTAAAACATTTTGAAGAATCTTAATCACCTGTATAGCGGAGGAAGAAAATGCATCATTTACTTACCTCACTGTATGCTAGTTACGAAGATTAAAAATTTAAGACTTAATTTTTTTTTTAAAGCTAATGTTTTAAGATTGTACTTACATAATGAGATCCAAAAGATAACTTAGTAGAGTCTTGTAAATACTTTGATGTTGATGAATTCTATACAATTCGCAGTAGATATATTCCGCAAAAAATTATACGTCTCATCTCGTTCAAAGTTCATAAAGTTGTGACTGTTTCATCTTAAAAAATGTTCTGTTATCGTTAAACAATACGTTTTCAACAGTACATTTAGGTGCAACATTATTTTAACTAAACAAAGGATTTCTTTTTTACATTGTTATTCTTTTAATTAAATTATAAGAATAACAATATAAACTTACAAGAATGAATTATATACTTCGAAATTTGAAAGTTTTTGTTATGAATTTTTACAAAAATTATTCTAAATATATGCCACAAAATCGTGAAATAAATTAAAAAACGTAGAAAAAAGTACAATTGTATTTCACACCAGTGCTTTTGTTAATAACCGAAGTAAATTTTATAAAATTTAGTCCTTAAAATTAAAAAATAACGATATTTGGGATAAAATGAATTCTATTGATAAATAGAAAATATTTAAATCAGGTGCATATTTCAGTATATAAAAAAATAGTTTTTGTAAAAAGTTACATAATACATCCTTTCAGTGTTTAAAACTCCTAAACAAATCTGTGATGAGATGACCATTACATATTTGCCTTGCGTTATTTAAAAATATTGGAATATCAGAGCAGCTCCTATCTTATCTGTTTTAAAAATTGATATTTTATTACTACCGAAAGTTATTTCTGTCTAATGATTGTGGTTTATTTTATGTAGAAAAAATTGATAGAGTAAATATTTTTTAGTAGATATTTATTCAAATAGATCAATCCATTATGATTTCAAAGTTGTCTCAAGTTTTTATCATTTTTTTTTGGCACTTGGGTATTTATTTACATAAACTGTTAGTTTCAGCACTCATTTATGTACACAATATAGAAAACACTTCATACATCGAGGAGTCACCATTTTCCCCGTTCAGTTTTACCTTTGAACCAAATTTCGAACTTAGAGTTAAGAATGGTATCACAAAACATGATTGGAAATTATAAGAAATTGTCATATACTGTATATAACTCTTGGGAAAAATAACAATATTATTCCTTCTTTGGTATTCGTTACAATGCATTTTAATGCAAGAGATGACAAACGTATTCAAACACACACACGTCACCTTTCAACAAAAAGCATTTTTTAAACTTATGAATACTGGAATGTGTGTGAAGTAGACAAAAAACGAGACTTTACATTGCAAATGGAAAATACTGATTTGTACTACGTAACCTCCACAACCAGCTTTCACAATTGTCGTCATTAGCACGGGATTTTGCTTCGTTCGGGGCCGAAAGCGATACATGTCGTAACGCGTTGGTGGAGGGAAAACTTGCACTGCCTTCACCATTCATGCTTTTGCGTATGGCACTCTTTTCCTAACAAGCTTTATCTTTTTCAAAAAATCGACTGATCCAAGGTCAACTGCCTTCTCGTTGGAGCCGCTCTATACCCACCAGGGTACCAACACAAAACCAATCTTGTCGCTCAATTGCATTTTCATTTTCTGCTTCCTATTAAAGCGGATGGTCAGGAGAGACGATTTCATCTATGGGTTGCTGCTGAAAGACTTCATTGGCACAACAAACCACTTCGCAGTTCCAGAAAGCTCCTAAAAGAATTCATATAATTAAATCGAAAAAATTTTAATCGATATTTTACACAAATATAACAATTTTAAGTCAAAATTTGCAGTTAAATCACCTTTTACCCTTACATTACTTTAAAAATTACCAGTAATTGCTATGAACCACTTTGAAATTCCATAAAGCTGTTATAAGGATCGATGCATGATAATATTATAACAATTTCAGTCGATGCTGTACACAATTATATCATCTTTCAGTCATCATACACAATTAATAGTAGGATAATTCCAAATTTCAGAAAGGTAAATTTTCATAGGATAAAAGAAGAGTCAAAGGAGACATTCAAAGGGGGATTATTAGTACCACATTATTCTGCATAATGGGAGGAATTCAGGAATAAGTTAGACGGGGTGATAAAAAAAACATGTAACGTTCAGGAAAAAAGGAAAATCTATAAACTTGCGCCCTACGTGGTTTTTAGGGGAAACACACAAAGCTTTAAAATTAAAACAAATAACATACAGGGTATATAAAAGCACTGGCAACGACAGGGACAAGGAAGCATATCTGAAAGCCAGAGAGGAGTTTAAAACTATTAGTCGGGAGCAAAAGGTGTCCTTGGAGGAAAAACTAGCAAGGGAAATAAAAATAAACCCAAAAGAATTTTTTGCATATGCAAGTGGTAAAAATAAATTTAGTACTACACTGGGCCCGTTGGAGGGGAGGGAAGGTGAATTAATTCAAGACGAGGTGGGATTGGCAAACGTGTTAAATGACTTTTTTCTGGGGGTTTTCAATGGTAACTATAAATTAAAAAAGGACCCAAGAATGGAGCCTTTGCAGGGGTACAATTAAAGAATGCAAATTTAACAGGGAAGAAATAGTACATCAGTTGAAAATAATTAAGCCATCTAAAGCACCAGGGCCAGACGATATATATCCGAGAATACTAGCGGAATGCGCTGAAGAATCGGGGGACGTAATTCACATGATATTTAATTCAACATATAGCACGGGTTGGGTACTGTACCGTCATGTAAGAATTTGACGGACAGCTGGTTTAAAATTAAACTATTTATTTACATAAATTAAATATTTACAAGAAAATTTAAAAAGATAATTATGGGCACAGCCATCGACACCCGAAACCTGCCTGAAGCCAAAGTAACAAAAAGGCAAACAGAGACGTCTGTCTCTCGTCGATTCTCGAGTCCGAAACTCCTAAAATCCATCTTCGCTACGCTCAACAGAACCGCAGCTGCCAACGAGAGGGGGGTGAATTCCGAGCCCTCTAGAGATGTTTATGTCCTCTCCAGAACATAAACACCCCCACACAGATGCGAAAATCGTCTGTCATGCCGACTTGAGTCCCCCACAGCAAAACTTGATCCCAGACATGGGATTAGGGAACCGACGGAAACTCCAGCTGTGTATGGATCAAATGGAACGCCGATGAGCCGCACGTGCAAAGTCTGAAGTTGTTTTTGCATTTCGAAACATTCCAGCGTCCACGTGTTAGGAAAAAGGGTCGGCTAGTACCATATGGTACAACCACCCCCACTACTGAAAAAACTTTTCCCAAAGGTGAAAAGTTTTCAACGTACGCATCCACAGACGCACGGATAATCACCCACTGGCAATTCAGAATAACAGATCACTTACCACCACCATATCCTGAAACCGTGACACAAGAATATGTGTAAGGCAAGTTAAATCCAATCAATTTAAAATTCATATACCGGAGTAACTTTCTACTCCCTTACAGTATGGTCACTCAAGGCTCAAATACCAAATTAAAATAAAAACCAAATAAACACTAAACTTTAAGACTTATACCAAATTCGTTAAAACTAAAACCAAATCACATTAACCACATCACATATAAGAATTTCGTTAAGCGAAACCCAAAATTTCAATACACAATACGAACTATACAAATTCCATTAACCAGACAAAAATACAACAAAGCATATTTCTAAATTCAATATTTTCGCTAAGCGAACCCAGAATAAACAAACCCCCCATACGAACTATAATAATATTTTCATTAAACAAACCAAAATACACCAAAACATATATAAAATATCAATCTTGTTAAGCGAAAACCAAATTCCTAAGTTTCACTCAACACACGTCATAAGTTGCAATTTTAAGACTACAAATCTTTGACAGTGGTTTAGAATGACAGAGTGAAAACATCCTAAACACAAAATTAATTTCCGCTCTACACAAAGCATAATTTAAATTTGCACGTAGCTTTCAGCGAAAAGTACTCGAGTGAAGAACATAGATACAAGAAATCAATTCCACCATACGCAAAACATAGTTTACAACTTTTAACATTTAAAATCCTCAGCAAAAGATACTGAAATCATTGAATGAATATTTCATAATTACAAGGCTACCAATTTCACTCCGAGCAAACATGATTCACAATTTTAGCACTTAAAATCTCCAGCAAGAATAAAGAAACATTTAAGTGAAATGCCCATAACTACAAAAATCTCCATTTCACTCAACTCCAAAACATGATTCGTAATAATATTACACTATACAACACAAATCTTCCTCAATTACATTTTATTTAGCTCTTTGAATTTTCGTGAAAAGTTCAAGTGTTTTTTTCTTTCCCAAATCGGTGTTCGATCGCGGAATTTCCAATTTTTTTGGTCGACGTATTGCCAAAATCATCAATACCCTCCCGATTTCACATTCCTGCCAATCTCGTGACAATTTTATTTGTGGTCCTAACCATTTCTCATACCGCAAGGTGTCTGGGGTTTTTATACTCTTCCCGTGCACCAATTCTGCCGGGGCGTAAACGCTGCTCACGTGTACCGTGGAAAACACTAACGGTGTAAGTTGTGGGTCCCAATCTGATCCGGCTCCGGAACCTAACGCTAAAGGTCTTGGCTTCACCCCTTCACTCACTAGCAACTCTTTTCTTTTCCCCTTTTGGCCCACGTGACCTATTTCAAAAGTTTCCTCCTGAACGGAAACGGACACCTCTAATTCTTCTTCTAACCCTGGGCCACCTTCCGTTATCTTTCTCTTACTGCTATTCGGTATTTCCAGGAAAATCATTCCCGTCGTTTCACTTGCTACCCCCACTGGAAGAACTAACGGTTCTTTCGATCGCACCTTTGCGATCGCGGTCTGGATTACCACCCTCGGAGAGCATAACTTGGCTACTTGGGGACTTACTTTCTCTTCCCCCCCCCCAGCAACATCGTCGTCTCTCTGCCCCTTTAGTTCTTTTTTCTGGTCGTTAGCCTCTGTCATAGGAAGACTAATAGGCTTGCCCGATCTCAACTCCGCGTCGGTCTTATTTATCGCCAACGGGGACGCAACATTTTCTCCACACTTCTGCAAGAGGGTTTCAACTGAACCACTTTGCTCAGATCTCTTTTGTAGATACGGCATCAGTAATTCATGTTCGGCCTCCCCTCCGAGTCTATTTACCGATTCAATTGACATTCTTTTCCCCAACCTCGGACAATTTGGCCTTAAGTGGTCGCTCGCGTTGCACTCAAAACACCGCGGCGTAAGTCTCCGGTCAGAAGTGTCAAATTTCTCTCCCGGGGAACTAGGCGGGAAAAAATCGTTCCTCTCTCGAGTGGGGGCCGGTGGGTAATTCTCCCTTACCTTCGCTGGGAAAAATGTTCTTCCCTGGGCTTTTGGTCGGGATGCCTCAATCCGTAGTTTTTCAAGCTCAAAGTTATACCTTCTCTCTCGTTCCTTATACCTTCTCTCTCGTTCCTTATACCTTCTCTCTCGTTCCTTATACCTTCTCTCTCGTTCCTTATACCTTCTCTCTCGTTCCTTATCCGCTATAACCCTTTCTCTATCCTTTCTTTCTTGTATAACCCTTTCTAACGCCACTTTTGTGCATTCCTCATCGTAGGAATCGTGCGAGATGATTAAATCCTTAATTTGGGGTGCAAATAATCCCGGAGTAACCGTTACTCCCAAAAGTTCAGCTAGTTCCTCTAGATCTTGTTTCCTACCTTTGCCCAAGTACGCCATTTCGAAAATTCAAAATTACTTCTATACTTTTCTTGCACAACACCCAATTCAATAATTTTTACGACATACAGTATACAACATACCATACAACATACCATACCATAATTTAGCAATTCTCATATACACAATACAGATTTAAGATACTTAAGCTAAATCAATTTCCTTTAGAGTGACCACACTAATTGATATTAACAAAATTTTAGCTATTACACAATTCTTGAAACTTAGTCACAGTGACAAAATAGGGAAATGGCACTAACCTGTATCTGCTGACTTGGATCACTTGGCACCACTGTCCACAGGCTGGACCACGGGTGGAAACACTGCACTATCTTCGGCTAAAAAGCCCACAAACACACTCTTCGGCTGAAAGCCCACTGGTGTAGGTCGTCTCGACCTCTTCCACAACGCGCACAAATAACCCTGCGCCACTGACGAAAAAAAAAACGGTTCGCGATGAACCTATATTAAACGGTCAAGATGACCTCTGGACGAACCGGTGGGGAATCTATTCTCCTGATGAACTGGACTTGTCGAACTTTCCGTCGATTCCACTCACGCTCCGTTGAAAAGGACCGGCAACTCGAAACCAAAACCAGAACTTCTTGCGACGAGTTTCCGTTTTGGTGATGGATGGGGTCGGTGACTCCGGTACCTCCTTCTCGCTTTCTCTAAGACAAGGGAAACGGTCTCCAGCGAAAATCCAAACTTCTGGTTGCGAAGTTCTATCGGGTTTCAGCGAAAGTGACAATCCGACAGCAGAAATGACAATCCGAACTTCTGGTTACGAAGTTCTATCGGCCTTCTCTTTCAGGCAAAACGGCAGGTTCGATTTACTTGTCGAGGCTGTTTTAATCTATCCCACCGCTGCCACCATATTAATAAGCTGTACCGTCATGTAAGAATTTGACGGACAGCTGGTTTAAAATTAAACTATTTATTTACATAAATTAAATATTTACAAGAAAATTTAAAAAGATAATTATGGGCACAGCCATCGACACCCGAAACCTGCCTGAAGCCAAAGTAACAAAAAGGCAAACAGAGACGTCTGTCTCTCGTCGATTCTCGAGTCCGAAACTCCTAAAATCCATCTTCGCTACGCTCAACAGAACCGCAGCTGCCAACGAGAGGGGGGTGAATTCCGAACCCTCTAGAGATGTTTATGTCCTCTCCAGAACAGAAACACCCCCACACAAATGCGAAAACCGTCTGCCATGCCGACTTGAGTCCCCCACAGCAAAACTTGATCCCAGACATGGGATTAGGGAACCGACGGAAACTCCAGCTGTGTATGGATCAAATGGAACGCCGATGAGCCGCACGTGCAAAGTCTGAAGTTGTTTTTGCATTTCGAAACATTCCAGCGTCCACGTGTTAGGAAAAAGGGTCGGCTAGTACCATATGGTAAAGTACCAATGGATTGGAAGTTGGCCAACATAACTCCAATTTTTAAAAAGGATTACAAAGTGATCCGGGCAACTATAGACCAGTAAGTCTAACATCAGTAATTTGCAAAATATTTAAATCTCTGTTAAAAAAAGCATATAATGTTATTTATCAAAAGACTAGTAGATTGAGCTTTTCCTGTGAGGACAGACTTATAAAAAGAAGAGCGAAAAATATAATTCATGGATGCCGCAACACTGATCTTGGAGTACCTCAATTAACAAAAAGCTTCTCCTCTCAGGAATTGATTTTCGCTTTGGCGTTCATGGATTTGATCAAGTCACCTGGTCCGGATAATGTGCATGGTCAAATGGTTGAGAATCTTGGCCCTCGTGGAAAACAACGACTTTTAGACATAATTAATCAATCCTGGACTAAGGGTAACATCCCCTTGGAATGAAAAAGGGAAACTGTCATCCCCATCAGAAAACAAGGTAAAGAAGCTTGTTCCATCGAAGGATACAGACCTATTTCTCTTACTAGCATTTATTGTAAAATAATGGAGAAAATGTTTCTAACAAGACTACAATTCTATCTGGATCTTCACGGTCTGTTGCCATCTGAACAATACGGATTCAGAAAAGGACATTGTACCACCGACCAAGTCCTTTATTTTTCTCAGAAGATCAGGGATGCACATAACTTCAAACCAACTCACCATACTGTGGCAACCCTGCTGGACTTATTTAAGGCATTCGACAAAGTTTGGAAAGATAGGCTTCTCATTAAACTACACGATGTTTTTAATATTAGAGGCAATGCCCTTGTTTGGATAGCCGATTTTCTGAGTCACAGAGTTAAGTTCAATAAGTCCTTCTCTGACCCCTTCCGACTCAGCCAGGGGGTGCCTCAGGGATCAGTCCTCAGTCCCACACTTTTTTCCCTCTTTATTGCCGGTTTGGAAAAAAGCATACCAGAAGATGTGGACATCGGTATCTTTGCCGACGATATTGTTTTATGGAGTTCGGGAACTGAGGTACCCGTTATTGAAGGGATACTTAATGACACTTTGGTGACTCTTGAGAGGTATGCATTTACTCACAAATTATCTTTTAACCCGGGGAAATCGATAGTGTCCTTTTTTACCACCAATAGGCATCTATACAACTACAAACCAAAACTGCTTTTAAATGGACAACCATTAACATATGAAAAACATCCTAAGTATTTAGGGTTTATTCTTGATCCAGAGTTTACCTGCAATCGGCATATTGATCATCTTGTGGCCAAAGACCGAAAACGTCTCATTATTCTTAAATATATAGCGGGAAGAGATTGGGGGGCAGATGCCGATACTCTGAGAACTACTTATATATCGCTTATCAGGCCTGTTCTGGAATACGGATTCCCAATCTACTTCTGTGCCTCCGAAACAAATCTTCTCAAACTGGAGCGCGTTCAGCTTTCTGCTGCTCGTATTATATTGGGGCTAAGAAATAGCTGTCCTTCTGATATTGCCCTGTACGAGTCTGATCTGCAACCTCTACATATAAGAAGAAAGGCAAATCTAGTCAAATATTATAATAAAATCTACAGCTATGCATCGCAAAATCGTACTTCCATGTTTCTACATGGCTGGCAAAGACTCAAAAAGTACAGCCCTTTTAGTCTGGCGGAGACCCAAGGCATAATTTCTCACGAGGTCGAAACTCTTTCCTTAAGAAGCTGTATTGAACCCTCAGAGGGCCTACCGAGAGTTTCCTTCCACTTTGACCTTAACTCCTCTGCAAATAAGAACACTCATCTTGATGTCTATCTCCGACAGATGGCCCTAGAAATTATTGACGGTATTCCTGAAGATGCTATACAAGTCTTCACAGACGGCAGCCGAACAGACAATCTTGCAGGAAGTGGAATTTATATTAAAACTCCTACTCAGGATTTTACTCTCCAGCAGCGAAATCCTGATACTTGCTCAGTGTTTAGAAGTGAACTACTGGCAATTAATGAGGGGCTTGCTGCTGTTTTAACCTATGATAGTGACTTTAGTGTGAACTGTGGATCTTGTTAGACAGTCGTAGCTCGCTACAACATCTGAATGAGTGGATTTCAGTAAGCGATATTACTAGCATTGCTATACTTCTAAAATTAAAATCACTTTCTCAATATCACGACGTACACCTTCAGTGGATTCCATCGCATGTGGACATACATGGCAATGAAATCGCAGATGGATTAGCAAAAGAGGGTTCAAAGAGTGTCTCGATCACTTCTACTCCTCTAACATATCAAGAACTCTACTCCAATATAAAACGAAAACTCAATACTTCATGGCAAACTCCACCCACGCATCACTGGAACAGTAGGAAAATTCCTGGTACTCTACTAAATATCAAATGTGACAGAAGTACGCAAACCACCTTGGCCAGACTTGCAAGTGGACATATTAAGTGCCTTCGTGGACGGTTCAAAAACCTACCAGACCTGCAGGAAATGTTATGCTGATCAGGCGTCGCCTGAGCATGTCCTCCAGTGTCTTGGACTTACAAAGCAGGACATTACTTCTGACCCTTTGACTGTAAGGGACTTTTTATATGTCAACAACCTATTGGAGCTCGTCTGACTTCTGCCAGATGAGTGGGATTAGAAACAACAACAACATGTTATACTTGGAGGAGGGGGGACTGTTATCAGATAATCAGTATGTGTTTAGGAAGGGCAGTGTGATATGACAATCACATCAGATATTGTTTTGCCCTAAAAGCAGGGAAACACAACCTACAAGCTATTTGTATCAATGTTCAGTCCCTTAACGAATCCCTGAAGAAACCAAGTTCATCACCCCTCGATTCCGAGAAAATGGAACGGGTGCGCTTTCTCCCTTCACGCAATGGGGGTGATATTTGAAATGGCGCAATGACTCGGCCAATAGAAGGATTGACCCTCTGGCAAGGTTAGGGCTTAGCACCCTGAATAGTGAGGGAAGGTCAGAAGAGGAGAACGACAGGAAACAAAAACGCTAAAAAAAAAAGAGACGGAGCATCTTTCGGTTGTGGCCAACCATTTTTCCAAAAATATGGTAACTACTGTAAAAAAAATGTACCATCGACGAATTGAAGGAATAAATAAATAAACGAAGTTACCACACAGAAAACGGCTGACTTTACTTTGTCATCACCAATATTAGAAAAGCAGCTTACATTTGCTGAGGCTTGCGATAAGTTGACTGAATTTTTTGAGGAACAATCCACTCCAGGACATAAGGTTAGAGTTTTTCAGGTAATCAAGTTAAAGGAAGGGGAATCAATTAGAAATCTTGCGTATAGAATTGAGGTAGCGGCACAGAGAGCATATGCGTTCGTAAAAGATGACAAGACCATGGCGCAATTAATGTCATTACAATTTATGACAGCGATTCCTTCATGTTTAAAGGAAAAATTGCTCGACTGTGACCTCACCAATTTTTCTGCGCTTGTTAAAAAGGCAGCAATGTTTTACATGGATAATGAAACACCACAATTTCAAGTGAATACACTTAATGCACATAATGTGTCATCTGAAATGGATTCCCTTAAGGCACAATTAGAACAACTCAGTATAGCTGTAGCTCAGTGTCTCACAAGATGCAATTTATATGGGGGGAACGACCACCCACTATCTCAATGTGAGATTTTTACACAGATCAGTGCTCCACAAACAGAAAATATCAGATCGACGTGGCGTAATCCTCGTCGATTCTCTAATCAGATATCAAACAGAAATAATTTTAGTACACAAATATGTTCTTTTTGTGGCAAATTGAACCACAGCGAGTCAAATTGTCGATTTTTAATAGCACAAACGCCCGAACAAAATAGAGCTCCACCAAACCCCTCGTATAACAGAAATTATCACCGGGGCGGTAGCAGCCAATACCAGTCACCTAGAGCGCAAAGTCATTTAAACTACAGAAGGAGGGATGCTTAGACGGCGCTCGCCGTCTCTCCTGTTACCAGCCGTCTGTCAATGTTACGTCTGAACTTAGAAATTATTTTAACTCTAAAATGCAGAGTTCAAATGAAAGTGTGTTTAATTATTTGCAGACCTTTTCAAAGCACAATGAAACAGAAGATTATTATGTATTGAATGTATATGAGACTGTTGTGGAATTACCCCTCATTAATGTAAATTTTGGTGGGAATAATTTAAGAATGCTGTTAGACTCAGGGTCTTCAATTTCGTTACTGCCAGCGACAACTCTTGACATTGTAAAACATGTCGCTAAAGTTGAATATCTTTCAAGAAAGGTGCAGATAAAAACAGTTAATTAAAAACTGGATTTTTCATGTTGCGCTCAGATTTCTTTCAAAATAGACAAACATCACTTTAAAAATACCTTCTATGTTTCCCAGATTGATAATTTGAACTTTGATGGGATTCTCTAGGCTTTGACTTTATAGCAAGGCATAATGTGACGATTGATTCTAAATTACGTATCGCTAGGTTTGACAATTTTAGTTCAAATCTATTGTAAAATTATGACAATGATGATTCAGATTTGTCCCGTAATCAGGAATGCCATGTAACTATTCGGTCAAAAACTTTTCTTCCACCACGAGAGATTACAGAAGTATCTGTTAAGATTGAAGACGATCAATTTCCATCTGATACATGCTTTCTTTTTATTCCTAGTGGTTCAAAGGACTTTGTAATTGACACCTCCATACATGAGAAATGTAATGGTACTTTTCATATTTACATCGAAAATAATAATGATTCTACGATTCATTTAAACAAAGGGTATAAAATGGGAATGATTACACGTGAGTTTGAGTTTGTTCAGGGCGAAGAATTTAGTGAGAAAGAGCCATCACTTCAATGCAATTTAATTACGGCATCCGATGAAATTTTGCGATTGCGCCAATCAGAATTATCGCCCAACGACTTTCAACTGGATCATCTAAATTGTCAGCAAAAATCACAATTAAAGACAATTTTGCTTACCAATTTTGCTGCATTCAGTAAATCTTTGAAAACACTAGGGGCTACCGATGCGGTTAAGCCAGACATTACACTAAGGAATCCAAACCCTATTAAAATTTTACCATTTGAAATTCTACAATCTCTCCAGCAGAATGTCAGAGATCAACTTAATGAGTTAATTGAAGCGGGTTTAATTTACAGGAATGTCTCACATTGGGCTTGTCCTATGCTACTTGTAAAAAAAAAGGCTGACCCTTCTCAATCGAATGCGCCTCCCAAATATAGAATGGCGTTAGATTTACGTCTCCAAAATTCAGTTATTGAATGTTCATCTTACCCATTACCCAAAATATCTTCCTTAATCAATGAAATATCTGTGTATCAATGGTATACTATCTTAGATTTGAAGTCTGCTTACTGGCAGATAATGCTTCCAGATAATTTAAAAGATATCATGACATTTACCACACCCTTTGGCTCTTTTGGAAACACACGATTGCAATTCGGCCTAAAAAGTGCAAGTTCAACTTTTCAGTCATTGGTTGACAAACTTATTGATGAATTGCGTAAACAACAAATCACAGGTATTTTTGCCTATCAGGATGACTTCTTGATTGGAGCAAACATTTTTGTGGAAATGACCCAAAAACTCGAAGCTCTACTTCAAATTTTAATTAAATATAATATCACACTAAGTCCGGAAAAATGTGTCTTTTTTAAACAATCCATTGATTATTTAGGTTTTCATGTGTCACATCAAACCATTACCCCTGTCGAATCCAACATAGCTAAAATTACAAAATTTGCCACTCCAAAAAATGTCAGACAGGTTAAGAAATTCTTGGGGTTATGCGGATTTTATAGGAACCTCATTCCTAATTATGCTCAATTAACTTCCATTTTTAATCAACTTACCATCAAAAACAGTCGTTTTAAATGGACTGAAATACAAGATCAAGCTTTTCAAGATTTACAGAAAATCTTTTTCTCTACGCCATTCGTCAAACTTCCTAATTGGGATAAATCGTTTGTTTTGAACACAAATGCTAGTAAAGAGGGTATTTCAGCAGTTCTATTGCAAGAATACAGTGGTACATTACATCCCGTATCATATTTCAGCAAATCGCTTTCAATTTCCGAAAAGAACTATCCAGCCATTAAGCTTGAACTCTTTGCAATTTATAAGGGAATTACTGCCTTCAAAACATACCTTTACAATAGGAAATTCGTGATTCTCAGTGATAGTAAACCTTTGATGCATTACCGGAAAACTAGTTCTCCGGCCGATATCATAACACGTTGGTTGTTGGCAATTAGTGAATACACATTTGAGTTTGTTCACATTCCTGGCACTTTAAATATTCTGGCCGATTACTTGTCACGAAGTTCTGATCCCAATCTCAGAGAAAATGTCATACCAGTGACGAATGATAATCAATTAATTTTACCTTTCCAAGACTTCAATGAAACAAAAGAGATAAACAACATTACACTTGCGAGTGAAAAGAAATATCTCATGACACATGGATCAGAGAGCAAATGGAAGATGATTATACGAAAAATGTTATTAACCAGATAAAAGATTTATCACAGGCTAATTATTTTAAGGAAAGAGGTTACTTTCTATCACCGTTAGGGCTGTTGGTATATTCTCCTAATAAACACATTTTACATGCTAACATTGTTGTTCCTAAAACATTAAGGGCCAAAATTTTAAAAATTTGCCATATTTCGCATGCTGGTATTCAAAAGACATATGAGTTGGTAAGCAGAAAATATTTTTGGACAGGAATGCACACTGACACTCGAAATTATGTTTTGTCATGTGACATATGCATTCGACATAAAAGTTACACTGCCAAAAAGGCTCCATTACAAGACATGTCACTAGTAGAGCGTCCTGGATTATTTGTGTCCATGGACATAGTTGGACCCCTAGGAAATGCTGAACATGTTTTAGACCTTTATAGATCATTTTTCCAAGCATGTGGCATTATATCCTTTGAAGAGTATCACCACTGAGGCGGTTACCAAGCATTTATTACATTACATTGCTCATTATGGTAGGATGTCTCAAATTCTTACTGATTTGGGAACGCAATTTACATCCGAGGTTTTTGAACTAATTAATCAGATTTTGGGTGTGAAATTAATTCACAGTTCATCAGGGCACCCCCAATGTAATGGAGTATCGGAGATAATTCATTCCTCCTTAAAAACTTCCATTAACACTTTAAGAGAAAAAGATGTATCTTTGGAAAATGCTCTAATTATATACACCAGTCATTATACAATGGATCTGTTCATGCCACTACAGGTTTTACACCAAATCATTTACACCTACCTTTCGAAGTTCTACAAAAAAATTACTGAGGAGCTGGATAATAAGAGCAGTGTAGATATCATGTACATATATTTTCAAAAGGCTTCTGATAAAGTACCTCATGAGGCATTACTGTTTAAATCGGAAAGGCTTGGGAGGCAGGGGAAAACATTGATATGGATAAAGAATTGGTTATTGGGTAGAAAGCAGAGAGTGCAGGTAAAAGGAAATTATTCACAGTGGACAGAAGTTATAAGTGGGGTGCCTCAGGGATCAGTTTTGGGACCAATTTTATTTATAATTTTCATAGATGATATAGGTCAGGGGATTAAGAATAGAATCAGTATATTTGCAGATGACTTAAAAATATGGAGGACAGTGGATACCAAATTACAGATAGAGAATTTACAAGGGGATTTTGATAAGATATCCGAATGGGCTGTAAAATAGGGTATGTCATTTAATGTAGGTATATGTCAAGTTCTGCATATGGGTTACATGAACAGTGGAGTCGAAAACTGTCTGCAGGGAGTAAAGGTAAAGGAGGGAGAAACAGTCAAGGATCTTGGGGTGATAATACACAGGGATTTTAAAATGGGTCACCAATGTTCAGCTGCGGGTAAAAAGGCTAACAGGTTATTGGGGTATATTAAAAAGACTGTAACTTCAAGGGATAATAATATAATCTTGCCGTTATATAAGGGCTTAGTAAGACCACATCTAGAATATGCTGTACAATTCTGGGCTCCATATATGAGAAAGGATATAAACATAATTGAAAGGGTTCAGCTCAGAGCTACAAAAATAATAAAGAGGATAGCAAATCCAGACTATAATGAACCTTTAAATAAGCTAAACATGTATACACTGGAAAGAAGAAGAAGGAGGGGGGGGATTTGATTCAGCTTTTCAAGTTGGTAAAACAAGGGGACACAGAGGGTATAAATTTCAATAGGGATAACAGAACAAGGGGCCATGGGTATAAATTGAATAAGACACATTTTAATCGGGATTTAAGGAAAAACTACTACTTTAATAGGGTAATAGACAATTGGAACGCGTTACCAGAAAATATAGTTAATTCAAAGGGAGTGTACGAATTTAAGATACAATTGGATAGTCAGTGGGAATTGGGGAATTCATAAACAAAGGACCAGCCTTGTTGGGCTTGAGCCTGTACAACACGTATTTTTTCTCGGTTAATCTTATTTAAAAAATTTGAAAAAAAAAAAATAGATGGCTGCATCAGTACAATTTTTAGCCTGAATTTTCAGAGCAGTGGGCCATTTCGTTTTTTGGTTGTAACTTGTGTTTTAGAAAATGCAATGTAAAAAGTCTTAAGTTATTGCTGTAAAAGTACATTCAAGACAGTTTTTCAAGTGGAATTTCAGCATTACATTCTTTAGTGGCATTAATAAGTTAAGTCCAAAAAAAAGTTTTGTTTCCCAATTTCAATAATAAAATCTTTTTTTACAAGTTAGGCTTATGTTGGTAGATGGGGCACATTCGAACACCATATATGGAGGCATATTTGAACAGTTCAAAAGTGCCCCCTCTCAATTTGTGAATGTGATGATGAAATACCAATTAATGGATGCCCAACACCGAATACGCTACTAGTGCATGCATGTGCACGTGATCTGGGGTGTTTCCGATTCGAGAAGTTGGAGTCAAAATATTCTTTATTTTTCTTCTCAGGGACCGCTGGTCGCTGTGGTCGAGTTCGATGCTGGAGTTATGGAATTGATAATCGCTTAATTTTCAGTGAGTGTCCAAAGGTCCTCATCTGGGTGTCGGGTCAGTTACAAGAACTCGAGAACGACTTTGAGGAATGGGTCGATTTCGTTGATCGGTCCAAAGAGGAATGATTACATAAGTACTCTATGAAATCTAACAGGGGAAGATCTGAAGATTTCCGTGGCTCGAAGAACAGCAAAGTTGGACTAGCGATGCACGCGATCCAAAGGGCATCGTCAATTATCGACACCATTAAAGTGCGAAGACAAATCGAAGGTCGGAACACTTTGCGCCCTCATCTCGATTTCGGATGAAGACGCGTTCATTTTATGTTAAACGACTAAGAAATTGTAGTTTTGGGGTGATGTCAGAGTATCAGAGAGCTGTATAATCTCTCTGATTAAAACGGGGCGAGAAGGTCATAGTTTTTGGGGTGGGAAAATCGCCGCGAACCCAAGGAGTAGCTTCTTTCTAACTGCAAAAAAAGGGGGTTTCCTTAGCAGAGAAACCCAGTTCCTTTGTCCTCTTTTCGGGATCGCTAAAAACGAAGGTCGCCCCAATGCGAGGGGAAAATTAACGCCAGTAAATTACATATAGCACGCGGGAGAAGGACAACCGGGGTTATTCCTTTATTCCAACGGAATGTTCAAAAACCTCAGGAAGAAGAGAGCCAAATCACGCCAACATCTTCCGGTAATTAAGAAGTGTCGCGGTTGAGGGTTATGGTGGGGTGGGTTTGATCTTCTAACGGCCGTATTCACAAGTCCGAGTTAACTCGAGGATCAACGATAATCCGCGAGTTATCGAAAAAACCGTATTCACAAGTCCTGATCCGTGAGTAGTAGGAAAGTGAGAGTTCAGAAACAGAGGAGCGAGGATCGTGAGAGATATGAGGATCACTGATAAGAGTGGTGAGAGTTCTGAAACACGAAATCGGAGGATCGCCTAGGAGGATCGGAGGATCATTTTGAGGAAAACGAGATAACCGATAGAATAAGACATGATTTGGGGGAATTGTGGGTAGCTTATTGATAAGGACTTAGTGCAGAGTCTTGGTATTGACATGTATACTTAACATAAGAGGAATTTGCATAAATAAGACAATGACAGTACAATTATTTAATTATTTAAGATTCTTTTTAGTTTATTCGAATTTGGTTACAAATCTTACTTTAATTTTTCTTTTTGTTATTTTTTTCCATAAAATTTTAGATAAAGATCCATAAGGGAGTATTACAGTTCTCTTTGACATTGTCATCTTCTTTTGGCAAAACTCACACTTCAATATCTGAAACAAATTTTTCAAAATGGTTACATCGTAGTAAACGTATTAGGACATAGTCACTTTAGATTGAAATAGAACAATTCTAGCATCAATATAAACTTTTTACTAACTGTTATTAGAATTTCCAAATACCTCTTTTGTTAGTATTCCAAACTATTAAATCTGTTAAGGATATTTGCCAAGGGTTCCAATCCTTGTTACCGAAACATGCGTGACAGAGCCTAATACAAACAGGAATTTCAAAGAGTTGTTTGACAGGATATCGGACGCTTCCTTGAAATGTTTCATCCCCCCCACCCACCCTTTTTAAATTAACCTTTTACGGCTTTTATTTATTCTAAAATACTACTACAATTTCCATAAGCTAATGTTGAAATTTTATCATCTAAAACATATCTTTTATCATCATATGGGTTTAATCCAATTTTCCTTTCTATTACGGTGAATAACTTATGGTTTTTACTTGATATTTTTTTGGCATCTACCCTAATTTGATCTTCATTGAAGAGGCAAGTTTTGTAATTATCATGCTTTAACTTGCGTTTCACAACACTTTTTGCAACGCCTTTTGCTGTTTTTTTCTGACTTTCTTGAGTCAACAGACTATACATTTTTGATCTTAATCCAACAAACTCAATAGCTGGAACACCACAAAGTTCATCTCTCAGTAGAGGAAAAATGCGGGTTCAAAAACAGCGGTGGAGAAGGTGGAGAAATCGAGTTGAGTTGAGTTGTACCGGAAGTGACGTCACAGGAAGTGATGCAATAACAGGAAGTTGAGTTGAGTTGTTTTCTCCTGCTGACGGAAGTGACGTCATAACCGGAAGTTGAGTTGAGTTATTTCCTCCTGCTGCCGGAAGTGACGTCGTGACGAGTTGAGTTGTTAGTTTCGGTTTCTCGGCGAGTTGAGTTGTTGGTTTCGGTTTCTTATCGAGTGGAGTTGAGTTGTTAGTTTCGGATTCTCGGATTTTGAGGTTTTTTAAAGGTTTTTAACCGAGACTTTAGCTTTTTTGGAATGGCAACACTGACAGAGACTTGGATGTGGGTGGTGGAGTATGACGTCATCACCTCGGTGGTGGAGCAATGGAGTTGACTTGTTTTACATACATTATGACTGGTGGCGCCATCTACTGATGAGATTGAGAAATAATTGATATTTTACAGAAAATGTTAATGTGGTGGAGCATGACGTCATCAACTCGGTGGTGGAGCAATATAATTTGCTTGTTTTACATACATGATGACTAGTATCGCCATCTACTGAGGAGATTGAGAAGTAAATGATTTTTTTTTTTCAGGAAATGTACAATTATTCTTTATTTAAGTGTAGAAAAAAAAAAGTTCTTCAACTTGGAATCGAACTCGCTGCAAAAGTATTCCCGGCTGCCCGTTTTGAAACGCTTTTAACCGTTCGGCCGGGAATACCTAGTATCATCCTCTGCAATTAAGAGAGACTATGCTGAAGCATAAGACCACTGTGAGTTTCGGTTCAAGTTTTTGTCTGTATTTCAGACATAGAAAGGGGAATGTGCTGGAGAATGACATCATTCGAACGTGTTGAAACGTGATATCAAACACGTGGTGGGGAGGGAGAATAACGTCTTTCGAACGTGTTGAAACGTGAAATCAAACACGCGTGGAATGACGTCACTCGACAGTAGAGTTGTTTGACTTCTACTTCGAGTAGAGTTGAGTTGTAAGTTTCTGACATTAAAACGTGAATGTGGGAAAGAAAAGTTTTACGACCGAATCTGGCAATGGTATGTATTAAGGTTATTTGTGGGCTAGCAGGATGGCAACACCTGTACCCAATCTAACAGGTTTGAGCAGTAAGCTTCTTTTGACTGCAAAATACCCCAGAGGAGGACGTGTCGCTGAGCTCTTGGATAATCACTTACATCTTCAAACGCGTTCATTCCTGTTTCTTAGTGCTGTGAGTGGAAAACATGAAGCGATCATTTAATTTTGGTTATTATCCTATAACGGATAAAAAAGTGAAATTGCATTCTGTTGCCGATGTATCTCAAGTATCTGTTTCATCAATGGATGAACTAGGACCCAATCATTTCCATTTGGGTGACAGCAAATTTGCTGTTGTTTCGTGCTTCAAGGGAATTCTCCGAGTCCATTTTCGTCATTACTACAGTGATGAGCACGGAATGTTACAGCCTTCAAGAGAGGGAGTATCTTTACTTCCTAAAGTCTGGAAATCCTTCTATGAAGCAATTCCTAGCTTTCGCTCAAAGAACGGTGGTGATGTTATTATTGTTTCAAGAAGCCTTTTACTCTCCAAAGAAACCCGTGGAAACGGGAAATGTGTATGTTTCCAACAACTATTTCAAAAGAAAGACTGCGCTTTTCAACTCACTCCGACACGCATTCTTCTCTCTGTGAAACAATTGGATCGACTGGAAGCCGTTTCTGAAGAAATTACAAAATCCGTTCAAGCAGGTTTGCTCAATCAATCCCTTGACTATTTTGTGAAGGAAGAATTTGAGAAACGTGGTGCAGTAGGTGGTATGGAATACGACGGTGATCCAGATAATCCTTACAAAGTGAACGAACTTACAGAAAGAGTGGCTAAACATCTTAAAGTGCTCGTTTCGGAAAATATCGAGAAACTAATGAACTGTTTTGGATGTGAAAACAACTTTGAAAATCAATTGGGTCATGATTGTATGTCTATGACTTGTATCGAACGTTTTGATCAGTATTTTCATAATGCTTTGTATGAAATCGACTGGAAACGATTCGGAGAAATGTTATCATCGGAGTATGTATCTTTTAAGTATTTATTCTTTAATTTTGATGTTCTACCTTTGATAAATGCTGAATCTGTGTATGAACAAGTACGAGAACTTTATGTGACTGATGAGTCGTGGTAAAGGAAAAACAAATGTTTGTAAATGCTAAATGAGAAAAATAAATAAATATATATTTTTTATTTTATCAGAGAAAAGTCTTATGTTTTATTAGTTTATTACTCTTTCTTTTTGTGTGAGTATATAGTATAAAGTGTTCAATGTATAAAAAACGTCACATAGAAAAAGAAACATAAATCTGTGAAAACAAGTTTATTGAAGCAAATATATGTATACAAATGTTTATTCTCTTAGATGCTTCCATGAAGAAGTACATTACTTGAATAGATCCTCAATTTTAAGTCTGTTTTCTTCTTCAAAGACTTTCGTTAAATTGGCTAATGTTGTATGACGTTTCAGCTGTTTTGGAGAATGAATGGTAATCTTTCTCTTTCCAGGTAGATGTAATTCCATTGTATCGTTACACATATTTAAGGAGTAATCGCCTGTGATATTCATTCCATCACTATCACAAATTTTTATGTAACCTGTATCGAGTACCATTGTAAATCCAAATATAAATGCTGACAATCCAATGAAAATAAGAACTGAATGAACTCTGATTTTCCAGTTAGGTTCCATTGCGTGAAGCGTGGTAGGGATCTAGATTCTATACAATATATCTATAAATATATATAAATACTTGAAATTTAAAAATAAAAACCACAGTTAATAACTGCTTTATTATTTTATTATTTTTTTTTGTGGATGTATAACTGAGGTTTTACAAAGGAATCCAATGACAATTTCGTTTAGGCTTTCGTGTATTCTGAATATCTGACGATCTCTTTTTTATAGAATATACAAGTTGTTGTTTCACTGCAAATTTATTTTTTACAAAAGACATGGGTAAGTTTATTTCTTTAAGGGCTTCTACAAACTGCTCTTGCCCATTTACGTACTGATCTGTCTTTCTTCTTCGCACTAAATGGTCTATCAGATCAACAATATTAGTTCTTTTCACTAGGTTTCCCTTATGGATGAATTCACCATTAGTGTTCCAAGAAACAACCTCCTTATTGTTTTTTAAATAAAGAATAATATTTCTAGTTAATCCAATTAAATTCTTTGGAACGGTATCCAGCATCAGCTCTTCAACATTTTTTGCGCTTTCTTTCTTGGTAGAAGTATCTGTTTCAAATTCATTATTAGCTGTATGCTCTTTATCAAGACTTAGAGATGGAGGATTCTGCACATTTACATTTATTCTCTTTTGTAATACTTGATTGTACAACTTAATTTTTGTATCATTATCCATTTTGTTTAGTAAAATGGTTTTCATTTCACGATCTAATTCACTTAACTGTTCGTCTGACGGCATATGTCTTGCTAACCTCTCCTCCGGTACAAGAATCATTTTCTTTGCATATTCCATTTTTTTTTTTACTTACGAAGTAAAGTAGTCAAGACACTTAGTGCGGCGGGTATTAATATATTTAAAAAACCTCCCTTTTGAACTAATATTTTTCGCTTTTTAATTAGAGACACTTTTTTATCTGCTAAATCCCTAAGGGTGTGCTTGTGACGAGAAAGCTTTTCCTTCTGATAATCTGTTAAAGGAACATTTCCTTTTAAAGTGTTCAAACAACATTCAGCTATGCAGTGGATACTGGATTTTGGAAGTTTTTTTAGAAGATCTTTTCGACAGTGTTTAGGGCAAACAGTGATAAGTCTCAACCGCTGCACGTCTTCCGTTGTTAAAGTCATGATGAACACTGAGAAACCTATCTTGGTTACGCTTCAATTTATTTAATCTGATAAACACAAGTTTCTTCTCCTGGAAGAATTTTAGTCCTCAATCGCATAATCTCTTCTGTTTCAGATTTTAGATCTACAAGTAAATAGCTGAAAGGCTTTTTTGTAGCGTCTTCAAACACTTCAAGAAAAAATTTTAAATTTCTCGGATAAAGTTGTCTACCGAGGTGAGAAATTTGACTTACATCACGTCGCGATTTAAATAAAAACATGTAATGGCAATTTAATGAAATTTCCCTGAATTCTTTTCCTTTATGAAACAAATTTTGCGTGACAGTCATCACAGATAAATTCATATGATGAGATCCTTTCGTATACAAGTTTGTTATTCTCTTATCACTACCACATTCAGAAATTAAATCATCATATATAAAAAGTGTATTAAATCCTAAATACTGCTTAAAGTTTTCGGGTATTCCTTCTACAAAGGAGATATTCGGCATCTCATCGTATAACTTTTGATAGATTCCATAAAACCACACTATTTTATCAAGGGTGGGATGAATCATATCTATGTGGCTGTTAATTAATTTTTTCAAAAAATGCGATTTGCCTGATGATGTAGGCCCACAGACAAGAGCAGTGAAAGGATGCTTTAAAGCGAATGAATTCATCGTTACAAATGACAGAAGTAAAGACTAGCGCAGTTACTTATACTTTTTTTTTATTGAAATAAAGGTACATGTATATTTGAAATTTTTTTCACAAAGTTATACACTCGTATATCATTATTTGTAGACCGTCTATCAAATAATTTAACAGTAAACTCCATAGATCGATTTCTAGATCTTTGATACAAATAGTATAAACAATATTGTCCACACACAGCAGTTTTAACACTTTGAAGAGGTATGTCGTTGTAGACTACGTGCGGAAATCTTTTGAAGTAGTCATGAATGTAACCCAAAAAATAGGAAGATGGCTGACCGAACGAATCGAAAAATTCTACACTTTTTGAGGATTTCATATAAACAGCTAACCAATGAGTCCCTGGTTTGTGATGAGGATCGGTGTTTACAATAAACGCAGCGGGAAAACTCTTAAAGGTTTCGGGAATTTGATCACTGGGGAAAACCCCTACAAAACACTGACGTGTATATGGATCAGTTTGTAAAATGTTATTCAGTTGTACCATATTCATATCGAAAAATCACACAAGATATTTCTAGACTTTGTAATTTCGATCACGTTTTGAAATTCTGCATACACCAGCACTGAAACAGTTTTCGGCAAAGAGTTTGCAAACTTTATTTCAATGCGAAGATTTCCTTGATGAATTAAATTTAAATGATTGCCATCTCCCAAGTCTGGAGTTAAATCAAAGGCGTATAACGTATACCCTTCGGAAAACTCATCTCTGTTAATATAGATACCTTTATTGGATGAGAGTTTTTCACTTCCTAGTAACAAACTATTGTAAGCACGAATATATTGACGGTCTGCATAGTTAGGATCCAAGGGCTTGTAGCTGATAGGATTTCCATCGACGTAAACTCCTATGAAATTTACATCGTTATGCTTCAGGTAAAATGGGTTTGTTGGGTAAGTGCCACTAAACGAATCATGATCGATGCACGTCACCACCAACCGTTTGGGAAGTTGACCAGAAAAAATGTTATCCTGTGAAAATGAGAATGAGCCTTTCGATACTGAATATAGCTTACACAAAACTCGATCCATTGGATATTTTGCAGATGATTTTTCTAAGGCTTTGGCATGTCCAATAAGAACACCTGGACTGACTTTCACTTTCCGGATGAAAAGTGATGCATGTTCAATAACAATGTCATAATTTGCTTTTTGAGGAGCAATGAGACAAAACTCCGGTTTGCTGCGTATTAACTTTAACTTTAAGTCTACCAAGTTGAGTAATAGGCGGTCTTGATAAAACAAGTCACAATGTAAATTTCCAATCATATCTAAAACTTTACTCTTTTCAATCATAGACGCCCGTTTCCTCAACCCTACATTTTCGCTTGATGGATCGGTTTTATCAAAGTGTCCTGCTGTATCTTTGTAGAAGCATTCTGAAGTAAGGAAGCTTTTCTTATAATCAGAGCCGTAATTGAGTAAAGTCTCAATGTACGCTCGGTAAGGGTAAGTGTTGCTGGATGATGAAATTAGACGCTCATTCAAACTCACATCGACTTGGGAAAATAATGAATGAAGAAATAAGTTACATGGAGCAACTTTTTCATTTTCAGGTAAAACTGCATTATCCTTTAAAACTTTAACTTTTACATATAGTTGAGTCGCTGATAAATCAATGTATTCCTCACCGCTACCAGATATGTTAAACTCGATAGGTCCACCATCACGAATATTTGCTATAGGATAAAATTCAGACCATTGCCCTTTTTCAATAGCTGTTTGGGTCGGAGGCATAAAAAATAAGTCCAGTTCAGATTTCACAGATGGTAGGGAATCATTTCGTATTAAGGCCATGTTAAAAATTAGGAGAATATGTCAGGTGCACACAGCTTGCGATACTTCTTTCGAATGATGCGTTTCTTCTTTGCGCGTTTCCTTTTATTTCCTCCAACCATTGATTTCACTCGATTGGATACTTTATCGGTTAAAGTTTTAGTGGCTTCTTTAGCTCGATCTTTAATAGCTGACTTTACATCTTTGCCTTGCAAGTAATCATTTGCAATATCCACGCCAGATCGAAGTGCTTGTTTTCCTAGTGCTTTCGCACCCGATTTAAATAAAGGAAAAACCATCCTAAACATGCTTTTAAAAATACCCCCTAAACCACTTCCTTTCTGCAGAGAGATACCTTTGTAATATGACAAGCCATTACCTGCTTGCTGTGTATAATAGTCTTCAAAGGTTTTAGTGCAACAACGATAAGGTTGATACATTTTTGTAAGAAAAAAGATTACAAATGTCTCAAGCGAAAATGAAGTTTCACTATCAACTTCCCGCGTTCAAATGAGACATAACGACCAGTGTGTGTCCTTATAACGATTTCAATCGAGTCAAAATTTTTTCTAGAAACTGGTAAATAATGAGGTCTTTCAAATTGCTCCTGAATCATATCACCGTCTCTTCCCTTCACTGTCAGAGTTCGTAAAAGAGGAGCTACGATCCCACCAACAAGTTCAGGCTGAATGATGTCGGTGTAAACGTATAGCAAATGTAAATCAACATTAGGATCCGCAACAAATGGACTTTCAGTGATTACTGTATCTGGACCTCCATTTCCTGGAATAAAATTTTCTCCAATCACCACATCAGGTTCGAAGCCTAAGTTTTCAGCTAATCCTTTAGATAATCGCAGCGTTGCACCGTTAGTGAGCTGCACTATCACCTTTTTAGTGTGTTTGTTATATTTCATTTGAATTTTTATATGCTTCGGAAAAGTATTTAAAATGTCGTTCGGAGAATCATAAAAACCACACGCTATTTTTCCATTAGTTTTTACTCCGTTTCCTAAATCATATTCGAAAGAATTTTCACCGTCAACTATGTTATTCCACATTCTGGGATAAATCATTTCAACTAATCCAACTTCCCATTCACCTGAAAGTTCTAGACGTTTGGGGAGTTTCGTGTAGAAATGAGACATTGTATTGCTAGGATAAAACTCGATAGAGCTGTCGCTGGGAAGCGTAACGTAGAAACTCATTGTGGTTATGGGGTAAACACGTTTTATGTGCAAACTCAATTTATCGAAAATAGGTCTTTGGAATGAATCCAGGCGTTAAATTTTTGGGGGTAACCTCTAAACTTTACAAAGTATTCCAAACGTTTCCTAACTACTCTCTTCTTTAAAATTTTCTCAACATGAAAAGATTGTGATTTTTTAACTTTCTGCAGTTCTTCTGAGTAAAATGTACCAATGATTATTTCTCCCATTAAGTCTTGTATTTTATATACTGGTAGCTTTCTAGGTATACAGTGAGAAATTATAAATATTTCCTCTGACCAATTGTTTTCATACCCTTTCTCAAATGTTAATTTAGTCTTTGCAACCCTAACAAAGTCACCAATCTGAAATTTGAACGAAACTCCCTTAACATTAGTTTTATTTACATCACCATACAATATATTCCACACTTGTTTTTGATTTTCAACAGTTACATTAATAGGTTCTCTTTTTATGCTGCGATGGAGTGTATGATTATAACTATGTACGAGTTTGTCTAAGACATCTATAAATCTGTAAGTATTTTTATGGGTAAAGTATTTCCACATTTTAGTTTTCAACGTACGGTTAAATCGTTCAACAACACTAGCTTTGGTTTCATTATGTGTCGTGAAAAACTTTACTTGGACAGATTTTAAATACGATTGAAATGTTTTGTTAGTAAATTCAGTTCCTTGATCTGTTTGTAATTTTTTCGGTTTTCTTTCCTTGAAAATTAACTTAAACGCATTTAGGATGGAATTTCCATTTTTCCGTTTCAAAGGAATGACCCATGCATATTTAGAAAAAATATCTATACATGTTAATAGATAACGATAGTTTTCATTGTATTTTACAACACTTTGCATATCTACTAAATCAGCTTGCCATTGCATATCTATTCCTCCTACAATAACTCTGTTTCGCAAAAAGTTGCGATGAACAGATTTGTGCAGAGTATAAGCATTCTGACCCTCCAACCATTCTTGAACAGTCTTTTTTGAAACTATCCCTTTAGTTGCCTTGGTACAAGGCATTTATTCCACCAAAGCTACCTGGTAAGCTAGGGTCTTCATAATACTGAGCTAACTCATCTTTACCCATTCAATCCAGTTACTGAGACACAACTGCTACTTTACTAATATTTCTGAAATAGTAAAAACTTAAACTATACTTCCTTATTTCTGTGTACATTCCAACAAAATAAAACCATTCTTATGCTCAATGATAGATTAGATATAATTTCAAAATAGTGGTTAATGAATCAGTTTTGTTTTGTAATAACTTTTTCATAACAAAATTATAGATTGTTATCATAACATAAGAGAGGAAAAAAAAAACATTTTTTTTTAATATATACGTTTAATAAATAAAAAGAGAAACGTTTTTTTTTTTTTTTTAAAGACAAAAAAAAAATGTTTAATGAATTTAATCATTTATAGCACACATAAATATACGTTTAATAAATAATGAGAGAAACATTTTTTTTAAAATTTTTTTAATGAAATTAAATTATTTTTATCACACTTAAATATAAGAACAAACAAATGTATCCAATCACATTTATTTCAATCAATCAGCTTTTTTCTTTTTATAAAACAATAGAACAATGACCCCAAGGCAAGGTATGAATTCCATCTTCCAGAACGTACCTCTTTGAATCTGAAGAAGAGAGAGCAAGCTTATTTTGTGTTATAGTGTATAAGTTGTGATTCTTTGAAACGATTAAATTCATTGAAGCATATGAGGGTATATTGGTTGAAAGACAGTTCAAATAATTTTCAAAGTGGATATTAGTTTCAACAGTTTGCTTTTTAATACCTTTAAGTTTTTTTACTACATTTCTACCCTCTACCTTATATGCATACATTTTAGATCTTAATCCAATGAAGTCTGTCATAATTTTACCACTATTTTCGTCCTTCATCTTCCCAACCACTTTTTTGTTTACATTTTTTATTCCGTACTCATTATTCTCAGGAAAATCCGAAGTATCATAAAGATCTAATTTATTTTTCATATCTTTGAAGAAATCTGCCGTGTATATCTGATAAATCAATGAATCGGTGTCTGTGTATAAAAGAGTTTAACATTTTCCCCATATTCTTTTTTCATAATATTATAATGAAATTCTGTCATTAATGTTTTGGATATATCTAAGATAGCCATTCCAATACAAATAGGTTTATTGAATATCAATTTTGTTTTTTGCATGTGCACGGCAACTAAGTTTTCAGAGAAAATTTTCGTATGATCAAAATTGGGCTTCGCTATTAATTTTAAAAGAGAGTTAGAATTAGAACACAGTCGGATATCGACTCTCCGCCGAATATTTTCTATAGTTTTACCGAAAATTGAATTATTCATTAATTTGAAGAAGTCTTTTTCAAATGAATTGAGTGCTTTAGCTCTCATGTTAGTATTTAAATCAATGTAATTTTTAAGCCATGCTTCTTCTCTAAATTTTATAGCTCTGTTTATTTTTATTAGCTTTAATCCTAATTCTAAATAATGAAGCAACGCTTTATAATGAAGGACATACCTTTCCTTTTTATCAAGGGTTAAAAGAAGCCTCTTTTCCTTATATCCTGGTGGAATACCGTTGGTAGCAGCCAAGGGGAAATCACTATGTAGGTCATGGAGATCCTGAGGATACTCCATATCAACCTCTAAAATATATCCATATTGATCATCATTTCGTATATCATTCACATCGTTCACATTACACCACTGAAACTCGTTCAAAGGAAGTTTTTGGGACATAGCCCACCCATAGAGATTGTTGGCGTCCAGATATATGATGAAGCTGGATGGTTTCGTTACATCATATTTCTCCATATATTTGTTATTGGCCGAAGCCAGGCGGTGGGAACATTGCGATACTCCGCCACGGATACCCTGTTCTACGAACATCAGCATATTATAATCCGTTAACAGTTCAATGTTCACACCTGTACTTTTTAACATTGCATCCCAAGATAAACTGGGAGCCGTCAAGTACCACGCAGGGTCTAACTTGTATGATGATATACATAGTCTTCTAAAATTTTCAAATACGTCAGCCAACAGTAGCACGTCTGTTTTGACGTACAAATCAGAATATTCTCCTAGATTAATAATGTGAAACGTTTTCCACACTTCCTTTGCATGAGCATAATCTTCCTCTGAGATATTCGTCGCGTTTAAAGAGTTGTAAAAGGAGTCTTTTTGCGGAAGTCGAGGCTCGTTGAACTTATCCATGTTATCCATATAATCATATGGATATACACCCTTCCGTACTAGCAGCTCCCAGTTAGATGCAAAGTGACTTCTTATGTGCAAAAAATCTTCCTTTTGAAG
This sequence comes from Metellina segmentata, assembly GCA_947359465.1. Lineage (NCBI taxonomy): Eukaryota > Metazoa > Arthropoda > Arachnida > Araneae > Tetragnathidae > Metellina > Metellina segmentata. Next base: position 116,077,052 of record OX375881.1, read on the forward strand.
ATTTTTGGCGAGAGAATCTAAACTGCTTGCCATGAACTTCATGGTATCGATAAAACGTAGATGGAGATATTTACCCACTCTTTTAGAGATGGAAATATATCTCTCCTCGGTACTTGGGATGATTGACAGAGTTTTGGAGTCAAACGCTAAATCTCTGATAAATAAATGTGAATCGTAACCAGAAAGATTATGTAAAAATACTGGAATAAAATTAGGAAACTTGAAATTTAAGTTGCATGATGAATGGGCAGCTCCTCTATACCGTCCACTTAAGTGATCGTGATCCTTGACTTTAATATCTCCTCCAGCGATGAAAACTTTTTCACACATGAAACAGGTTACAGCCTCTATGTGTTGTCGCTGCTCCTCCTCGTTCAATTCTTCCATCGGAAGAGGGTTCCTGTATTTTTCTTCAATAATCAGCGCCTCATGCTGTAGAAATTCTATGAATTTTTGAGAGGCGTCTTCACCTCTATACACTACAGGGGTATCACATTTACCGCTACTGCTAACTATATAGTAGCAGAAGCTTACAGCTCTATGCTTTTGATATGCATTACTGTAAGATGTATTTCTTGATTGATCACATGAGTGGATCTTCTCTGTAATGCATTCAAAATCAGCATATATCACAAAAGGAATACATGCTGAATGCTTAAAATTTTGAAAATTAATCCATTTTTTCTCTTTTGAAGGCATTTCAATCCGACAGGGCTTATTCATTTGGCAAAGTTCTTCATGCTCTTTTAAATGCTCACTGCGTGCGAAAAAGCATAAACATCTCCTGCAAATAAACTGCTTTCGTTTTCCCTTCGTCAGTTGTGAAGAAACAAGTCGTGAGAGATTAAGAATAGCACAGTAATGGAAGTTCTTTTCATCTTTGATAAGTAGTAAATCTACATGACGATCTTTCACCTCAGACGTAACGATAAGAGGGAAAATTCTATATTCCTTTTCATAGGAATATACATTGATTGAAACATCGTTATTTTTCTCAAATAACTTACTTTCCTCGGGTTTCGTTGGGAAATTAATCCCTGAAAAATTTAAAGAATCTTTAAATTCAAAATAGTTTGAAACGCGTGAAGGGTTTTCCGTCGCTGGATATAAGGCAGCTAAAATAGCCCAACGGAAACATTCATTATCCAAGTTCTTCACATTTATCACCGAGCGTTTAAATTTAAAAAACTCGGGGAGTTCAACAAAACTAGACCCCCTTAATGGAGAATAATGACTCTGTTTAAGAACTAATTCTTCAATTGAATCAAGTGACCATCCTGAATCTTTTGTCTCAAAATCCTCGCTTTCTTTTAAGATTTTTTCACACGCCGTTTCAAATAAGTTATCGATGTCAGTGTTCGTCATTAAAATTATGTTCTTCGTTTTGAAGGAACACTCTTTACGAATTTCTCCTTCTTCGGAAATTTTTTGATAGATACATTTTAACTGTAAGCTTACTTTTAGCTGGATTTGTAATATTGCTTCTCTCAGATGGTCTTTCACACTCGTTTCGACATTCTTCATAAAGGAAGAAATGTCGATTATTCCGTCTGTGTTGCTGAAAGTCCACGTTGAAATACGATTTTTAAAAGCACTTTCTTTCTTCTGTACAGTTCTGGAAGATGGATTGATGCTGTTTGATGTCGATGGTCCTGGATCCACAATACTCCCCCCTTGAAGGTTCTCAGCACATTTTCTCCGCTTGCCTGTGACGAGAACAGCTTCACATGCTTTCCGTTTCAAAACTGTTTCATGTAGTCGTTTATGTCGAATAAGCACATCTTGTCTCGAGAACGATTTGTTGCACACATCACAATAAAAAGTCACATTGTTGTGTAAGCTGGCTACATGTCTTGAGAGAGTTGATTCTCTATTGAAGTTCTGCTCACAGAAGATACAAGTAAATAACTCCCTTTTTTCGTGCACTGAAGAAGTGTGACGATCCAAATTGAACTTAGAACAATATTCCTTTTTACGAAGTTCACACGTATGTTTACTCATTTTAACTGTATCACGTTGATCACTGCACCTCAATAAAAGTCATAGCTCGAACTGGTAGCTTGTATCGAATGACTGAAAGAGTTAGAAGCGTCAGGAGTTCTCGACGATAGTAAACTGGTTTCCATTGAATACCATAGAATGTAGGAATGCAGAGAAGCTACTTGCTTAGAAATTCGGGAGGGGCTGATAACAAAAGAGTGGGTTGGTCGGTGAGGAGAAGGAATACGGATTGAGATAAGAATAGCATGCAGCGCTTACTCTCCAGAAGGGGTAGTTAGCAAAAGAACTAGGCTTACTGCACAAAAGTACTTGATTCTTAGATACAACATATTAATATTCTTTAACCTGTACGCAGCAGCTCTTAAACATATTCATATCCTTTAACATGTAATACTATAAAATTCATCAACATAAAGTTTTCGGACTGATTCATACACAGATTCAGCATTTAGAAAACGCAGAACATCAAAATTAAAGAATAAATACCTCAAAGATATATTCTCCGAAGTTAAAGTTTCTCCAAATCGTTTCCAGTCTATTTCATACAAAGCATTATGAAAATACTGATCAAAACGTTCGATACAAGTCATAGACATACAATCATGACCCAATTGATTTTCAAAGTTGTTTTCACATCCAAAACAGTTCATTAGTTTCTCGATATTTTCCGAAACGAGCACTTTAAGATGTTTAGCCACTCTTTCTGTAAGTTCGTTCACTTTGTAAGGATTATCTGGATCACCGTCGTATTCCATACCACCTACTGCACCACGTTTCTCAAATTCTTCCTTCACAAAATAGTCAAGGGATTGATTGAGCAAACCTGCTTGAACGGATTTTGTAATTTCTTCAGAAACGGCTTCCAGTCGATCCAATTGTTTCACAGAGAGAAGAATGCGTGTCGGAGTGAGTTGAAAAGCGCAGTCTTTCTTTTGAAATAGTTGTTGGAAACATACACATTTCCCGTTTCCACGGGTTTCTTTGGAGAGTAAAAGGCTTCTTGAAACAATAATAACATCACCACCGTTCTTTGAGCGAAAGCTAGGAATTGCTTCATAGAAGGATTTCCAGACTTTAGGAAGTAAAGATACTCCCTCTCTTGAAGGCTGTAACATTCCGTGCTCATCACTGTAGTAATGACGAAAATGGACTCGGAGAATTCCCTTGAAGCACGAAACAACAGCAAATTTGCTGTCACCCAAATGGAAATGATTGGGTCCTAGTTCATCCATTGATGAAACAGATACTTGAGATACATCGGCAACAGAATGCAATTTCACTTTTTTATCCGTTATAGGATAATAACCAAAATTAAATGATCGCTTCATGTTTTCCACTCACAGCACTAAGAAACAGGAATGAACGCGTTTGAAGATGTAAGTGATTATCCAAGAGCTCAGCGACACGTCCTCCTCTGGGGTATTTTGCAGTCAAAAGAAGCTTACTGCTCAAACCTGTTAGATTGGGTACAGGTGTTGCCATCCTGCTAGCCCACAAATAACCTTAATACATACCATTGCCAGATTCGGTCGTAAAACTTTTCTTTCCCACATTCACGTTTTAATGTCAGAAACTTACAACTCAACTCTACTCGAAGTAGAAGTCAAACAACTCTACTGTCGAGTGACGTCATTCCACGCGTGTTTGATTTCACGTTTCAACACGTTCGAAAGACGTTATTCTCCCTCCCCACCACGTGTTTGATATCACGTTTCAACACGTTCGAATGATGTCATTCTCCAGCACATTCCCCTTTCTATGTCTGAAATACAGACGAAAACTTGAACCGAAACTCACAGTGGTCTTATGCTTCAGCATAGTCTCTCTTAATTGCAGAGGATGATACTAGGTATTCCCGGCCGAACGGTTAAAAGCGTTTCAAAACGGGCAGCCGGGAATACTTTTGCAGCGAGTTCGATTCCAAGTTGAAGAACTTTTTTTTTTCTACACTTAAATAAAGAATAATTGTACATTTCCTGAAAAAAAAAATCATTTACTTCTCAATCTCCTCAGTAGATGGCGATACTAGTCATCATGTATGTAAAACAAGCAAATTATATTGCTCCACCACCGAGTTGATGACGTCATGCTCCACCACATTAACATTTTCTGTAAAATATCAATTATTTCTCAATCTCATCAGTAGATGGCGCCACCAGTCATAATGTATGTAAAACAAGTCAACTCCATTGCTCCACCACCGAGGTGATGACGTCATACTCCACCACCCACATCCAAGTCTCTGTCAGTGTTGCCATTCCAAAAAAGCTAAAGTCTCGGTTAAAAACCTTTAAAAAACCTCAAAATCCGAGAATCCGAAACTAACAACTCAACTCCACTCGATAAGAAACCGAAACCAACAACTCAACTCGCCGAGAAACGAAACTAACAACTCAACTCGTCACGACGTCACTTCCAGCAGCAGGAGGAAACAACTCAACTCAACTTCCGGTTATGACGTCACTTCCGTCAGCAGGAGAAAACAACTCAACTCAACTTCCGTTTATTGCATCACTTCCTGTGACGTCACTTCCGGTACAACTCAACTCAACTCGATTTCTCCACCTTCTCCACCGCTGTTTTTGAACCCGCATTTTTCCTCTACTTCTCTCATTTTGCCCAAAACTTTTTTGTTTGATGAACTGTAAGTTGGATGTGTTTTAGGATAATCCGACGTATCAAAATGTATTGAATCCTCTTGCTTATCTACGTAAACATCATCAGTCTCAATTTCATAGCATAGAGAGTCAGTATCGGTGAATAAGAGTTTTGCATTATTATTATATTTTTCTTTGATATGAGTATAGTGAAACTCATACATCAAATGCTTACTTAAATCCAAAATCGAAAAACCCGTATAAATAGGGCGATTTAAAGTGATTGAGACTTTTTTCATATGAATGGCTGCAAGATCATTATTGAATATGATATATGCATTAAATGATGAAGATGCAATTAATTTTTTTGCTTTTTTTTCAGTTTGAACTAATTTCACGTTTATACGGTTTCTTAAATTTTCCATCGTTTTTCCATAAACACTATTATTTAAAAGTTTAAAAAAATCCTTCTCAAATGTATTTTTTGCGTTTTGTCTTTGAACTGTGTTGAACTCGATGTAAGGTTTAAGCCATAGAGCTTGTAAAAACTTTAAAACTCTATGAATTTTTATTAATTTTAGTCCTAATTTCATACATTGTTTTAAATTTCTATAATGTATAACATATTGCCTTTTACAAATTAAGTTTGGTGCTAATTTTTCAACTGTATTGATTTTTCTATTAAAATGTTTTGATAGTTGTTTGCTATAATTAGAAAGCATATCTTCACTAATTGAAATGTTTTCAGCTGCAAGAGGATAATCATTAAAAAATTCATGAAGTTGTTCCGGAACTTCCATGTCAACTTCTAAAACGTATCCAACCTCTGAATCATCATCTACGGAATCCACATTTAATCCATTTATTTCTTCATTTGTCATCCATTCAAACCCGCTTATTGGGAGTGACTGAACCATTGCCCAACCGTAAAGGTTATTTGCATCAAAATACATTATGTATTTTGATGGTTTAGTTGAATCAAAATCATTCAAGTACTTGTTGTTGGCTCTACTGTATCTTTTAGTTATTGTACTTATTCCACCACGTACACCTCTTTCGAAGAATAAGTACATATCTGGGTCAGTTAGCAACTCCAAATTCACTTGAGTCATTTTGAGACAAGCTTGCCATGCCAACCCCGCAGCAGTAAACATGTGACATGGATCTAACTTGTAAAAGTCTATACACAAACTTCTAAAATTTTCAAAGATATCAGCTAATAGTATTACATCTAATTTAACATAAAAATCATGATATTCCCCTAAAGACTTTATCTGAAATTCATGCCAGACTTCTTGAGCATGATGATAATCACCATCGGAAATCGGTTCATCAGCGAGATCGTTGTAAAATTCTTCTTTTGGGGGTAAATTTCCTTCATTAAATTTTTCCCATTTATCCATATGGGTAAATTCCTTTTCTTAAAACGAGATTTATTTTATTTGCATCTTTAAAATAGGAACGCAAGATGGAAAACTTTTCTGCAGGTAAATTTTTAGAAAGTGGATCCAATGAGGCATTTAAAAATAATAAAGAGTCTATAAAGTGCAAATTGCCTAAAGAAAATGAAACATATTTCTGCATATTATTGGGTATGCAATTAATTTCTTCTGTTTTAACTTTTCCAATGGCTGACATTAAAATATGTTCATCATATCCTCGAAGGTTATGAAATACAACTGGAATTTTTTTACTAATGATATAGTTCAAGTTACAGGCATTATGGGCCGCCCCTCGGTAAAAACCTGTAATATGGTCATGATCTCGTACTCTATCATTAAGCAAATCACCCCCGCATATATAACATAAGAGCTCTTTGTGGAAATTGGCTTCCTGTTCTTCGGAAATAATCATGGGTTTTATATGACGTAGGACTTCTTTAATTTTTTCCTCTTACTTCAAAATACAATTTATGAACTGATCCACCGAATCTTCTCCTCTATAAACAACTGGAGATGATAAAGGTTGGCCATCTGGTCCGATGACTATGTATGAAAATCCACAAGGAACATGATGATTCGTCACAGTAGTATGCGAATATTGTGGATCATTTGTACAGGAACTTGCCTTTAGTAATAGACACTCAAAATCAGCATAAATTACAAAAGGTATCTTGAGTTGAAAATGAATGTTTTCAAATTTGAGCCATTTATTAGTCTCATTTGGATATTTAACTTTTTGAGCTTCATGGTTTTGACAAAATATTATATGCTCTTTTAAATTATATTCATTTTTAAATCTATGCAAACAAAAGTCACAGTAGAAGGATTTCCCATTATGCTTGGAAAGTGAAGAAAGAAGTCTACTCATATTTTTAATTAAACAAAAATGTTGTCCCCGATTATTTTTTAACATTAATAAATTTATGTGCACTGATTTTTTGTCTTTAGTTATTCGAAGAGGAAACACTTGTTTATCATTATACCCAAAAACATTAATTGTTAAATTGTTCATGGATTCAAACTTTGAAATTTGGGTAAGAGACATTGGAAATGTAATACCATTTGTTGATAGTATATTTTCATATTGAACATACTGTTGCATCCTACTTGGATTTCTATCTGTCGGATATAGAGCAGCTAAAACACTCCATAGGAAACATTTGTGGTCATTCAGATTTTGAATATTTACAATAGCATGTTTTATTTGTAACTCATTGGGTAGTGGGATGTAGCTAGATGCAGCCAAAGGTTCAAACTCACCTATTTTTGCTTGTAATTCTATTACAGTGTCTATAACCCATCCACTTTTTAATCCTTCAAATGTATCAAAGGAATTAAGCATTTTGGTAATTGAATTAGCTACATTGTTTTCAAACTCAGTTTCACCGTTTGTTAATGTTACCATACAATTACTTCTAAAAAAAGCTGTACAAGTTTCATGTTCTGAAGCAGAAACACCACGGGAAAATTGAACCTGTACAATGGTATACCATTTTATGGCTTTTTTTTAATGGATCTCAGATTTTAATAAACTTTTTATTTTTTCTTTACTATCTTCTAAAAATAATTTAAGATCTCCCTCATTTTCTGAATCTGGTAATATTGAATGAGTTGCCAAAACTCTTCCGAACTTTTCATTGCAAATATCCAATGTTTTATTCTCCTTTTGGATTTGGCATTGCCTCACTTTTTTTGAACATTCATTTTCATCATTTTCATCGCTACTGGAATCATCATACGGTACTAGTCTCCTTTTATTGTTATTATTTACAATTTGAGAGGGTAATTTTTTTGAAGGACATGTCTTTTGATGAAGTTTAATCTTTTCAGATGAAACAATTTTTTCTCCACAATCACAAACAACTTTACAGGATTTCTGGTGTCGTTTCTTATTCCATTCACTTTTAAAGTTCTTTTCACATGTATCACAGCAGTGTAAGTTATTAGTACTTAATGAATTATGTACAAGATGTTTATGACGTTTCTTATTACTGCTACTTGCAAATCCTTTTCCACATACTTCACAAGTATGATTATCCTGAGAACAAAATTCCAAATTTTAATTTCTCTGCGAGCATCTGCACTTACAATACTTAAACTTATGTTAGATTTTTTTGTTTAATAATAAAAATTGATGTTTAAAATAAATATATTAAAAAAAAAAATTTTAAAATAATTTTTGAATTTCTTTTAAAATTTATTTGAAATAATAATTTTTTAATTTAAATTAAAAAATAATTTTGTGATATTTTGAATTTTATTTGGCCTATTTAATAAACATAAATACGGATTCATTTCATTAAAATATATCAAGTAGAATTGGGATAAACTACTGTTAATACAGAATAAGTTTCTTCAAAACATTAAATTGAAAAATGTACATAATAATATTTGTAAATCCAAAAACGATATTACTTATTCATACCCTTAATACATTTAAAAAATGGATAAACTACTGCTAATGCAGAATAATTTTGTTCAAAACATTAAATTGAAAAGTGCACACGATAATCTTTGTAATTCCAAAAACGATATTACTTATTCACACCCTTACAACATTTTAAAAATAAGATTGGAATTCATACCTTTTTAGAGCCCCGACCAGAACCACTTTGTCCAGAGGGTCCTGGAATAGCCACTAACGAGTCTGCGAGTTGTTTCGTTGTTCCCAGTAGCTCATCTGCGGGTTCCTTAGCTGAATGTACCGGTTGATTATTACCAAAAGAATCAAAAAATTCAGCACACAGTGTGGAGTTTCTAAATAAACTGCAATCCAATGTTTTCCTGGCATGTTGTGGGCATCAGTGTTCATGACAAATACAGAAGGAAAATACACAACATTTTGCGGTAATCTATCACTAGAAAATACACCTAAAAAGTGGATTCTCGTAAATTTGTCTCTGCCAAGTATTTCTCTAATTTGATCACCATCCATCTTAAATTGAGAAATCGCACATAATACTCCGAACTTTACTAATTTCTATCACATTCTGAAATTCGGCATATACTATAACAGATAATGTTTTTTTAAGAGCAGTAGCAAATTTGATTTCAATGCGTAGGTTGCCTTGATTTTGCAAATTTAGATGATTAGAATCACATAGGTCAGGAGTTAAATCAAAAGCATACAATGCGTAACCGTTTGCAAATTCTTCTCGATTAATATAGATACCTTTATCAGAAGTAAGTTTCTGCGTTCCTATTAACAAACTGTTATAAGCTCGTACGGATAAGTGTGCAGAAAAGTTGGGTTCTAATGGTTTATGCGGTACTGGGTTTCCATCCACATATATTGATATGAAGTTGAGGTCATAATTTTGAAAATAAAAGGGATTTGTAGAATAACTCCCATTAAATGCATCGTTATCCACACATGTAATTATAAGGCGCTTGGGCATTTGTCCCTGAAAAACATTATCTTGTGTGAAAGAAAAACTTCCATGGGAAATAGAGTATACTTTACATAATATCCGATCCATTGGATACTTGGCAGTAGATTTTTCTAAAGCTTTAGCATGTCCAAGTAGCACTCCAGGACTAACTTTAACTTTTCTAATGAATAGTGACGCGTGTTCAATGGTTACTTTGTAATTGGCGGATGGGTCACTAGATGACATTAGACAAAATTCTGGTTTACTTCGAATCAACTTAACTTTAACATCCACCAAATTTAGCATAAGCCTACTTTGATAAAATATATCGCAATGTAAATTACCAATCATATCTAAGGTATTACTATTTTGAATGAGAGAACATCTTTTTTTTAACCCTTCATTTCCAGCAAATGGATTACTTTCATCGACATGACCTGATGTATCCTTAAAAAAACATTCTGAAGTCAAAAAGCTTTTTTTATAATCGGATCCATAGTTTAGGAGAGTTTCAATGTACGATCTGTACGGATATGTGTTACTTGATGAAGAGATCATGCGTTCATTCAAACTAATATCCACTTGTGAAAATAATGAGTGCATGAAAAGATTTATAGGACCCACAGGTTCTTTGGCAGGTAACACATCGTTCTCCTTGGTAACTTTTACTCTAAGATACAGTTGAGTAGATGATAAATCTATGTAATCTTCTCCACTTCCAGATATATTGAATTCAAGAGGACCTCCATCTCGTATGTTAGCCAAAGGATAATATTCCAACCATTGTCCTTTTTCTACTGATGTCTGAGTTGGGGGCATCAAAAACAAATCAAGCTCCGATTTCACATACACTTCAGAATGCTTATGAATTAAAGCCATTTTTCTCAAGAGAAAATGTCGGGTGCACACACCTTGCGAACTTTAGAGCGAATGATCTTTTTAGTAACTTTACGTTTCCTTTTATGACCACCAGATCCAATCATGCTTTTAACTTTTGCTGCTACTTTATCCGTCAAAATGCCTCCAGCTTCTTTCATTCTATGTTTTGTTGATAATTTAATATCCTTTCCATGTACAACATCATTTGCAATATCAAACCCAGATCGTAACATTTGTTTTCCAAGAGCTTTTGCTCCTTTTTTCACCATAGGAAGAGCAAGTCGAAAGACACTTCTAAAAATTCCTCCTAAACCACTTCCTCTTTGAAGAGGAATACCACGATAATAGGACAAACCATCTCCTACCTGATTTGTGTAATAATTCTCAAAAGATTGATTGCAACATTGGTATGGTTGATACATTTTATTTTTTATTTATTTTTTATTTTTTACAAATGCTTAAGACGAAAATGTAGTTTCAACACCAACTTCCCTCTTTCAAATGACACAAAACGCCCACTGTGTGTCCTTATAACTATTTCAATAATCTGAAAAATTTTTCTGGATAATGGATAATAATGAGGCTTATCAAATAACTCATGAATCATATCTCCATCGTTCCCTTTAACATTAATAATGCGCAATAGTGGGGCAAATACATTACCAACCATTTCGGGTTGAATTAAATCGGTGTAGACGTATAATAAATAAAAGTCTACATTAGGATCAGCTACGTATGGAGCCTCGACGGTTATTGGTGTGTCTCGAACCAAGTTCTCGCCTATGACATCTCCTGACTCAAAACCTAAAACTTCAGAAAGTTTATTAGACAGCTTCACTGTGGCACCATTAGAGAGTTGGATTTTAACTTTTTTAGAATGCTTGTTGTAACTCATCTGAACTTTAATATGCTTTGGTAGAGCATTCAAAATTTCACTTGGAGATTCATAGAAACCACATGCAATTTGACCTTCTTTTTTAACACCATTTCCCAAATCAAATTCGTAATGATTTGCATCACTTGTCACATTATGCCACATTCTCGGATAAATTATTTCAGCTAATCCAACCTCCCATTCACCTGTTAATTCAACAGGTTGAGGAAGTCTGGTAAAGAAGTGGGAAAGTGTATTTTCAGGAAAGAATTCTACACCGCCATCGCTGGGTAATGTAACGTAGAAACTCATTTTTACAAATGATCTCAACTTAAATTCACACATGTATTTATAGAGTAATCATGTCATTTGCAGGAATCCACATGTTGAATTTTTCTGGATAACCTTTAAACTTAACTAAGTATTCAATTGTTTTCTTCTTTTGACGTTTTTTGAGAACTTTTTCAATAATAAACTCGTGATTTCTAGTAACTTTTTGTATTTCCTCTGCATAAAATGTTCCTTTAATTTCTTCATTCATTAAATCATTGATTTTATACACAGGCGGGTATCGAGGAAGACGTTTAGACACAACAAATAATTCTTCTGACCAATTCTTTTCATATCCTTTTTCAAATGTTAATTTAGTTTTAGCTATACGTACCGTGTCTCCAATATTGATATTATAGGATTTTCTACGAATGGAGACCTTTCCATATAAGTCATTCCATACTTCTTTTTCATTTTTAACGGTTACTTCAACTGGCTTCATTTTGATACTGCGATGATATGTGTTATTGTAACTGTAAACAAGATCATCTAAAACATCAATGTATCGATACTTATTTTTATAAGTGAAATATTTCCACATTTTATTTTTAAAAGTACGGTTAAACCTTTCAATAACACTTGCTTTCGTCTCATTATTTGTTACGAAAAAGTGGACATTTTCGGATCGCAAAAAACTTTGAAACATTTTGTTTGAGTACTCTGAACCTGAATCGGTTTGCAACTTTACAGGTTTTCTATCTTCAAAAATTAACTTAAAAGCCTCTATAATTTGAGCACCCGATTTCTTTTTAATTGGTATAACCCATGCGTACTTTGAGAAAATGTCAATACAGGTAAGCAAGTAATAGTAACCGTCATTCTCTTTAACAAGATTTTTCATATCCACCAAATCAGATTGTCATTGTTGATCTATTCCACTCACAATAACTCGATTCCGTTCAAAATTACGTCGTACGGGTTTGTGGAGTGTGTAAGCGTTATCCTTGATCAACCATTCCTTTATCTTCCTCTTGGGAACTTTGCGATTTAAAGCACGGTATACAGAATCTATCCCACCAAAACTTCCTGGATGACTGGTGTCGTGATACATCCGTTCCATCAACAGCTCCCCCATTGCAACAATTAATTTTAAAATCACTTAGTTGAACATGCACATTCATCGTAAGAGGTCATACAACTGAAGACAATTTGAAAATGTAACAATACTTATTTATTTATAAAGTAAGATAGATCACAATTTTACTTAGAGTTCCGATTAGATTTTAAATTCCAAGTAATATGGTTGCTTATCCCACCACCAGATGGTATTACCACTCATTACCTTAGTAACACACCACCAATATATATTTTAAAAAAAATAATGTTATCTTTTACCTACAGTAAAATGAAAACAAACACAACCCCTCCTCCCCTTCCATCGTGTCAATACCAAGACTCTGCACTAAGTCCTTATCAATAAGCTACCCACAATTCCCCCAAATCATGTCTTATTCTATCGGTTATCTCGTTTTCCTCAAAATGATCCTCCGATCCTCCTAGGCGATCCTCCGATTTCGTGTTTCAGAACTCTCACCACTCTTATCAGTGATCATCATATCTCTCACGATCCTCGCTCCTCTGTTTCTGAACTCTCACTTTCCTACTACTTCCGTGGTTTAAACTGCCGTTTCGGTGTTACATTTTGATCCTCCGAAATCGGCGAGTTAACTCGCGGGTTACATTTAACGCATGCGCAGTACCATCTTTTTGGAAAAGCAAAATGGAGGACACATTTCATTCTATTCTCAATTGCAGTATTCTTTCGACGACTGGACAGGATCTGTCATTACGGAGCAACTTCTACATAGCAGCTCATCTCATCATCATAATATTGCTTAAATGGAAAAATTTAAACATATTTTTATTGAAATTCAAAAGAAAAATGAAAATAAAGGTAGCTGCGTAAATCTTAAACAAGCAGCTTAGCGAAAAGATAGATGGCGCCACCTCTGTCCTATAAGCCGGAGAGAGCGAACGGTAGAAAACGACCATGACAGATACAAATTCGTCGTAGAATAAAAATTATTCTGTTGATTTATTACGAATGAAAGAAAATTGGGTGGAGTGGTAGCAAACGGGACAGTCCTTTTTTCTCGCCAAAGTGGTAACCTTCCCTTTTAGTGTTTTTATGGCAACCCTATTAAGAAGATTTGGATTAAAGACGCTATCTGATTGGAATTAAACCGTGTTTTGAAGTGAAATTAAACGTGCTCTGATTGGTTTAGATTTTTTTTTCTCGTTTAACGATAAGAGATAACGACGCTTAATCCGCCACTTTGTTTTTTATCGTTTCACCGTGGTCTGTGTTTTATCGTTCCTCGTGCATTTTTTTCTTGTTTAACTACTCCGTCTTTTTTTTTAAGCCCGTTGTGTTACTCTAGTACGACGTTAACTAAAAATTACCAGTTAATTACCGTGTTTTTTTTTGTGTATAATGGTTGGTGTTTACTTCTTTTCAAGTTGAGAATGAGCCGTTCGCGAACTCGGATTGCCATGAATATATTTGCTTCGGTAGGGAGATCTGTCCGAAGACTAAACGCGTCCATTGTCAGGGCTATATTTATTTTAAACAACGGCGTAGAATATCCGAGATCAAGAAGCTTGACAATGATTCGAATTTTGAGGCTGTTCGTGGATCACCAGCGGAATGTACAGCATATTGCCGAAAGGATGGTATATTCGAGGAGTTTGGTACTCTTCCCGCAACTAATGTAGGCAGTAGCAAATTTGCAGATGTACTTGCTGCCGCTAAAACACGGTGACATTGAGACCGTTGAGAGAGATTATCCGGGCATCTTCCTCCGTTAAAAGACGAATATTCTTTCGTGCATCGAATTTTCTAGCGATTTATAATGTGGCGACAAAATGAGGGTAAGTTTCATTTTTCTATACCATTTCGCAAAAAATTACTATCAAATCCATAGAAATTGCTATCAAATCCATAGAAATTGCTATCAAATCCATAGAAATTACTGTCAAATCCATTTATGCAAAGGTTCACAGTGTGAATTTTGCTACATGGACACCGCGCCATCTTGTTATGGCGATCTCCGAAATCTTGGTTTGGCGACCAAAACAAACGCCTTGGCGCTACAGTCCCGTTTGCGACCACTCCACCGAAAATTGACAATGCAAGTTACTTTTCACGACACCAACACACACCCATACTTACAAGTATAAAGATAATCAGATTACATACATCTGTCAAGACATTGTGTACAATTCTTTCTTGCCAAATTTAGGTTTCCATAAAAATCCAATTTGAAATTAAATACCTTTGCATTTCTTTTCCCAAACTCATATTAAAATGCTGTGCGAGTCCTATTTATTCACAATTTGGAATCAATTCTACGGTGAAGTACGTGCTTGATCAGTATGAATGCATATTGGGGCGTCGTAACCAATGTAAACAATACCACGTGATCGTGAGGTAGCCAATCACAGCGAGCGTCTCATTTTAATCCCCGGATCACTTAACACGCCGTTTGAGAATACCGTTTTTGATAATCCTCGAGTTAACTCTTACTCGCGGATCAACTGATTCTCGAGTTAACTCGAGACTTGTGAATATGGCCGTAAGTCACCAATTGTCCAATCAGTGTGGGCAAAGAAGAGATGAGACCGTATGACGCAAGAGGGGTCGCTGTCCCCTAGTCAAGACAACACTCAAACCAGAATTCCAAGAAGGGAAAAAGCCTGAGAAATCCAATCCCTACTTTCAAGATTTTCGGTAGTTAGGAAGCCGGGAATGGGATCGAAAAAAACAACTATACAGGGAATCTAATTCTTGCTCTCATTGCTTTTCCAAAAAATCCGTTGTGGAATGGAAAATAGTTGTAACATGTGGGGAAGGGTAAGCCTTCACCACAGCATTGCCTTTGATGCAAAAAGCAGATGCATTCATCTTGTTTCCCCAGTACCACTGGCAACAAGCAAAAAATGTATCATTCCGAAGAAAAATGTATAAAAGTTTGTAATAGAAACCAAAATTAGTCCTCCTTTTGAGTGTATAACAAATAAATTACCTTTCAGGAAAATTGCCTTTATTTACTTAATCCCAAACGCCAATGTTCCCAAATGGAAACATCCTCAAAATCATACTTAGGATTTTTTTTTCCGCCAAAAAAGGCCTAGTAGTAAAATAAGCCATTTAAGCAAAAAAAAAATTATTTTTTAATGAATTGCGGCGTTTAAAAGTTTAAATAACAATATTCTTGGAAATGTTTTCTTTTACAAATCTCACAAAAGCTAAAAGTCAAGCTTCGTTCCCTGGCAAAGTTGCCGCGTCAAGCTCTATAGAGAATTCAGATGTTTTTAAGTACTCACATAAAGAATTTTCTACGCACTGAGGCCATTTCGTCAATCCTTCTTTGTACTGTATTATTACTCAGTGAAATTCTTATAATATCGAAAGCTGGTTTATGCCAGCACGGTGTGTATTACATCAGTTACAGCTGGTAATACGTTCTTTACCAATGGTGTGCGGCTTTTCGGACTTTGCCATCAGTAAAGAAATGTTATAAGAAGCCACGCAGTCCATCGTCGTCGCGCTCAGATGTTGTCACTAAGAGTTGTCGCAATGACGGTGTTTTCAAATATTATTATTTGACTGTTTTGAAAAAGTTCAATATTTTTCCTTTTTTGTCGCTATGGACTTTTGTCAAATGTTCCTTAAACTTATAAAGTTTCGTTGATTCGTTTGAAAAAAGTTTTATTGCATAGAAGACACTTAGGTAAAGTAATATTTCCTAATAATGGAATAAAGACACATTTTAAATATTCAGCACGCATAATTATCTGCATTTTTTCTTCGTCTCACATTATACTGTTATCAGTAAAAAAAGACAAATTTATAATTTAAGAAAATAAAACAAATCATTTCTTTTCTCAGTATGTAAAAATCACTACCAATTTATTCATTGTATTTATTTTAACTTTCATAATAATGAAAATGTGTCAAAATTTTTTTTTTAACTTTATATTAAACCCTTTGCGAACCCTTTTTTTTGCATTTTATGGATTTGGTTTTCTACTATAATTTGAGGAAATAATCACTCAACAGGAAACAAGACAAACTTTTATTTTGAAGGGAACCCCAAATATAAGAACAAAAATTCTTTTTCTACAAAACTCTAAAAATATTTTAAAAGATGTAAGAGTGTTATTTTTAATACCAGGATCTGAAACTTTAAAAATATTTCTGTAAACTTAGCCCTTATTTCAATTCTTAATTTTTTTTTCAATATGGTATATTCACATTTAATAAGATTAAAACCTGCTTGTTGAAGTTCAGACAATTAAATTAATACATATTACACTTGCACTGAACTAGTAAAAATTTGTAATTCCAATATTTAGGTAGTAATATTAATAACGATATACATATTAAATTTTTATCATGTCAGGATTTTTGCTTCACATACTGAGCAATATAGGGCTCTTACAATGACAAAATAGGAGGGCATTTATCATCGTTTCATAACTTATTTCATAGTTCAGAAACCTGTTCGGCGAGACGTTGAAAATTCAATTAAAATAGTACTTTATTTCTAGTCCTCGTCTACAAGTTCTCATAATGGCTTTATTTTCCTTCCGTGCTTTCTTTGAATATTATTTCAAATCAGTCACAGTAATACTCCCTAGTGCTGTGTTCGCATTAAACGTCAGGGTGGTCATGTTCGATGAGATTTGTTTCATTAGCAAAACTGACCGTATCTTGATGCACGATATATCTCATAACTGGAGGAAAACTGACCCAATCTTCATCTTGTAATCAGATATTTTTTGCACTTGATGTTTTTCGTTGCAACCACTAGGGTGGTTAAACTGAATTCTTATTAAATTTGAAATTTTTAGAAACTTTAAAGCTTATTATTGTGAACTTAATGTTTCTTAACTATATTAATTTCAAATTTTTAAAATACCATTTGGTGTTAAATTTTGAGTAAATATTTTTATTCCAATCAATTGAATAAAAACACCCAAGCTTGTAAAATCTATATATTTTAATTGGATTTGCTTAAGTGTAAAGAACCATAAATTAGTAATTTTTTGTTAAACCCACAGATCTTAAGAACATGTGATCCACGACTGAGTGTCAGTACAATAACCAACTAATTAATGTAAATGCCGAGAATGGAACAAGTATTGTTCAGGGTCTGTATCTTCTGGTGTCTAATTTCTCTCTCTTCCAAGGAAGGCACTTTGGACACAATTGTCTTGTTCGAGAATTTTTTTGCTACTAACAATACTCACTAATGTTACATAACAGGGCACCGTTTATAGGCAACACCATCTACATTTATAATAAGTATATTTCAGACTGAATACACCAATTTGATGTTTTAAAAGCTATTACAATTATATTCTGTAACTTAAAACATGTCCTAAAATGAACGATTCCATTTCCACATCACCCATGGGGTAGGAATCATGATGCACTTTTTTTATAGAGGTATCGCCAAGAGCTCTAATCCTCTTTAGCAGAGGTTCTCACCTCTAAATTTAATAACCAGTTTACGATGTAAACTGATTTTTCCTGTAGGAACCCTAGATATAGAATGCATGAAAAACTAAATTTAAAATTAGGAAAACTGCAAACATTTAAATTACTTTACAAACTTTAAGGAGGGAAAACACAAGAAAGATCAAGCTAGAGAGGAAAACCACTGCTCTTCTTCAGATTCCAAATGCCTAAAAGAAAAGAAAAAGCAAACATAAAAACATGTGTGCCGAACTTAGCCACCACTACAAAAATTAACTTAAGTTTACTAGTATATATAACTAGCAGTGTAACTCTTCTTTACTTTTAATACTTTTGGTAGATACACGCTGCTAAACATATAATGTTTAAGAACAGTTCACTATCGGCAATCTTCAAGCAATTCAATGACTGATTGTCAGGACGTAAATGAAACCATGTATCTTCTTGGCCTCAATGGTGGACACATCTAATCTCACTTCTAATTTAAGAGCCTGAGTTGTCTCTAAGATTCAAGTGAGACGAGAATTAACCATCTTTTCAAAAAGTTAGCACATGCAGCTGGTGAGTGGGATTGGCTTATTGATATATGCATTTGTTGGATCTTTACAGGTTTTTTAAAGGTATAAGAAAGGAGTGTATACAAGCCAAAGAGAAGACATGTTCCTCCAATATGTGTTGATACAGATGTAATATGTTATAAAGTGAGTGACAGGAAAGATGTATCATTAGATATACAATGCCATCAGGACAGGCACAGTTTTTCTGGTCCTTTTTAAAGCATCGCATCAATCCTTTTTCTCTGAATTGAGTTATACGAGAGTTCAGATCAAGAATGGAAATTAATGCAATGGGATTATGCATGTTTTGTGCGCTGAAATGTCTCTGGATAGGTGTTAAAACAGGGAGCTGCAGAAAAAGCATGTGCAATGGCATTTACTATCGACAGGCTCTGAGATATATTGCCTATTTGCTTCAACGAAGGAGATCGAATATAATCTCATAGCCTTCCGAAATCTGTCCCATAACTGTGTAGGAGCAGCAGATGTTATGCTAAAAGCATATTTTTGCCAAGATTCCCTTAGGCCTTTGTGTCGCACTCTTTGAGCATTGCCTTTCACTCGTTACTGCATAAATACGAGCACTTTAGGCGCTGAATATCACTTCTTGCTTCAGCGATCTAATGTACATCATGCTTATCTTGTCTCATATAGAAATCTTTGTCATAATATGAACACTTACATTTTTATTCTTTTAAACCTGATCTGGATGACTCAGTTTCAAATATATCTTGGTAATGGTAATTTTAGTTAACGTCGTATTAAAGCAACACAATGGGCTATTGACGACGGTCCGGGATCAGTCCCTTAAGGGAAAGATCCATGGACAACACTTCGTGATTTTGAACCACGGTCAGATGACGAAGCAACACCTGAGCTGGCACCCCACTCTCCAAACTTCTACACCAACCCAATGTGAGGACTTTCGGCCACGACAGATTTAAAGTACACCGACCAGCAGCCTCTACACCACACGTTTACAAACATCCATGCCCGGACCCGGATTCGAACCAGGAACCTTCCGATCTAGAGGCTAACACCTTAACCACTATACCGGTTGATCGGCTCAAATATATCTTGAGATATTTAAGATTCATACACACAATGACATGCAAAACAGGGAAACATATCGAAAACAATATACAAATGATAAAGCAGTTGAAACTAATTCAAGAGTTTTACTGGATTATACTAGATATTAGAATCAATTAAATTTTAGAAACATTAATTTAAAACATAAATGAAAACAAATAAGAACTGAAAGCAACACAACATTTACTCAAATGCAAGAAAGAACCCAACAAACAAATGATAAAGCACTTGTAACTAATTTAAAAGTTTTACAGAATATTCTAGATTTTAGAATTAATTAACTTTTAAGCAATAATTTTTAACCTTTATGAAAAAGTAAACAAGAAATGAAAGAAACATTTAAACTTAATAATGACCCCAAGTAACTTTGTTAAGACTAATACTATCACTTAAAAGAATTAATCTAGAAATTAAAGAAACGTAATAGAACTGATAATACTTAAGTGATTTTCCTAACCGACAGCAAATTGTTCTTGTAGAAAATAAAGGACATAGCATGTGTACTTCACTGATAATCCAGCCTGTCTATTCGGGAAATTGCTTCCAGAAAATTTTAAATCCAATTTCCTAATCGATGGAACTTTTCAGCATTTCATGCAGCACATATATTTTCAAGATAGCATGTAACAATTGGGAATTTGTAGCCATTTACTCTGGTCAGGTACTTTGAAGAAAGTAACAGCCATCACAAGAATGAAATAATAACGTTATTTTACTTGAAGAAACAGAAAAACATTTTGAGCATAAAAGTATCTTATTTGTATAGATATTTTTAATATCAGAAATAAAGCTTGAAAATTAAAATGTAAAAAAAATTGACAAATTTAAATACAATTTTCAACAATAAAAGGCAAACTTAATGTCTTTTGCAAAGAAATCCAATCTCTCAATCGATGGAATTTTTCGACGCTTCATTCATCACGTGCATTTTCAAGATTTATAAAATTGGGAATAGCAAAATCGAGACAAGAAAAATAAAACTAACGAGAACCATAGATATCCATACTTCTACAATATGACACTTCTGCTACTTAAGAATACGATGAATTCTCAGGTGTTCGAATACGCAGCGACATACTTTTGGTATTTGAACAGCCAGCATGAGTACTCTTGTATGCGAATACCTTTAATGAGTACTTACTACTTTGTATGAGTACAGGAACTACTACTAGAGTACTTCCGGTACTCAAATGAATACTTTTGTAACCGATACTCCTAGGATGAATACAACTACTTTAGTACTTCCTGTATTCATGAATACTTCCTGTACTCATATGAGTACTTTTGTAACCGATACTTTGGATGAATACAACAACAACTACTTGAGTACTTCCGGTACTCATATGAATACTTCCGGTACTCACATAAAAGTATCGAGTACAGCGGTTACTTTTAAGTATCGAATACATGAGTACTTTTGTACTCGAATACTCCCATCACTAATTTTGTCATTACCCCCTCTCCAATGTTTGAAAACGGACGTGTTGCTCTAGCGCTATTCGGAGCTTTTGTTTTCGTTTATGTCCATCCAACATCAACCCCTGTCCCTAGATATTTACCTAAAATCTCTCTTTTGTTAAAATCCCCTAGACCCCTTGCTACTGTAATTTCCAACAATAAATAAATTGTTAAAGGTATCAATGCTTCCGTCACTTTTTTCATCACTTGTGGAATTGAGTCTGATGATCTTACCTACAAAATGGGCGCTCTAGCCCGGGATTTGAATCTGCAATCCTGTGATTGATAGATGATAGAAGAAATACACACCATCGTAGATCTACTACGTCGTAAAGACCCGAAGACGGAGAAACCCAAACCAAAAGTACACCATCGTAGATCTACTACGCATTAAAGACCCGAAGACAAAGAAACACAACCAGGAAGTGTCTTGTCGTCAATCTCAGATAAGCTAAACTTATATTAACTGTTTTATTTCTGCTTAAGTGTTTATTCGAAAAATGTGCTCTTCCTTCTAATTTTATTATATTACTTTTTTTTTTTTTTTTTTAATCATTTTGCATGTCAAAACTAAAAGCGTTCTTGTTCCCATGCAACTGTATTTCCTTAAAAGTGTTTTTAACAAACTAATTTCAATGTTCTCTATTTGGCGACTGATTCGCAGAGAGTTTTGAAGGCGAAACGAAAGTGTTCTCACATAGAATTTTTTCTTCGAATTGTTTAGGAATTTCGTATTTGCTTCTCCAAATACTAAAAACTAATGGTGTTCTCTAATTAATAAGTCGGATCTCTTTGTTTAGTCTGGCGCTCTTGTTGTGAAAATGCCGTCTGAATTCGACTAGTTATTTATTTTTTATTCTTCGTGTGTTTTCTGTTGTGGTGGATGTTGGATGATAGCGTGTAGTATATTTTAGCCACGTCATACTTTTTATTGTATTATTTTAATTTTTAATGTGTTATATGCTCATATGAACTTGGAGAGGTGTGTGGTAGTCATTGTGCTTTCCACTCGTTATTTGAATTTAATAATTTTGTTTTTACCGACTCGACAAATTGAGTCGTGGGTGGAAAGGTGATTGACTCGAAAATTGAGTCGTGGGTGAAAACTGTTTCCCCGTTTAGAATTAAATGATTCTGTTTTGTTGACTCGAAAATTGAGTCGTGGGTGAAAACTGTTTCCCCGTTTAGAATTAAATGATTCTGTTTTGTTGACTCGAAAAATTGAGTCGTGAGTGAAAACTTTCCCCGTTGAGGATAAAAAATATTCTTTTTTTGTGACTCGAAAAATTGAGTCGTGAGTGAAAACTGTTTCCCCGTTTAGAATTAAATGATTCTGTTTTGTTGACTCGAAAATTGAGTCGTGGGTGAAAACTGTTTCCCCGTTTAGAATTAAATGATTCTGTTTTGTTGACTCGAAAATTGAGTCGTGGGTGAAAAGAGTTTCCCCGTTGAGAATAAAAATATTCTGTTTTTGCGACTCGAAAATTGAGTCGTGGGTGAAAAGTGTTTCCCCTTTGAGGATTAAATTATTCTGTTTAAATTGACTTGAAAATAAGAGTCTTGGGTGAGAAGTGTTTCTCGTTGGTAGACCGTGTATGTCTCCCGGTATTTTTTCCTGAGACTAGTTCTAACTACTAGTTCCATTGAGGATAGTAAATCCTCCTAGTAACTGTTTTCTTTATAGGTAGGTTATATACGCCTGTCATTATTATTTTATTTTGTACTTTTTTGCCGACACAAAATCGTCATGGCTTACTTGACCAAAGGTCGTAAAGCAGATTTGTTAGAAGTTGTTGATGAATTAGGCTTGACGCCGCAGGAAGGTAGCAAGATCGTCGACCTTAAAAAACTCATTTTAGAAAGTGACGGAGAAATTGTTTCTGGCATTCTGAGCCGAATCATTGAAGATCGAAAGGAGGCAGAAAGAAGAGATGATGAAACAAATCGAAGGGCTCAGGAAGAAAGAAGAGAAGAAAGGGCAGCTCAGTTGGAGTTACAACGCCTTCAACTTGAAGTAGCTCGAGCTGGTCAACCTGCTGCGCCTCCTGGGCGTACAGAAGAAATCCAGCCTAGAATACCCCTCGCTCAATTAATACCGAAGTTTGATGAGAAAAATGACGAAATGGGACTTTTTCTCATAAACTTTGAGAGACGTGCGGAGATGGCGAAGGTGCCTAAGCGAGACTGGGTAGCATATTTGTTGCACGTAATGCCGTCGGACATCTCAAACATGCTTGCTAGAGAATCCGTGGAAAATGCTAACAACTTCGATTACGTCAAGAACATCATTCTTAAGAAGTACAAAGTGACATCAGAAAAACTGAAAAACTTGTTTTATCGTCACACCAAAACCACTGATAAAACATGGAGGAACTATGCCCATGAACTGAGCTGCTACTTCCGAGAGTGGATAGCAGACTTGCAGGTCAACACTTTCGACGACCTGGTAGAATTATTAATAACCGAACAGCTCAAATTCCGAGCTCCGGAAGAAATCAAGGAAAATTTCTTTAAGGAATGGCTGCAATTCAAAAAGCTAGATCAACTTGCAGAAAAGTTTGATGAATATGAAAGTTTGAGAGAGAGCCTCTCGAGGAGTAATTTCCAAAGAAGAGACTATAGGGGACACACCGTAAGTTATAGCAATCATAAAAATAAAGAAAATCCTGGTGGTAGAGGGGCAAAAAACATCAAGCCTGAGCCTGTATGGAACAGACCAACAACTGGCCAAAACAGAAATCCTGGACAGAGGAAACCCAGATGTTATGACTGTGGTTCCCCAGATCATCTTCGTCCTGCTTGTCCCAGAAAGAACCAGCAAAGGTTCCCAGAAAAAGAAAATAAGATCCCCAAACCTGAGAAAGCCCTTGATAGTCACATGATCCATGTGGCTGCAGTTGGAGCTGAAATGCCAGAGGTTTACCTGGACGTGGAACTAAACAAGTTCCTGAAAGAAGTGAAGCTAGGCGAGCTGTCGGTTGTCGCACTCCTTGACTCGGGTAGTAAACGCAACATTTTAAGAGAGGACGTCTTCAAGAAAATGAAAAATCCACCCACACTAACAAGTAACACCTCTGTATTGTCTGGAATCGGCAACGGCCTGGCAAAAACGAAAGGATCTTTTCGGCATGTTGTTGACATAAACGGGCATGTTTGTCAACTTGACTTCCAGGTTGTCTCTGCCAAAGACATATGTTATGAAGCTATCATTGGATCAGCATTTTTGAGTAGAGTATCGTTCCCTTTTCTCGATGAAACTGAGGCTCCAAGGAAGGAATCTGTTGACTGGATGCTACAAATCGCTGAATGCAGTGAACAAGGAAATGAATTGGATCTTCGTCACATCCAGAACGGCTGTCTTCGGAAAAGCGTAGAAGACCTGATATCTAATTATGAGCCGAGAAAGACGAAGTCTACTGACATTTCGATGAAAATAATTTTGGAAGATGAAATTCCAGTGTATCAAAGAGCCCGTCGGTAATCACCTTTCGAAAGGCAAGAGGTTAACAAACAGATAGACGAGTGGTTAAGGGATGGAATCGTTCGTCCCAGTTCTTCAGACTATGTCAGTCCAATTGTCCTGGTCAAGAAGAGAGACCTTTCAACGCGGATTTGTGTTGACTACCGAAAATTGAATCGTAAACTTGTCAAAGATAGGTTTCCATTACCTCTCATTGAAGATGTCTTGGAACGATTGCAAGAAGCCAAAGTCTTCACTACATTAGATCTCAAAAATGGTTTCTTTCATGTCCCTGTAGAGGAGAGCAGTCGCAAGTATACTTCATTTATCGTACCAGATGGTCAGTATGAATTTCTCAAAGTACCCTTTGGACTCAGTACAAGTCCTAGTGTTTTTCAAAGGTACGTTTATAGCATCTTTAGAGATCTGATGAAGGAGGGCACCGTTATCATCTACATGGATGATTTGATCATTCCGTCGTCTGACGAAACGGAAGGTGTCGAGAAGTTGAATTGTGTTCTCCAAACAGCATCTAATTATGGACTCGAAATTAAAACAAAGAAATGTCAATTCTTAAAGCGCACTGTGGAATTTTTAGGTTACATCGTGGAGGATGGGACGGTTCGTCCGTCAAATGCAAAGACGCTTGCAGTTCAGAAGTTTCCCCTTCCAACCAACATTAAACAAGTACAAAGTTTCCTTGGCCTCACAGGCTACTTCAGAAAGTTTATTCCAGATTACTCAAAAGTTGCAAAACCGTTGAGTGATCTTCTCAGAAAAGGTAGTTCATTTGAGTTCGGGAACGAACAGAAGGAAGCCTATCAGAAACTCAAGGATCTACTCGCCGAAAGTCCAGTTTTACATCTCTTTAGGCCAGGAAGAAAAACCGAACTACACACTGACGCCAGTATGCACGGATTTGGTGCCATATTACTGCAGGAAGCCGATGACGGAAAACTACATCCTGTCCACTACATGTCTAGAAAGACTAGTCCGGCAGAAGAAAAATACAGCAGCTATGAGCTAGAAGTCCTCGCAGTAGTGGAAGCACTGAAAAAACTGCGTGTATATTTGATGGGCAACAAGTTTAAAGTAGTGACGGACTGCTCTGCCTTCCAGAAGACGATGGATAAAAAGGACCTGGTGACCAGGATAGCAAGATGGGCTTTACTCCTGGAGGAATTTGAATATGAAATTGTTCACCGACCAGGGGAAAGAATGCGACACGTTGACGCTTTGAGCAGGAATCCTGTGATGGTCATCATTAATGACACTGTTACAGCAAGACTAAAAGTTGCCCAAAGTAAAGATGACCATATCATTACCCTTAAGTCCTTAATAGCGAATAGCGGTTCTAATGAATATTTCTCAAAGAATGACATTCTGTACAAATATGAGAACGGTCGAGAACTAATAGTCGCTCCCAGGGATATGCAGACTGAAGTGGTCAAGCTAGCTCATGAAAAGGGTCACTTTTCAGTTGAAAAAACAGAAGACATAGTGAAGCAGGAATTCTTTGTTCCAAACTTGCGCACCTTGACACAAAGTGTCATCACTAACTGCATTCCATGTATCTTAGCAAATAAGAAAGCGGGAAGGAAGGAAGGCTTTTTAAATCCAATTCCCAAGGAAGACGCTCCGCTAAACACATATCACGTGGATTTCATAGGGCCCATGCCATCTACTAACAAAAATTACCAACATATTCTAACTGTTGTAGATGCCTTTACTAAATTTGTCTGGCTCTACCCTGTAAAGTCTGTAGCAGCCGAAGATGCCCTAGAAAAGCTGAAGCACCAACAAGAGACCTTTGGAAATCCTGCTAGGATAATATCTGACAGAGGCTCAGCGTTCACGTCCAATGCTTTCACAGAATACTGCAAAGAAGAAGGTATCCAACACCTACAAATAGCCACTGGAGTGCCTCGTGGGAATGGACAAGTTGAAAGGATTCACCGAACTCTTCTCCCTGTTTTGACAAAGCTTACTCTAGAGGAACCTACTAAGTGGTTCAGGCGTGTCGCAAGACTACAGCGAGTTTTAAACAGCACAGTAAGCCGTAGTACCAAGTACACTCCATTTGAACTCTTGACTGGCATCAAAATGCGCGATAAAGAAGATATAATTGTCAAAGATATTCTTATGGAAAAAATGATGGAAAACCATCAAGAGGATCGAAATATTCTCCGACAAGATGCGAAGGCTAATATCAAAAAGATCCAAGATGAGAATAGGAAGTACTATGATAAGAAACGCAAGAAAGCTACTATCTATAAACTGGGCGATCTCGTAGCAATCCAGCGAACCCAGTTCGGCACAGGATTATAGCTGCGACCTAAATTTTTTGGCCCGTACGAAGTTTCGAAAGTTAACTCAAAAGATAGGTACGAAGTGACCAAAGTAGGGTATCACGCCGGCCCTAATCAAACCACCACTTCGGCTGATCTCATGAAACCATTCGCTTAGTCAGACTGATTTCATTTTTTTTCCTTTATAGTATTAATTAAATTATATTCTTGTTCTCGTATAATACATTTGTTTATTTTATATTTCGTAACGTGTTTTTTTTTGGAATATTGAAATTAATGTGTATTTTTATATATTATCCCACTTCTGTCACCAAAAATTGGTCTTGTACAAAAAATTGTAACTGTATTTTTAGTTTAGTACTGTAATTTTTCTGTATACTCATATCCTCCTTTCGTTTAAGGGCAACCATCCAAACATCCAGAATGTGATGTGTGAAAACGTGTCAAGATGGACCCTTAAGCCAGCTGAATTTGTAAGCGATGTCCAGTGCTGTTTTCAGTTGGTAACTTTTCTTAAAGTTTCTTTCTTTTAGCACATTGGTTTCCTGGTGCGCCGCTGTGGTCAGCGACGGTGTCAGGACGGCCGATCTGTAGGGGTTTTTGCCCCCAGGCGCGTTTCAACAGATGGCAGCACTGGAGACCGCAAGATGACGTCACATTTACTAAGGGAGTTCTTCCCACCTATTTTGTCATTACCCCCTCTCCAATGTTTGAAAACGGACGTGTTGCTCTAGCGCTATTCGGAGCTTTTGTTTTCGTTTATGTCCATCCAACATCAACCCCTGTCCCTAGATATTTACCTAAAATCTCTCTTTTGTTAAAATCCCCTAGACCCCTTGCTACTGTAATTTCCAACAATAAATAAATTGTTAAAGGTATCAATGCTTCCGTCACTTTTTTCATCACTTGTGGAATTGAGTCTGATGATCTTTCCTACATTCATGTTCCATTTCGTGTTCTAGAATATTTATTTATTATTATTTGTATGTTTGGTTAGTATAAATTTGAAGACTTTTTAAGTAAATAGCTTTTTTTGAACAACATGGTGTTTCCCGCAATCTAAGTTAGCGCGTTGTGCAATCCATCTCATCCATTACGCATGTAATTGAGCGTTTATATGATTCATTTATACCAAATGTATCCATATTATAACACTCATATGCTTTTTGTTCTCCTTGAAAGGATATATAATTATTCGCCCAGCAACCTTCTTTGAGACATTTCTGGTAGAAAAATGGCTGCCGCGCATGCGCATTGGGCCAAATTTTATCCCTTGTCGCCACTCTTATTATATAGGCACTCTAGTAAATGCCACTCAAGACTCAATCGCTCAAGTTAGGTAATTAGGTTCGGGGAGTTGGACATGCAGGCGAAAGAGCTGTTCTTGGAGACGATTAAAAATATCTAAGTGCTGCAGCGTAAAGATTAAATTTCACAACACAACTCACACCAATTTTTTGCCCAAAACGAGTGCGTGACTATTGAAGCAGATCGATTATGAAATTTTCAACATGAAATTATTCTCCAGAAATGATTTATTAGTATTTTGATGATCAATTTGTCATCCACTCCCAAAGAAAATTTCTGAGTGCATTCATTTTCGTTTACAAAAGTTCAAAAATCGCAAATCAAGTTGAAAACTTTCAAAGTTCTATTCTTCCCGCAAAAAAGGGGTTATCGGGACCCCTTCTCTCTTCTCAAACAAAACTACTTTTAACAGTGGAATACATTTTCCCCTTTCGTTTAATTATTCAATTCGTTTGTTGTTTTATGTGAATATGAAGTTTGTTTGCATCTCATTCCATATGTGAGTCGAGAGTACGAAATTAAAACAAGATTTTGAAAAGGAGGAAAAGTTTGATCATTCTTATGCCTCCCCCCTATACCTATCACTAACTTAAACTCTTCTTCCTAACAAAAAGACTAAGGTAAAGCTAGGAGAGTCTGCGCACAATTGGACAGAATAATAAAAAACAATCTAATCATCAATTTTTTGCAAACTATTCATGAATAATTGTGACTTTTTCATGCATTTTCATTGCTATTTTGTTGTTAAGCTTTAATCTAATACAACAGTTGTTATAAAACCAAGAAAGCTATTTGCGCAATATGTCCTTATAGGGTCGGAGAAATTTCTTTCGCACATGGGTAGGAGAGATTGTTCTTAGTAAAAACTACAGTTAAATTGTTAACAATAATAATTACACTTAAAGGGGGATAACATCCACCATGCCGCTGGTGTAAGTGATATTTTAGTGGTAACAAAAGTTAATCTGCCGCACAATAAAGGTTGATAACAACTTTATTATTATTTACAAAATTATTTTTCAGCAAATTAATTTATTACCAAAATTACTTCAAAAATTAAGTTATTTTTTTTTTCAAAAAGTTGTTTCAAAATTAATTTATTTTTGTTTTACGTATAATTTGCAATTGATGCACAATTTCCAATAAGCTGTGTAATCTCCTAGCATGAAAACGAATTCTAACAATGCGCCATCTCTCCTAAGTAACAGATACGCAAACTCTCCCATTTCGGTAGGAGAGATTGCGCGGCCTTTTATTTAAACATGGCTGCTTATAGAAAGACCCGTTGGTGTTTGTAATGTTCGTCTAGATTAGTAGTATCATCAGAAAGCGTTTAATTAAAAAATATTTTGTACTATTGCCATTCTATAAAAATTAAGAGAAAGAGATATGAAAATTCAAGCGCTTATCTAGGGAAAACAATGCAAAATAGCGATGTTTTATCCTAAACGCTCGGAACAAACAACCTGCACTTTCAAGTAGACATTTCACTACTGCGGTTGTACAACTATATGGAGTCGCTGCGCGCGCACTCAACTTCTTCCCCGCCCCCGACCCTCTTTGTGCGCAATCTCTCCTCTCTTTAACTTACTATTTTTTTGGCAATGTATGGCATATTCAAATCACAACAGTCGATTTCAATTCCGTTGGAATTTTTACTCTATCTTTAACGGTATATGAGATAAAAAAAAGAACTAAGTGACTCCTGTTAAAGATTATTAGTTTTTATCGTCCTGTTGGAAAATCTTTCTTCAGCGCAAAATCAAAACGGAAACGAAAACAATAAAACTTTTCAATACAATAATCATAACAATAATATAATTTCTCCGCGTTCCTCCGCGATAAAAAAATACTTGGCATGCTTCCAAAGGCTGACGGCAAGGTCACGTGGGTAGAAAAAGTCCAGATTCGGGTGTTTCTTCTTTCGCGGAAGAAAGACGTTGAAAAACCAATGGAGTTAAACTATTAAAAACTATTAAATTCAGTTTAAAATTTTCTAGATTGAATTTTAAAATTCGCCTCTACCCAAAAATTGCAAAAAATTTGGACTACCTGTGAGCCAAATCTTATTCCTGTAAGTGCCATAGAATCGTCAGGATTTTGCGGCAGCAAATAAACAAACACTTCCTTTTATAATAATAGAGATATATTCAAATTAAAAATTACTTGTTTAAAGAAAATTATATTTTTAGGTACCGATCTAAAGTAAAATTTTCCGCAGATTTCAAACCCGTTGAAATTTTTACTCTATATTTAACGGTCTAGGACAGTGGTTCCCAAAGTAGGTTCCGCGGAACCCTGGGGTTCCACGAAAAAATTTAGAGGTTCCGTGTGACAAATTTTATTTCCTTACAAAATAAGAATGGCGTATAATATATTCATATTTTCCTCAGAAAGTTTACAATCGACCACCGCATTAAATTTAAAATTTTTGGATAAGGCGACTGAAAACAGCATCGGTAGCAAATCGAACTTCACCAAAATTTATGTAATTTTTTTTTTTGCAATATACCGGTGTATTTGAGCCAATGCTATTGTGCCCTTGTATTATTAACGGTAACTGTCATTCAAACCAGAATGTCATTTAAGGAACATTTATAGCTGGGTTGGTACAGGTCGACCATTTAATTCAGATCGAAAACAAAGTTTCAATATCAAAAGAAATACCGTAATATCTATAACATACATACATATGTTACTACCGCTAACCTATGCAATAATGTTTCGCTCTCGCTGTGTGAATTGGTTACACTTAGAGTGCCTGAATGGGGAGAGTGGCGTCAATTGGGTGACAAAATCTGATTGGTGAAACCTAGATTTTAACGCCTCGGGCGTTTGGTAAAAAGTTCCCATAGGCAGGCTTGATTTATCATTAGGCCCGTGAGGCACGGGCCTAGGGCCTCCATAATTTAAAGGGCCCCTAATTTTCAAAAGTATCTAAAAATTTTTTTAAGTTTTCAAGTAGTTACATAAATTATTGGGTATTTACGTAAATGCCCGTCGACCGTTTCCCCCACTATCACATTCTTGTAATTACATTAATTATCTAACTATTATGTTTTTAATTTTCATCTGCCTTATTTTGTTTTGCCAATAGTTATAAGTAATGTCACGATTTTCTCAAACTTTTTGGTGACATCTGTAAAACGGTCAACAGTCAAATATGTAAGTACCAATTATTGTTATAAAATTAGTTTTTGTGATGAACAAATAACATGGGGGGGGACCTTCCTGCGTGTTGTACCTACTATACCAAATTTTCTAAATCGGGCCCTGCGCCATAGGCGTAACACGTGAGTCGAGAGAAGTGCTATTAGTATTGGAAGCAGCTTTAAGGAAATAAATATCACTCCATGTGATAACATCATTCCGTCAAACTTCTTAAAATGATTTTAATTTTTAAATACTTTTAAAACTTCTTATTTTTACATCTTACTCCTTAAAAACTTGATCTTTGTTTCAACTTTTCCCTTTCGAACATTCTGCCGCAAGATCGCACTAAAACTTGAAAAGCCCCATTCAAATTCATTGAATACATAAATTCTTGCAGACTGCACACCTTAAAAATATGTAATTTAGGTTTGAATAAACACAACTTTAAATTATTAATGTGTGAAACAGTTACTGTTAAGTTCTTAAATTATCAAAAAGTGATATAAACTTTTTCATTTCGTAGCCTTGAAAATGTGAGTAAACCTCTTTGGACTCCTTAAAAATGTCAAACAACCCTCCATAATTTCAAAATTCTGTATCAACCCTGCAATACCAATTACAAATGGTACCGCTAAAATAAACGTAAAGGATGCCTACGGGTTGATAAAGATGTTACATGTTAAAGAGGCACATGTTATTGGTGAATCACCTATTAAACCTTGTGTTCAAGATATCGTTTCGTGTGTATTGGGCGAAGGGTAAACAAGTTGAAAGTGTGTCTCTTTCTAACAATACTGTAAAAAGGCGTATTAACGATACTGCCGATGACATTGAAATAGAACATATTTCACGGTTACAGGCGTGTGACGCTTATGTATTACAACTAGATGAGTCCACAGACGTTGCTGGATTAGCAATTTTGCTTGCTTTCATTCGGTATGATTTTAATAAAAAAATTGAAGAAGATTTGCTTTTATGTGAAAGTGTGAACATTAACATCGCGGGGGAGAATATATTTAACTGCATTGATAATTTTATGACAACGCATGAAATTAACTGGGGAAAATGTATTGATGTATGCAGCGATGGAGCAAAAGCAATGACAGGAAAAGTGAGTGGTGCTGTAGCACGGATTAAAAATGTTGCAAAAAACTGTAACAGTACTCATTGCATTCTTCACAGATATATACAGATTATTCTTCACAGATTTAGTAACAAAAAGGATTTTGGTGACATTTAAATCTATTCTAGACGAAGCAGTGAAGATTATTAATTTTATCAAAGTAAACCATTGCAATCACGTATTTTCAAACCCATGTGCGAAGATATGGGCAGTCTTCACACCACTTTACTTTTCATTCGGAAGTTAGATGGTTATCGCGTGGTAAAATGCTTGTGAAAATATTTGAATTGCGAGAGGAACTGATGGCGTATTTTATTGGTCATAAATTTGAATTATCAGACAGATTAAATAATATGACTTGGATATATACACTTCATGCCTTGCTGATATGTTTGGAAAATTGAACGAATTATGTTTGGCTCTGCAAGGAAAACAAGTCAACATATTGCAAACAAAAGATAAATTGGTTGCCTTTTCAAGGAAGATATGGGCAGTCTTCACACCACTTTACTTTTCATTCGGAAGTTAGATGGTTATCGCGTGGTAAAATGCTTACCAATATTGGATTTCAGTTGTGGAGTAAAACAACTTCGAGTGTTTCCAGACGCTTAGTGATTTTTTCGAAGAATCTGAAGTGGATTTAGGTATGGAAATCCGCGATGGTAGAAAAACAGATCTGTCCAGTTTACAGCAATCACTCAGTGATTACTTTCCAAACCTAGAGAATCAAGATAATTACTGGGTACAAAATCCTTTCAAAATTAAAGAAAAACGAAAATGATTTCATTCCATGGATTATGAAAAATTGATTGAATTGAGTTCGGATACACAATTAGAAGCCAAATTTAGAACAGTTTCGTTAACAATATTCTGGTCAGATGTATTCGATGAATATCCAAATTTATCAAAACAGGCTATTCGAATTCTATTGTCGTTTGCAACCACTTATTTCTGTGAAGCTGGGTTTTCAAAATATGTTGTGACAAAAACCAAATATCGTAACAAACTTGATGCTGCACCAGATATGCGAGTTCTGTTATCAAACATAACGCCCAATTTTAAGAGAATCATGGAATCAAAAAAGCAGGTGCATTCTTCACATTAAAATTTTTTTATATTTATTTTAGTTTATATTTTGTATTATGTTATTTATTTAGTTTATATTTTGTATTATTTATATATATATATATATATATATATATATATATATATTTTTTTTATTAATTATTTCTAAAATAAATTTTGTATTATTTATTTTTATTAATTATTTCTAAAATAAATTTTGTATTATTTATTTTTATTAATTATTTCTAAAATACATTTTTTATTTTTTAGTTTTGTTTAATTCAATAAAATCCGAAATACCAAAATAATACTTGTTTCATTTAATATCAGATTAAATTTTGAAAAGTCGTAGAAAAAAATATTCAGGGTTCCGCGATCATTGGCAACAAATTTGGGGGTTCCACGACCAAAATAGTTTGGGAACCACTGGTCTAGGAGATAGTAAAAAAAAAGAACTGAGTGACTCCAGCAGTTAAAAGATTTATCGTCTGGCTGGAAAATCTTTCCTCCGTGCAAAATAATAGCGGAAAGGAACATAATTATTTTCTGAGCTTTCTCTGCGATGAAAACAATTGGCATGGTTCCAAGTGTTTGTTATTTTCTCCGCGCGTTGAAGAACCTGCTAGAGAATAAAACTATTAAATTCATTTTAAAATGTTCTAGATTAACTTTTAAAATTCGCCGTTACCCAAAAATTGCAAAGAATTCGGACTACCTGTGTGCCAAATCTCATTGCTACCATAAAATCGTCAGGATTTTGCGGCCACGAAAAAACAAACAAATATTCCCTTTTATAATAGTAGAGATCACTGGCGTTCTTCAGTGCTTTTTTCTATCTCAGCAATCATTAAAGAAAGAATGAAAATTTTAACGGATTTGAAATCTGCGGAAAAAATTTTACCAGTTATATTACCTTATACGTTTGATTTTCTTTTATCAATATTTTATCCACTACATATTTATATTTTTTGGTTTGCGAAGGAAACCAACACCACGGACAACTCCGTTAGGGCTGTTATCCAATAGGCTACGCCGACCAACTGATATAGTGGTTAAGGTGTTAGCCTCTAGATCGGAAGGTTCCTGGTTCCAATCCGGGTCCGGGCATGGATGTTTGTAAGCGTATGGTGTAGAAGCGGCTGGTGCACTTTAAATCTGTCGTGGCCGGATGTCCTCGCATTGGGTTGGCGTGGAAGTTTGGAGAGTGGGGTGCCAGCTCAGGTGTTGCTTCGTCATCTGACCGTGGTTCAAAATTACGAGGTGTTGTCCTCGGATCTTTCCCTTAAGGGACTGATCCCGGACCGTCGTCAATAGCCCGTTGTGTTGCTCTAGTACCACGTTACCTAAAAATTACCAATTACCCGCTCAAAACGGAATGTGTGGTCAGTGGTCACTAGTATGCCGCACTGTGATTTTGGCAAAGTGAATTTGAAATTGGTAGTGGAGCAGAAAGTTTGAAAGATGGCAATTTGGTAATTTTAGTTAACGTCGTACTAGAGCAACACAACGGGCTATTGACGACGGTCCGGTATCAGTCCCTTAAGGGAAAGATTCGAGGACAACACCTCGTGACATGTTTGAAAGAACTCCATAGTCTCCATAGTTTGAAAGAACATATGGGACATGTACTCTGAGCTGCAAAGGGTTACTGATGCAGTGAAACTCTAGTTTTCTAAAAGGAATGCTGATGAAAAAGTAGTCAATCTTGGTGTGAAGAACATTATGTTAACCACTTCAATCGCAGAATCTGAACACCGTCTGTAGGATTAATTGGTTGGATCGGAAATTGAATTCGAGGCCACTGGCTTCATCAAAATGGGTCGGTATTTTTCCCATTCAATTGACACCTACAGATTTAACGTGCACTAACCCCGATGCACTCTCTACTTTTGTTTTCCCCCATGTCAAGCGATTGGTGACTCAGATGGTCCGTGCCAGATTCATGTCAAGCTTGGCCTTTTATATCCCGTCGGGAAAAAAATAAAACCTTTTTTGACCTTTGAAATCCGATCAGAAAAGACAAAAATTTGTCAAAGAATTTTTCTAACCTTTTTGCCCGACGGGCTATAAAAGGTCCAGAAAAAGTTTTCATACCCTTTTATGATTTTGGCTGGTGGCTATACATTAGTTTTCTATAACTTATGTTTTGCCACAACCCTGTTTCGCGGTTTTACCAGGCATGCGTCTATCCTCAAGGAATTTGCTTCGTGAAAGGCGATTGTTCGCTATTCAGCAGTGTAGTATTCGTTTTTTCATGATAAAATTTAATATAATTTGAAAATAAGAATCGTTAGAAAACATAGCATGCCTTTTTTATTTGATTTTATTGCTGTATTTAATAAAAAATAGAACATATTTTGTGCATCATATAAATAGATTGCAATTCCTATGCGCTAAGTTCTTGTGTTTAATTAGCGTAGTACAAAGATGTTATTTAGTTATGTTTACACATATATTTGGTGTGTATTCAATTCATTGAACGCGATTAACACTCTATTAAGGACATCCTATTTTATTTTAAAATAACCGGTTTGCAACTACAGATTACTTAGAGGATTTATTCTTTAAAAAAAATCAGTGTCATCGTAGTTGTTAACCTTTACTCACCATGTGCAGATCCCGTGTGAAATATAAAAGGACAACTATACAAAATTGGAAATAATTAACTACAGTATTGTTTGAAAAGTGCAAGAGTACGAGTACTAAGGAACATAACTAGAGTTTTTATGAAAAACTGCAAATTAGAGCAACCAAACCGCCGGAAGAGTTCTTAGACCGTGAATGGAAATATTCTACAATTAACTTTAAGTTTAAAGGGGCTTATCACAATTTCCACAGAATACCTAATGTGGCGTAGTGGAAAGTATTTTAATTAAAACAAATTTGATAACAATTTGAAGAGAGGAATAGAAATGAAGCACAGGTTGTATCTATTATTTCGAAAGTATCGGCAAGACATATTGCGAGGAGAACTAGAGTTTCGAGAGGTTTCCATTGAAGTGTGTGTGTGTGTTGAATTCTTCAGTTATTGGAGTCTTGTTTAGCGATTCATAGAAAATATACGCGTCAATAATCCATAAATAAAATTTTTAAACAATCAATATCAAAACTATATTTATTTCCTTTGTGGAGAAGTAGAGATGTAAGCTTCATGCATGAAAAATTGTGACTAAGCAATGGATTGCATGGAAAGTAAAATTTTTCTGATTTCTCTCATTTGAATTAGTATCACTAAGAACTTATTTAACATATATATTGTTCAAAATATATTCTTTAATCATTAGATTCATGTTAAACGATTTGTAGAAAGTATGTGCATTTGTAATAGGCAAATTAAATTTTGAAAAAGAGCTTTATTTTAAACAGCATACAACAATAACTCCAAAATATCCCTAAAGAAGGTACTAATAGAAATAAACAAAAAACATTTGCAAACTATTTTTAGATGAATTCGAACATTACATATATGTCTTATTTTTCAAATCAAAAAGAAATTTTATCATCGAGCAAGAGTTAGTACTTTTTACTATTAACACCAGAAGAAGGGAAGTGATCAGTATGACCGCAAATTAATTTGAAAGATATATAAATATCTTATTCTCCCACCAAGGGCCATGGTAGCCTGTTTGCTAGAGGAGCGGATTAGCAATCAAAAGGTTTGGAGTCCGAAACTCGAACCAACCAAAGGCTTCTTCAGAGGCTTTCCCTTTGGTTTGTTTCTGTTGGGGGACATTCAAATAAGAGAACAGTAAGGTGTGTCATAGTTATCGTGCATTCTCTTGAAAAGAACGTGAGAAAGTGTGAAAACAAAACACTACACGAAATATAGCATTGGGACAATCATTTTTTCCAACGAAGAATTTATAAGAAAACTGGCTCCATTTTGTTTTGAAATAATAAAATTCCTGTGTTCACACCCTGTGTTTCAACACTATTCCGAAATATTACGAACATCTCTTCCCAGACCGGGATTCGAACCAAGGACCAAGACGATGTGCGTAATAAGGAATTATTCCAATTTTCGATACAGTTACGCTCCTTCATTACTCGCCGACACTACATCAGTTCTTGGTAACGCAAACTCACAAAGAATTGTGTAATTTTTCCAGACGTAGAGTTTTGAGTTTTTATTTTGAGTTTTACGTAGAGTTTTGAGTTTTTAAGTTTAGTTTTAAGATTTTATTCCACATTGAGTAGTGCTTAAAGATTCTGTACATTTGTTTGAAATCTCACATCCATTAAGTTTAGTTTATTTAAAAAATACTATAAAACGTCATTAATTGTTGTTTGTGATGCCTCTACCCGTTAACTAAAGCAGCTTCAAATAATAAATGCGATTGAAACTTTACTAACTAATCCTGAGGTTAGGATGGCCATGTTTATACCATCCATAAATTTCTAAGGAAAGGGGACTGAGGGGAGGTGAATTATTAAATTCTACGCAAAACTCTCCAACCATAATAAAGAAGCTATTTATTCCAAATCCCAGATACGACTACCGTAGAAAAAAGGTCGTTCAAAAAACGACCTAGATCCACTCTAAATAAATTGATGTTTGTTCATTCCTTTTCTACTCCAAAATTGATTCAGAGTATGTTCTGTCTTTTCATGTTCTGCCCCTCAGTAGACCGGATATACCATTGGAATCTTCACAATGGGGGTACAGAAGATTTCTCAGAAAAGTGTCTACTTATGGGAGACTGCGGTCCAGCCTTTTGTCAAGACAGCAGCGGACATCCAACCCCGTAGGCAATAGCTCACTCTTCTCTCTCGCACAGAAGTTCCAATATTCGGTGTCCTGTAATCAGGTGGAATGACTAGAAACCCCCACTATGTGAGGGGTCCTGATCTTAGAAGAGATAAAGATCCCATCTATTCAAGTTACTGTATGCGTATGCCTGTGGCGTGTTAGTTGAGAATAAAGATAAAGTAAACGCCAAACGGCATTCCTGTGATTCCTTTGTAAGCTGCACTCTGCCCACTGGAATCGTCTACAGGAAAATCTTTCTCTTCGAAAAAAGGAGTTGAATTGAAAATTTAGAACCATTTTCGAAACTACTTACGGGAACAGCCCTCTGAAAACCACATAGGCAGTTAGTTTCTAGATTTTCCTTTTTTTCCTGAACGCTACACACATGTTTTTTTAACACCCTGTCTAACTTATTCTTGAATTCCCCTAATTGTTCAGAATGATGCGGTGCTATTAATCCCCCTTTGAATGTCACCTTTAACTCTTCACTTATCCTATGAAAATTTACCTTTCTGAAATTTGGAATTATCTTACTATTGATTGTGTATGCTGACTGAAAATGTATACTTAATCTGATACTTCTATGATCACTTTCTCCCAGTAGCTCACCTATAACCAAATCCTGCACGCTGTGAGGATTCATTGATGAAGGCCATCCATTGATCCTCCCAATGCGAAATCTAAACCCCCGACGGAGTTCGCCGAGAGGCACAGGTGCGAACCACTGCGGACAATGGAGAGTCGCCAGTCTGTCTGGACTGTTGACAGTAAAACTACAAAGGAAATGTAGTTCTACCCCGCCTTTATGGATTACTTTCATCAGCTTGGGTTTAAGCAGCCGAGAGGGTTAGACGAACCGAGGCTAGATACAAGGCCAATGACAGACCCAACGGAGTGACATCAGAACCAACCAGGACCAATCGAGGACCAGCTCCGCCCAGCGGCCGGAGCGTGCCAAAATCCGAGCCGAGGAATCGGGAGAAGAAAAAATATCAGTTTTTGACTTGATCTCATCCTGAGGTGCATCGTACTCAGAGACCCAAATAGGTCGACCAATTTCTTCTCTTTGGAGAAGTCATTTTTGGAGTTTGGTGTGACCTCGCCCTGAGAGGACACCTACTCAGAAGCCTTGAGAGGCTGAATACTAATGTCCCCGCGACTTTATTTAGAAGTAACGTCCTAGAGTTCCTGGTGTAGACCGTCACCAGACGTCTATAGTGAGATCCTGTGTGGATCTGTGTCGCCGACGAAGTGATCTCCTCCCGAGATAAAATTGTACGAGCGTAGTGCCGTTATACTACCCTAGAACCGTTCTTCGGTGTAGACTTTTCTTCTGCTGTAGACTTTTCTGCTGTTAGATTAGAATTGAGTTGAGACAACCTGTCCAATCTAATTATTATAGACCTATGTCTAATTTCAGAGTCTTGTATATAACATACCATTAATTAATCAAGAAAACTGTAAATAAAAATTCTTATATTAATTAAGCTAGACTGTTCTCTGTAGATTCTTCATCTGCACGCTACCCAGAGAATTCATTACAGTCTACTTAATTTATTTGGTGGCAGCTTGTGTGATCATTAGCCTTTTAATAGATATTGGCAACCACACCTTTAGTTTAGTTAAGCCCACCCAGGATTTAATACGTTAGGACATCCAGTCCAGAGAAGAAAAAATTCAAGAAGTATTATTGCGATATTAGACAACCATCCAGGATTACTACAGAGTGAAGGACATCCGGTCCAGTGTGTGTGTGCAAGATTGTGTCAGTGCAAGAAAACGGACGCCCGTCCTAAATTCAAGCCCAGACAGAAGACAGAGCAGAAAGACACTTTCTGTCGAAAAGCAGTGCCAGTCGTCGGACAAACGGTAAGCTTGACATTTTTTAGAGGCAATTTAAGAAATTAGTTCTTTAAATTAATGGTGGATATTGTTCTAATAATTATGATTAGAACTGTGTATGCAAATTTGTAAGGCTTTTATAATTAATAATTGTTGTAAAATCTGTAGTAAGGATTTGAAAATTGTCAGTTAACATCGGCTTGAAACAATCGAATTCCAAGTCTGTGGATGATCTTGTTACTTTAGCAAACAGCTTGATTTTATTGAGAATTTAAAGTATCTTTACATTGTGAGTTACATAGTCAATGTGAATGAAATTTAGTAAACTTGTCAGTAGAGTTATAAATGTGTATTATTTAAGTAAAAATATCTTAATATTGCATAAATGTTAGAAAAGATTTTAAAGCTTAGGAACTGACTACATTGTGTATTGCTTGTTATCAGTTAAAAGTAACTTGGTTAGGAGGTTTTAAATCCTACGAAAGTATCGGAGGATAATATCTGTGTATGTGCATAAGCATTGTAAGCGGAGTGCATTGTTAATACTAGTTCCACTAAAGGAGTGGACCAGTCGAATAACGACTATTGTTATTGTGTGTCTATCGTATGTGAGTAGAATTTGAAATATTGTATTTGTGTGACTGTAAATCTTAGAGTAGAAACCATGGCGTTTTTAACTAAGCAGAAAAAGATAGACTTACAGACATTAGCGTATGAATTTAATGTTGATTTTGATTCCGACGATCGAATCATCGATCTGGCAAGGAAAATACAGGAATGCGAACATTTTAGTGAGGAAAGCGCTAAAGATATGATAGTTAATATCATAGAGGACAGGAAATTAGCTGAGGTTAGGGAAAATGAAAGGTTAGCTAGGGAAGATGAAAGGTTAGCTAGGGAAGATGAAAATTTAGCTGCGACTAGGGCTTTCGAACTAGAAAAGTTAAAATTACAACAATCAGGAGAAGTAAATAGTTTAAGCTCATCTAACCATGATAGCGGGAAACCGTCCAAAAACATCAAATCAGTCATGCAAAAGTTTGATGCTGATAAAATAGATATGGCCTTGTTCTTGACGCTTTTCGAACGCCAGAGTAGAAAAATAAAAATTGATCCTGACGAGTTAGTCTCGCAGCTGCTTAGCATTTTGCCGATTGAAATCGCGGACATTATCATTCGTGAACCCGAAGAATTGAGTGATTATTATGATCACATAAAAACCGTACTCCTCGCTAGATTCAAGCTTAGCGCAGAATCGTTTAGGTCTAAATTTCAAACGCACCAAAGACAAAATGGCTCCTTATGGAAGGATATGATCTTCGAGCTAAGAAGCTATCTAGAAGGGTGGCTTAGCGGAATCCAAGTTAATGATTTTGATTCTCTTAAGAATCTGATGATCGCTGATCAAATTAAAAGAAGGGTACCGGCCGAAAAAAAGGACCACTTCATTGATCAGTGGAGCGAGTTGATTGATCCGGATTCACTGACTGATAAGCTAGACGCGTGTGAGTCAACCCGGCGGTAGATTAAGAAACCGGTATTCTCCAAACCACTGGAAAAAAAAGTTTTCGACCGCCCAAAACAAACTGAAAAACCGATTACGGGAAAGAAATTCGGGAGTGAAAAAAATCATAGTAAGGATTGGCGAACTGGGAATAAGGGTAACAACACAGAATGGCGGACTAAGGAATTTGAGAAACGCAGTAGCCCCATTTGCTTTCATTGCAATTTACCTGGCCATATACGCCCTCACTGCCCAGAGCTTAAGAAAGTAGCAGAACCTGTAAATAATCTTGCAGCGAGTGCAAATTTTGCTCCCTCATTTGAGCCTTATTTGTGTAAAGCTAAAATAAATAATGTTGACATGATTTTGTTGAGAGATTCTGGGACTAATATTGATCTAGGGCCCCTAGACTTAGTGAAACCTGAGGATTTCACGGGCGAACACATTTGGGTTAAACAACCCTTGGACAACCACTTCAAGTGTTTACCTTTAGCTAGAATAAAAATCGAAAGTCCAGAACTCGGAATAATTAGGACTAAATCAGCTATTGTTGATAAATCTGTCGAGATGCGACATTATCTTCTGGGAAATTCCACCCAGGAATTAATTGAATCACAAACAATAAACCCAGAACAGTTAAACGCAATTATGATTAGGAGTCAAACTAAACGTCTGAGCCCTGAAAAGGCTACAGTCGAAAACAAAACTCAAATAGATCCGCTTGAGGTAACAAAACCAGAGAAAGAAATGGAGGATGATAATTTGGTAATAGATTTACCACCTTTAGAGAAAAATGCGGAGGTAGAATTAGTTGGCATTGACTCTGAAACTTTTGCGAGGGAACAACAAAATTGTCCCGAACTCAAGTCTATTTGGGAGACAGTTCGACTAAACATGACGAGTGAGTTTGTCATTGAAAAAAACTACTCTTTAGGAAATCTAAGTATCATAGAGGTGAAGAGCGGAGACAGCTTTTAATACCCGCTAAATATAGAAATAAAATGTCTTTGCCATGATGGGTTCGGATCCCACATGGGTAGTACAAAAACTAACGATAAACTTTTACGTTATTATTTCTGGCCCCAGTGTATTAAAGACAGAAGAATTCGTAAATCTTGCGGTGTTTGCCAAAAAGTAGGGAAATCCTCTGAACAAA
Source organism: Metellina segmentata (assembly GCA_947359465.1). Lineage (NCBI taxonomy): Eukaryota > Metazoa > Arthropoda > Arachnida > Araneae > Tetragnathidae > Metellina > Metellina segmentata. The sequence goes on from OX375881.1 coordinate 116,119,807, forward strand.
AGAAAGCACCTCTTAAGCTGGTACCTGTGATCACAGAGGTGTTCGCTAAAATAAATATAGATATTTTAGGTCCCTTACCAATATCACCGAATGGAAACTAATATCTTTTGACGGCTATTTGCCTTGCCTCCAAATACCCGGAAGCAATTCCATTATCAGCAGTTAATTCAGAAAACGTAACTGATGCATTGCTTGCTATATTTAGTAGAATAGGTTTCCCCAAAGAACTTCAATTAGACAATGCTACGTATTTTACTAGCAATCTTACGACTACATTTTTTGAGAAGTTTGGATTAAAGGTTATGCGCAGTTCGATTTATCATCCACAAACGAACCCGGTTGAACGTTTTCACCGCACTCTAAAACGTCTTTTGAAAGCTATGTGTCTCGAAATGAAGGAAAATTGGGAAAAAAGTCTCCCGTCCGTGCTTTTAGCTTTACGTAACGTAACCCATTCGTCAACAGGTTTTAGTCCCGCAGAATTGATTTACGGAAAGAATTTGAGGGTGCCTGAGTCCATCTTATTTGACAAATGGTGTCAGAGTCCCCCATGTGAGGATATTGTCACGGAATACGTTTTCCAGTTGATCAATCGATTGCGACGTTGTCAACAGATAGCCACTGAAACTGAAACTAACTTAAAAGTTAAAAGGAAGTCGTACTACGACAAAGGATCGGTGAAAAGAGAATTCACGATAGGCGAGCGCGTGTTAGTATTGTCATCTTGTCAACAAACGAAATTCGCAGTAAAATGGGTTGATCCGGGAGTTATAGAAAAACAGCTTTCGGAAACAAATTATGTTGTTAAGATGCCAGGGAAGGTAGAGAAAGTACGAATGTACCATGTAAACCTATTAAAGCCATACCACCAGCGGATGGAAAGCATCAATATTTTGTTGAGCGAAGAATTCTTTCACGAAACTTTAGAATCGGATTTAGATATTCAATATCCGGTAGCAGATCCGAATATTTTTGATTTCGGAGAAATAGTGAAAGAAGGTAAATTAGAGGAGCGATGCACGCAGGATCAAAATAATAAACTTGAACAATTGTTAAAGTCCCATAGGAAGTTGTTTTCAAATGATCCCAGTAGGACGCATCTCATTGAGCATGATATAGATTTAATTAGTGACAAACCCATTAGGACTAAACCCTACCGCACTTCTCCTAGACAGAAGGAAATCTTAAAATCAGAAATTAAGAGAATGCTAGATTTAAAAATCATTGAGATTGGGGAGTCGGATTATACCTCGCCCATGATTTTAGTAGAGAGCCCAGGGCGTGACCCTCGCCCTTGTGTCGATTATCGTCGATTAAATTCCATCATTAGGACGGAATATTATCCGCTGCCTAATATGGATGACAGAATCGAACAAGTGACCGCTGCAAAATATATAACTGTCATAGATTTGACTAAGGGATATTGGCAGATACCCTTGAGTCCTAAGGCGCAAAGGTTGGCCGCTTTCGTGACACCGTTCGGGTCATATCGACCGCTAGTTCTTCCGTTCGGATTAGTAAACGCCCCATACTGCTTCTCTAAATTCATGGCCCAACTCTTACAAGGTTTAGATGAATTTTGTGTTCCTTATATTTAGACGATGTAGCTATTTTTTCTCAAATTTGGGAAGAACATATCAAACACCTGGATGTTGTTCTAGAGAAAATAGCGTACGCGAATCTAACAATTAAACCTGCCAAATGCAAGTTCGCACAGAGCAGTGTGAAATACTTAGGACACATGGTAGGGGGAGGGTGTAGAACTCCAACCGAGGCAAAAATATAAGCGGTTGTTGATTTCCCCACACCCAGAAATAAAACCCAAATCAGGCAATTTTTAGGCCTGAGTGGATACCCGGTATATCCCAAAATATGCCATCATCGCCGAGCCATTAACTCGGGCGTTAAAAGGTAAAAATCGAAAAGAGGAGGTGGAGTGGTCTGTGGAGTGCGACTCAGCTTTCCGGGAGCTAAAGACAAAACTCACTGAGAAGCCGGTGTTGTATGCCCCAGACTTCTCAAAGGAATTTATCCTCCAAACTGACGCTTCCAACCAAGGAATCGGGGTAATCATGGCACAAAAAGGGCCAGATAATGTGGATCACCCAATACTATATTTAAGTCGAAAGTTTACAGACACAGAAAAAAAAATTTGCGTTACAGAACAAGAATGCACCGGCATTATTTATGCAATTAAAAAGCTGCGGCATTACTTGGACTGACAACGCTTTACTATTGAGACGGATCATAATCCGTTAGTGTTCCTGAAAACTAACTCCAGAAATAACCCGAGATTGATGAGGTGGGCGTTGGCGTTGCAGCCCTTTAACTATAAGATCATCCATAGGGCTAGAAAGGATAACCAACACGCAGATTGTCTGAGGAGACTGCTGTAAGAGAATTAAATCATACCCTAAGTACTGATTTAAATTGTAAATAAACACCTAGTATTTAAATGTGCATTATGTGATAAAATATAATTATATCACAAGAGTAGAATTTAAGAGTATTGTAAAAACTAGAATTAACTTGAAATTTAAGTGTTGAAATTGTACTAAAATTTGGTATACAAATTTTCTTAAAATTGTTGCCTCTAATGATGTGTCGAGTTGCCATGTCTAACCGTTGCCTTATAGATATTACCATCCGACAAGATTTTTCGAAGGGGGGAGGGGTTGTGAGGATTCATTGATGAAGGCCATCCATTGATCCTCCCAATGCGAAATCTAAACCCCCGACAGAGTTCGCCGAGAGGCACAGGTGCGAACCACTGCGGACAATGGAGAGTCGCCAGTCTGTCTGGACTGTTGACAGTAAAACTACAAAGGAAATGTAGTTCTACCCCGCCTTTATGGATTACTTTCATCAGCTTGGGTTTAAGCAGCCGAGAGGGTTAGACGAACCGAGGCTAGATACAAGGCCAATGACAGACCCAACGGAGTGACATCAGAACCAACCAGGACCAATCGAGGACCAGCTCCGCCCAGCGGCCGGAGCGTGCCAAAATCCGAGCCGAGGAATCGGGAGAAGAAAAAATATCAGTTTTTGACTTGATCTCATCCTGAGGTGCGTCGTACTCAGAGACCCAAATAGGTCGACCAATTTCTTCTCTTTGGAGAAGTCATTTTTGGAGTTTGGTGTGACCTCGCCCTGAGAGGACACCTACTCAGAAGCCTTGAGAGGCTGAATACTAAAGTCCCCGCGACTTTATTTAGAAGTAACGTCCTAGAGTTCCTGGTGTAGACCGTCACCAGACGTCTATAGTGAGATCCTGTGTGGATCTGTGTCGCCGACGAAGTGATCTCCTCCCGAGATAAAATTGTACGAGCGTAGTGCCGTTATACTACCCTAGAACCGTTCTTCGGTGTAGACTTTTCTTCTGCTGTAGACTTTTCGGCTGTTAGATTAGAATTGAGTTGAGACAACCTGTCCAATCTAATTATTATAGACCTATGTCTAATTTCAGAGTCTTGTATATAACATACCATTAATTAATCAAGAAAACTGTAAATAAAAATTCTTATATTAATTAAGCTAGACTGTTCTCTGTAGATTCTTCATCTGCACGCTATCCAGAGAATTCATTACAACGCCTAGAGATATATTTAAAAAACTTCTTAACTAGCTTTTAATGAATTATGAAGCTTTTGTTATATCTGGCGGCGAGCCCCTTTAAAAACACTGACCTTAACAATTTGAGGGTCAAGGATATTTATAACACGTATGACAAAGGGTGACCTGTTGAAGATACTACAGAGCACAACTCGGAAATCACGGATATTTACCACGTTGATGAACACGTTTAACAAAAGGCGTTTTCTAAAAACACCGCGGCGCTCTTATAATTTCAAACTACCTGTTTAACTGAAGGCGCCCTGAAAAACAACGCGGCCCCCTTACAATTTCGGGGCACCAATTTAACTGAGGGCGCCCTGAAAAAACAACGCGTCGCCCTTTCAATTTCAAAGTACCCGTTTAACTAGAGCGCCCTGAAAAAACACCGCGGCGCCCTTATAATTTCAAAGTACCTGTTTAATTGAGGGCTCTATGAAAAAACAAAGCGGCGCCCTTTTTAATTTCGAGGTTCCTGTTTAACTAAGGGTGTCCTGAAAAAACAACGCGGCGCCCTACCAATTTCGAGCTACATGTTTAACTGAGGGCGCAATGAAAAAACAACGCGGCACCCAATTCAGGAAGTAAGAATATTTACAATGCCGACGTGCACTTTTAACAAGCGGTGTCCTGTGATGACACGAGAAACACGGATGTTTACAAATGTGGATATCTCCCTTCAAAAGGGCGCTTGAAGCAAAGGGCTCAGGGGCACGTCCCCCTCGGTGCGGTGTTAAGCCCCGTCCACACCGGAGAAGCCGAGCTAAACATGGATGATTGATTAACCCCGGAGACAGGTTTGATTGACAGCTCGTCCAGTGTAGACGGTGAATTGAACAGTTTGAGCACGAGCAAAATGATCCGCTTCTTGTCGGTACATCAAAGGAAAGCAAGTGTTTGAGCTCACTCTATTTGGACGGCGTTTTTTGGTTCCCTTGTTCGACGTTCAATCCATCACCGGGGTCATCGTTAAGAAACGGGTCGGGGATCGGAACATAGAAATATTTATTTTTCTTCGGATTTTAAAGTGATACTATTATTTAAGTAGTCTATTTGTAAGCATTGTGTGTTTTGCTACACATAGTTGACGATTAAAACTTAGTTGTGAAAATGTAATCTGCCCATATTAATGTCAAAATTGATGTGTCCATCCATGTGTATTTAGATGGTCTATATTAGTGGTCTTGGGGAACTTTGCACGTCTAAATCTCTGCTATTATAAAATGAAGTGTCCGACCTCCACTACGCAATGTCCTGACGAATCTATTGCGTTTACAATACTGAAATTTGGCACACAGGAAGTCCAAATTTTTTGCAATATTTGTGTCCAGCCTAAATTTTAAAATTCAAACTAAAACATTTAAAAAATAATTTATTGGAATTTAATTATTATTGTTTTTTTGGAATGACAGCTGCATAAAGAGTTGGCAGATTCTAAATGTATTTTTTCTACTTCCGTTTTCATTTTGAGGAGAAAGATTTGTCAGCAGACAAAAAAAAAAAATAAAAATAAAGTTTAAACTTTAGTTACGTAGTTCTTTTTTTTTTTTAATCTCCTTGATCGTAAAAGATAGAGTAAAATTTTCAACGAAATCTGCGGAAAATTTCACATTAGATCTATACCTAAAAATATGATTTTCGATAAATGAATAATTTTTAAATTGAAACTTATATTTTTTCGAACACGAACGCCATTTTCTGTGAAGAAGGACTTTGGTTTGATTCGAGATATCACAGATTTCATTTCCTACGCTCAAATCATTTCACAGCAAATAAAAGCAAAACAAATAAAAAAACATATTGACTGGCATTGTTTAGTACTTTTTTTGTAAAATCGGAATCGTTAAAGATAGATGAAAATTTCAAAAGATTTGAAATCTGTATAAAATCTAAACCCTTAAATCTCAACCTTACATTTGATTTTCTTTTAATAAATAATTTTCAATTAAATATTTATATTTTCGCAAGAGAATGTGACGTCACGCCGATTGGATCTCTTCGCAATTCGAATTTGGCAATGACGAGGTCATTACGGCGTTGCCCATGGTGTTTGTTTGCGAAGCAAATTATAGTTCATAATATTTATAATTTGGTTTGCGAAGCAAATCAAATTAGAATTTGCATGGAATCCATTCCAATAGGCTACGAATTTCCATTAGGTTTGTGAGGCAAACCAACGCCATGATTGCTGTTATCCAATAGACTTCGCAAACCAAACGGGAATTCTTAGCAATCACCACGCAGTGGCTAGTTTAAGATAAATAAGAGGTGGATATTTAAAATGTATTTAAACTTTTTTGCAATTAAAGAAAATTTAAAATTGTCGCACTGCAATATTAATACGTTTTACCGAAAAATTCTGAATTAAAAGAGACACTCAATATGTTGCAACATATGAGTGAAATATTCAGTAAGAAATTTTTATTTTGTAGGGAAATAATCTGCTTAATATCAATGTTGCAAGTACGTATGGATATACATAAAAGTGGTTGCCGCAGCCGCCGTCGCAGGATTGAAAACATGGCTTGCTCAAAATTGTACAGGGATAACGATGAAGTGGATTATTTTTCGAGGCGGCTATTAGTTTAGGGTTCATTAAGTGTCCAAGTAGGAAAAGCGTAATTTCTACCGCTTGCGAGCAAAAGACGTATACATTTTCAGTCTTTTGGCTCCTGAGAATATTTTCCATCACGGGTATCACCTAGAGTGCCTATATAATAAGAGTGGCGACAAGGGACCAAATTTGGCCCAATACGCATGCTCGGCAGCCATTTTTCTACTAGAATCGTCTCAGAGAAGGTTGCTGGGCGAATTAAAATATATCATTTCAAGGAGAACAAAAAGCATATGATTGTTATAATATGGGATACATTCAGAAAAATGAATCGTATAAACGTTCAATTACATGCGTAATTGATGAGATGGATTGCACAACGCGCTACCTTAGATTGCGGGAAACACCATGTTGTTCAAAAAAAGCTAATTACTTAAAACGTCTTCAAATTTATACTGACAAAACACTAAAATAATAATAAATAAACACTCTAGAACACTAAATGGAACATGAATAAGCTATATTTTCTTTTTAATTTAATATACACACGTTTTTCTCGGACACACAAAAAGTTCCCATGTTAAGTCTATGGGAGCTAGGAAAAGACCGCCTCGGGCGGTAGAAAAGGTCTCTAAGCCAATCAGAAAGTGTTTCCCGTATGTCGCCACTCTTATTATATAGACACTCTAGTATCACCCAATGTCGCCTTTTTTGAGAACTTTTCTTCCTATTCCTCTTTAATAAATAGTCAATGATAATATACGCTGCACTCGCGATTATGAGCCGCCTTCGTAAGGAACGGGACCTTTAAACAATTTGCTGCAAACAATAAGTTTGCAGTTTAACTTCAACACACAACCAACCAGATTGATCGCGAGCACATGGAACATTTTGTGTCCGAGCTGTCAAACCAAAAAAACCAGAGAGATTGATTCACCAAACCTGTCTACGGGGTTAATCAATCATCCATGTTCAGCTCGCTTCTCCGGTGTGGACGGGGCTTTAAAGGTTACGTTTGGAGTGGAGTGGCTGCAAGCGGCAGTGGCGTTGAAGCTTTGGTAAAGAGAAGGTGTGTATCGCTCTTCTCTCTGTTCACCGGTACTTTCTTATGTTTAACAGTGCTTGGTGTACGTGTATATTGTGTTTGCTCAAATTTAACCCACAAATTAACAGGTGATTTCCACACACCAAAACCGCGTCGACCAGCTCTCTAATGAGGCAATGAAACCTTCAAATCTGCTTCGCCACTTGAACGTCAAGCACCCTGGATTAAAAGACAAGCCCCTGGAGTATTTTGAAAGAAAAAACGGGAACACGAAGGACAGAAGAAATTTATGAGGGTCAATACATCAATAAAAGAGAATGTTTGACCCTGGCAAGCAACACCTTGCAAAATTGCGCTTTTTACGCCCTACCATGTCTCCCAAAACCCTAACCATTGAATCTCCAACCACAACCCCATTAGTTACCTTATCAACATCATCCTCCTGATCTACATGTCCCAAGTCTACACACTGAACACCCTTTTCCACTCCCTCTACAAACCTCACCTTCAGAAGCCTCCAGCTCTGTCCTCAAAACAACTCTCACATTTAAATTCCACCTTCTCTGACATTTTAACCCCACTCACACCACCCTTTCCTGCCTCAAGCATATTCCCACACAAGTCACAATCCACATAGAACTCCCCACTGGCTCACTCTGTCCTCATCTCCTTTAACATCCTAACTAAACCCATGATACACCCAAAGTAACAATCAATGTACAGAAAAAGCACTAAACAAAATCAAACATACAGAAAAAGCACAAAGTACTGATCTGCTTTTGAAAAAATTTCGCACTGGACACTTCAAATAATCTGAGGTGTCTATGGACTTATTAATCTGTAGCGTTGAGTCAGGGATTCTGCCAAACAGTAAAGTAAAAAGCAAGTTGCCATCTGTTTGAAAGTTTTGACAATGTTCATGCATAATTTTATAGTATGTGTTATGAACAATAAAGCATTCATTCAAGTGTGGAAAGCATGTGAAAATATTGAACATTAATGTTATACTTAAAAGTCTTTAGTTATTTATATTGTCCATGACCAGTAGGCCTACTTCTAAATGTCAAGATAGCCAAAGAAAAAACCCACGAGTAGGCCTAAACTAATTGTTACCCCATTAATTTACTGTGGCCAATGGCTTGGCTATAGTGATTTTTCAACTACTTTTTTTAATTGAGACAAATACATAACACAATTAATGTGGTTAATAATTTATTAAATAAAAATACACTGCTGGCCACCCAAATTGACCACCAAGAAAGACAAGAGATATCACAACAAAATTTATTTTGTAGATAACATGTTGACCAAGTATCAAATGATTAAATTTATAGACTTCTGTGTAGTGTGGTTCCTGCCAAAATCAGTAGCCGCCATTGTTGGAGATCACCGTTGCCACACGCCTCGGCATTGATTCAAAGAGACTTTGGATGTGTTCTTGGGGTGCAGCAGACCAAGCAGCTTCCACACGTTGCCAAAGTTGATCTGGTGTGGCAGCTGGGGATGTAATCTGGGTCAATCGTTGAGTAACCATGGACCACACGTTTTCTATCGGCGAAAGATCCGGAGAGCGAGCTGGCCAGGGAAGCAATTCAATCTGGCGATTGACAAAGAACCCTTGGACAATGCGTGCCACGTGTGGTCGCGCATTATCCTGTTAAAACACGGCTGTGGGTTCCCTGAAGGTAAGGAAGGACAACTGGCTCCAACACCTCGGAGATGTAGCGCTGGCTGTCTAAAGTACCGGCAATGCGTACTAGAGGAGTGCGAGTGATATCCAATACCGCCCCATACCATAATACTCGGTGCAGGGCCAGTGTGGCAGTGCATAACGCAGCTGTTCAGCATCCTCTCTCCACGGTGTCTCCAGTCTCGAATCCGACCATCGTGGTGTTGCAGACAGAAGCGTGACTCGTCAGAAAAGACAATTTCATTCCATTCTGCCGTCCACATCCTTCTTTCATCGTACCATTGGCGGCGGAGACGTCTGTGGTACTCCGTCAAAGGTAGACGAAGCAATGGACGTCTTGCGGACAGACCACTCTGCTGTAAACGGCGTCGAATGGTACGCGCAGACACCGGATGATGCCGTACAGACTGAATGTGCTGTGCTATGGTTCGTGATGTGGCTGAGCGATCGGTCACTGCCATACACATAATATGCCTGTCATCACGTGAAGTGGTGCACTGAGGTGGATACGATCGAACACTTCGGTCCGTCGTACCCTCCTGCATCCAACGATCACATATCCGCATCACAGTTGTTTGGTTTCGTCCAACACGACTACCGATTTCCCTGAAAGATAATCTACAATCTCGGTAGGCCACTATCCTTCCTCTGTCGAACTCGGATACTTGATCTAAAGATGATCGCTGTTTTCTACAAGGCATAATTTAAAGGTTTTTTTTTGAAAAAACCACCAGAAAAACACAATTGCCGTACTTGAAATCGTCGAAATCTCCAAGCCTTAAATAGCGCTTTGAAGTGGCGCCACAGGCGCGCGTGATGTGCGTCTGCGCTGAAATTCTAAACATTTGCATGTGTCACCTCCGCTAATGCATGTTGTAAATTTCAAATTATTTGCATGCTTCCTTCAGGGTGTTGCATTTACGGTGGCCAGCAGTGTATACAGGGTGGTCCCGAATTCATGGTACAAACTTTAATGGTAGGTACAGGACATTGTAACAATGATTTATTGTATAGGAATGTATAGTCGCAAGTGACGCGGTGAGGCGAAAACAGGGGAAATAACGGCCGAAAGGAAAAACAAAGATTTTATTGAAAGCGTTGTTGACAAGTGTCATGTTTACAGTAATTGTTCAAAATTGCGTCCACCAGTATCGATACATGCTTGACAGCGTCGGTGGAGCGATTGGCGTACACGTTCAAAGATGCCTGGTATTTCACGCACACCTGCAGCAGCTACAGATAAGCGAGCGACGAGATCCTCATCTGAGTCAACTGGAGTCTCATAAACAAGATGCTTTAGATGTCCCCATAAAAAGTAATCGAGGCTCGATAAATCGGGAGATCGGGGTGGCCAAGGGACTGGTCCACCACGCCCAATCCATCGAGTACCAAACGTGGCATTCAGGTAATTCCGTACATCAATGCTGAAGTGTGCTGGCGCCCCATCGTGCTGAAACCACATGCGGTTACGAATGGCGATCGGAACATCATGCAGCAGTTGTGGTAACACTTCTTTCAGAAAAATAAGATAGCTTCCGCCAGTGAGCCGCGTGGGTAGTAAGTATGGGCCAATCAAAAAGTCGTTCACAATACCAGCCCACACATTAATACTGAAACGTTGTTGAAACGCATGTCGACGCGTTGCATGTGGATTATCGGTTGCCCACACATGGGAATTGTGCGCATTAAAGACACCCTCGCGTGAAAATGTCGCTTCATCTGTAAATAGCACATAATCTACGAAATCCGGCTGCAACGCACATTGCTGCATCACCCACAGGCAGAAGTTCACGCGGCGAGGATAATCTGCCGGATTCAATGCTTGTACTTTCTGAAAATGGAAGGGGTGTAAGCGATTTTCGTTTAACACTCTGCATACAGTCTGATGACTCACACCTACGTCACGCGCAACAGTTCTTGTGCTTGACTCGGGTCTATCAGCCACAATGTTCAAGATGCTTTCTTCCAGCCTTGGAGTGCGTACAGCTCTTACTCGACCAGCGCCATGTCTGTTGACGTCGAACGCACCTGTTTCACAAAGTTGACGATGTAACCGTTGAAAAATTCTATGATCCGGCATTCGTCGATCAGGATACTCCGCGCGATACATTCGTAACGCAGCTCTGCCGTTACCATTTGCACGGCCGTACATGTAATGCATGTCTGCTTTTTCTGCATACGTAAAGTCACCCATCGTCTACGGCAGCACAATTGTGAATGGCGCTTTTCCCTACTGCGATGCATCATGTTCAACAGCGGCTAGACATCTACTGCCCTCTACCGGCAATGATACCAACCAATCACTCCATTTCTCTTTCCTTTTATTTCCCCTGTTTACGCCTCACCGCGTCACTTGCGACTATACATTCCTATACAATAAATCATTGTTACAATGTCCTGTACCTACCATTAAAGTTTGTACCATGAATTCGGGACCACCCTGTATAACTGAGCTTTCTATTTGAAAGGAGGGAAGTTTAAACTATGAACATCTTTCATTTTGCAAAATGCACCACAAAGCAGTCAAATGTCACTTTAAGAGTAGTGACGCATAACAAATATTTATTCAATCAAACTATAATTTTGGTATGTCATTTGCACTTGCTGATAAATTTGTTAACACGATGTAATTTAATCAAGAAAAACTATGTAGGATGTCAACTTGTGTTTTAAAGTTAAACAAATGTTTTACCTTTTGCTTTGAAAATTCATATTTTAAGTGGATTACCATGTAACAAACCATGATTTTTAATAAAATAAATATGGATTTACCATGTCACAAATTGATTGTTTATTAAAATATTATTTACATGTCATGTCAAAATTTTTTATATTTAACAAATTTATAAAAATTGTTTATAGGGCGTACAGAAATTTCTTTTCTTTCTATTATAAAATAAAATTTTGCAATCTTTTTCAGGTTTATTTGCAATATGATTGGTAATAGCGAGTCTTGTGGTTCAAAGGGCTAATGAATTTGGAGCACGCGCAGACGATAAACACAGTCATCTTTTAATTAATTCATTCATAAAATTTGAGAGCACGCACTAGACTTTGCAATGTTTTTAGAAGAACCGACAAATTCGGTCGCCGTTTCAATAGCAACAGTCGAATATAAAAATTATAAGTTATTTTCATGGAAGTAGGAAAGATAATATATCTTTCCTACTTCCGTGGTTCTTTTACAACAAACACGGAGAAGCTAAAACATTTAAAATGTATGAGATTTCCTATGAATTTTATCAGTTATTAAAATGTTTCCTTTTTCATGTGGAAATAAGATGTTTTGTTCTTGACATTTTTTTATTTACTCTATTTCCGTGTATGAGCCGAGAAATTTTGCTAAGTTTTCTAAAGCTAAAGTACTGGGTCGGCTTATACAGATTCGCTTATCTCGCAAAAAGTAGATAATTTTCCGTTACTCGGGCGCATGCAATAAATATCACAAAGGGAAGGGAATCTTCAATGAATATCGTACTAGAGGTCTGGGATCAATCCAGCAGAGATCCATATGGGGTGGATTGTGAAGCAATCCCCTACACTCATTGTTGAAAAGGTTTTTTTTTTAATTTTTATTTCTAATGGCAAGAGAGAGAAAATGACAATATCTTACAAAACGATCACAAGTATACAAAACAGTAAGAGAAAAAAGTCAGTATCTCATCAGCAAAGCTCTAGCACACCAGTAGCGTTTCACCTGGGAGACCCCACACAGAGCTGAACATCCTTGGATATGGGACCTGTCCTGAAAAGTATAGTTCGCAAAGCGAACTGAATATGATTCAGTAGCAATCATCGGGGGTTGAAGAGCAATAGCGAGCAGGAGGCAAAGCCCCTAGTAATTTAAAAAATCTGATTAAAATAAAATAATTAGATTAAAATCAAAATAATCAGATTATTTTATTTGTTTACACACTGATTTTGACAACCATTATACTCCCAATGTGATGATCTTATTTATCAATGGGACACAAATCAGAAGTGTAGTAAGAAAGTCCAAGAGTTAGTGAATTTAATTACAACTGAAAAGTTTTATAGCAACACTTGTTGAAAACATGATTGCACAAGGAATTCTTGGCAAATGTTCAATTTAACGAATTTTTTTGTACTGTTATAGGGATTGGTATGGATTAGTCACAACTTATGATTAATTTAACATATTCTGCATAATATAACAATAGCAAGTGCATGTGTAATTAGAAAACCTTTCAGAAACAGGGCTATGGAAAAATTCATTTTTATATGCGTATTCATCTAGGTAAACTTGAGTAGTCAACAAAAGAGAAATCAAGGTATTTTAATAGACGAGATTTTATCCTTTCAATATGTTCTTTGGTGATCGTAATTGAAACTTATTCATTTGTCCTTAAAAAATTACGAGTTATCTATTTCTGAACTCACTTGAAACGATAAAGTGAGTCGAGCATTATGACTGATATAAAAATCAATCTGACACAAGTTCAATTTGTTTTTCAATGATTCGTGTATCATGTACCTTTTTATTTACAAGGTTTCCTCATTCGTTACCATCAAATCAGATTACCTTCCTCCCCAAGTAACATATTTTGTAAACATAAATATCACCTGCTTAGAACAAAATCTCTTAGGTAAAAAAATAATAATTAATATTTTGATAGATAAGCGTTTAGTGCAGCTGAAAACATGTCAGATGAGTTTCTGCTGTAAGCTGACTATGTGGGTTATTTTATTCATAAAATAACAGTCAAATATATAAATTCACATAATTTCATGGGATTTTTTTTGGTCTATTCAGATAGTAATATAACAAATTGAGTGAACATATTTTCGGAATAAAACTTTGCAGAACAATTTACGATTAGATTTTTAGAAACATTCTAACATTTCTCTATTGGGCCATACATAGTGCAGTTATAATGTATTTTTAAAAAGTTATTCTGTATTTCAACACATTTCAAATTATTTTTCATTTTGTTTATAGATGTTTTGATAGTTCAAAGCCAATTATGTTTCAAAGGATGGGTTCTTAGATGTCAGGGGTGAAAACAGTCAAAATGTAAAAAAGAGGAAAATATAAGAAGTGTTATTTTGAACTACAAAAATAACTGAATAAGAATGCTATATTCGTGTACTAATGTGTGTACAGAACATTGGTGCAGCCAGAAATTTTTTCTGAGCAGGGTTGGTACATCTTTAGTCTGATAAAACACTATAAAGAACACTAAAAAAATTGTTTTTGGAAGTAGGGAGGTTAACCCATAACCTCCCATGGCTGTGCCACTAGTACAGAATAGGTGTTTATGATAATCATGTATTTTTGCCTATTATTTAGCTTAAAAGCTCTTCAAAGTCCACTATAAACAATGAAATTTGTCTTTGGAAAAGGGGAAGGGGGCACCTTACACCTAAACTCAAATTTTGTTAAAGAGAAAGAATATCTTGGCAACTCTGTAAACAGTATAAATAAGTTGCATGAAGTTGAAAATATTATTTTTATGAATATTTTTGAACATCTCATCAAAGGTGAGAATTTTTTTTAAGAGTTGCAATTTTTCCAAAACCTTGATACAAAAATGAAATTAACAGGAAATAAAAAAATGGTATGTTACAAAAGAACAAATAAATAAATACTATTTTTATTAAATAACATAAATTTTAAATGAAAAAAATAAGCAGACACCAAAAATAAAAATGGTACAGCTTAAGTCTACATTTATAGCAGTGGCAATTAGAGTGCCTATATAATAAGAGTGGCGACAAGGGACCAAATTTGGCTTAATGCACATGCGCGGCAGCCATTTTTCTACCAGAATCGGCTGCTGGGCGAATATGTTTCTTCCATCGGTTTCCCACATTTCCTCCTCTCTCTTTCTTTTGGCGATAGTGTTTATGTCCCGTAATTTTTATGCTCACGACTGATTGAACTTGTTTTCGTGAATATTAACAAGAAAATGAATAAAGTTAAGCTTATAACTTCAGTGTTAAATAAAATAAGATCTGATGTGTTGTTTCTCTCAGGCACAAGTTTTTTCTTTAAATTCTTTCCATGCTGTGTGATAGAAGTTTACGCATTAATTTTATAACATTAAATAAAAAATAGATTTGAAATGTCCTACTATTAATGGATAGTTCCTTAAAATAAAACTTTCTTTCGACCAACTGTTCAACACATGTAGTTTTTTTTAGCGTGATTAATCCTTTCCTTACATCAACCGAACCAGAAAAGATACTGAACATTTTTATTTGACCTTTTTAATGCATAACACAAAATTTTAACCCACTTAAATTTAATTTTAAGTTTCATCTATTTATACAAGTCAAACGACATGTAAGTTTAAAAATAATCAACACCATCAGTACACATTTGTTAAAAAATCTAGAAAATTTTCATATGAAAAGTAGAATTAACAGATTGAAACTAAATTATGAGCAAATATTGGCCTAAACATACAAGAATAATCTCAAGATAAAAAATAGTTAACAGCATTTGTACGCATTTATATCCAAATTCACAGATAAATGTTGATGTGGTGGTTTTGTTCCGAGATCTAGCAGCAAAATAAAGATGAAAATTTGCATCAAAAATAACACTTAAATATTAACATTCCTTTTATTCTTTTTATATAAAGCATTGCTACAATTTACTCTCTGCTTTTCTGATGATTCAATTCGGCTTAGGTTATTGAAAACCTATAATAAGGAAACAGCTAAAAAAAACAACGCATTATCAAAAGTTTAAAACTTGCTAACTGCCTTTGGCGCGATGTTTACATCGCCAAAGTAGCGGGAAACAGCATGTTGTTCAAAAAAAGCTATTTACTTAAAAAGTCTTCAAATTTACACTGACAAAACACTAAAATAATTATAAATAAACATTCTAGAACACGAAATGGAACACGAATAAGCTATATTTTCTTTTTAATTGAAAAAACACACGTTTTTCTCGAACACACAAAAAGTTCCCATGTTAAGTCTACGGGAGCTGGGAAAATACCGCTTCGGGCGGTAGAAAAGGTCTCTAAGCCAATCAGAAAGTGTTTCCCGTATGTCGCCACTCTTATTATATAGGCACTCTAGTGGCAATGGACTTGGCGCTTTTTTGGTACACTTCTAGTAGCGAGTAATGACAGGTTAAGGTAACCCATCTGCATAACGGTTATTGAAGATTTTAATACAACCTGGGCAAGTGGAAAATTTAAAAATTTAATTTCGAATATTCCAGAAAGTTCTTTCAAATTCCGTTAAACTGTCGTTTGATTTCGTTGGTTCATTTGAAATAATTCTTTCCTTGGCGACTTAAGTGCGTCAAGGGCAGGCCGTTGCCACCAATCTATGAAGAAAACTTTTCCGGCTCGAAACGGACCTAAGGTTGACTGATATCTTTGAGCCGGACCACATATCTTCAGCGCACACATTCCGGGGTCGACCACGTCCACGCCCTATCGTGTTCATCCTGGACAGATAAGGGTTTTTCGGACGGCGTGTCACCAGGCCCACTTCTCCATTATCTCATTAGAGGCTTTCCCTAGCTTCGGCTAATCCGCTGTGGGTTTTCAGTAACTCGGTA
This sequence comes from Metellina segmentata, assembly GCA_947359465.1. Classification (NCBI taxonomy): domain Eukaryota; kingdom Metazoa; phylum Arthropoda; class Arachnida; order Araneae; family Tetragnathidae; genus Metellina; species Metellina segmentata. The sequence goes on from OX375881.1 coordinate 116,136,254, forward strand.
CGGAGGGGTCTGCTTCCATTCGAAGGAAGGAAGGAAGGCCGTTGCCACCACTATAAACGTAGACGGAAGCTGTACCCCTGTGGTAAAAAAATATTACTTAATTCAGTTCAAATTTACAACCTATTTTCGAACATAAAATAATTATTTTTTTCAAAATCTCTAATATCACTATATTTTTTAGTAAATATTCTTATTTTCTAATTAAATCAACTTGAAATCAAATAAAACTTAAAATTAATAACTCGTATTATCCAAAAAACAAAATTTAACTTATTAAAACAATCATAAATATTGCCCTTAAAAGCATTTAAAAAATTTCCGTTACAAAATATTCACGTTGGGTTGGCGTGGAAGTTTGGAGTGGGGTGCCAGCTCAGGTGTTGCTTCGTCATCTGACCGTGGTTCAAAATTACGAGGTGTTGTCCTCGGATCTTTCCCTTAAGGGACTGATCCCGGAACGTCGTCAATAGCCCGTTGTGTTGCTCTAGTACGACGTTAACTAAAATTACCATTACCATCTAGTTGAAAGAAAAATCGCATTAAAAGCTGATCAACTTAAAATATTTAATTTTTCCTTTTCCGCCGCATCATGACGTTTCACGGCCGCTAGATAACAGCTCCGCTTTTTTAGGAAACCGTAGCTTTACCTACGAAATATACAACAAAGTACGCTAACAAGTTCAAAAACCAAGTTCTCCAGGTTTGCCACCAAACTAAGCTTCTCACAAAGGATTCTTTTCAAAAAGGAATTTGCAAGACTTATCAGCTTGCAAAATTTAGGAGTGCAACGTTGACAATATATGTCTCATTTGGCGCATTTTACGTTTATAAAAGACAAAAGTCGGAATTTTTTTCGTAAAAAATTATAAAAATCTGTCATTTTCTCAAAAAATTAAAAAAAAGTCGGAAGAATCTCATCCCTCAAGTAAGGACATATTCACACTTTCCTTATTATTCTTTTTTTACATTTATTCTTTGGCTGTAATTCCATGATATAATTTAATTCTAAAGAAAAAGTTGTAGTAAAAGCGGAAATTTTCAAAAGAAAAAAAAAGCGGAAATTTTCGGAAAAAAAAGAAAAAAGCGGAAATCCGCGTAAACGCGGAAGATTTTCACCCCTGTAGATGCACACATCGATTTAGGTAATTGAAGTATTTAGGAGAATACATTGACTTCTAGTGCAGCGTTCCCCAACCATTTCTTTCTCCCCTTGATTAGACTATTAATTTACGAGTACCCCTCTCTTCACTACTCCCATCCAGTGCCATGGATAAGAAGTGCCCTTGTGCAATACTTTTGGGGGGCCTTCCTCCACTCCAACACAATCATACCCTCGGTGCTAGGGTCTTAAAAAGAACCACTTCAAGTAAGTTACTATAAGTTAGCAAAAACCTAATGACACATTTATAGGCTTTTACTTAAAATTTTATAACTTAATTCATATTTGGTGCTACTAAAATTTTCCGTCACCATTCGTTTTCAATACATTTTCTGACATAAAAAAAAATTTTAAAACAAGAAAGATGGAATTTCTAAGTAAAACTTTAAAAATTCACATTTTTTAAGCCCCTAAAATGATTGAACAATTAAAGAAGCTCCATCAATACAACCAAATCTTTACCAATGATAGTGCAGTGTAGCCTGTGCGAACGTGAAATGAGGTAACAAAATTCATACACAAGCACAGATGGTTATATTTTTAAATGCAAGAGTACAAATTCAGGAATTGTAAATTAAAACTATAATCTATTTTTGTGTCTTTATTTAAACTCTTTTTTATGATACTTTGCAATCCTCATTGGTTCACAGCACGAATCTTGCTCGCATCAATGCAGACATGTGTCCTACCAGAAAGGATTTTTTACAAAATGATATTCCAAAAAATATAATTTGTTGCATTACAGAAAAGTTATACAGTACCTCTGGATTCAGAACAATTTGGAATTCAAATGAAAACTTAGAGCCAAGTTTTACTCAAAATGCGGGAGCTGCTTTTAATATAGAATACCCAGCATGTTGTTTGTGTGTACATTTGTCAGAACTGGAGAAGTTTAGATTTTGGTTGCGTACACCATGTATATAATAGCTACTAAATTAAATATTTCCCTTTTTTGTCTGTGATAAAATCTTTCAAAGGCTCGAAACATTCCTGTTTTCTTACCCATGACAAAATCTGCAATTATTGGTTCTTGCAAAAAATATCGGTTTTAGTATATCTTCCCTTCATGTAAATTTGTCTGAAATTAAAAAAAGAAATTGCAAGTTTGAATCAAAAAAGTTTTTAACTGCTGACAATCAAAATTAAGAGTTTTATCATCATTTTATTAAGAGTAAAGTGGGTTTTGTGATTTGTTCAATCAGGAGGTCTTAGTATTTTGTGTAGTACTTTTCATTTGCAAAAATGGAGAGCTTAAGTTTCTTAAAATATCCCTTTCCGAATGGTAAGGAACACACAAAATAAAATTGGATTTCGAATATTCAAACCATGAACACACACAATTGTGGAAAAAATGAATCTGGTTTTAATCTGATGCAACACCGCACTTTGTTAACACTGTGATTCCACTGCCACAGATGTTTCTTCTAGTCAACAACTATTCTTTAAAAGACAGGAAAAAGATGACTTACTAATGACGTTATGAGAAAAGGTCTTAAAGAAGCCAAAGCCAAAAGAATAGCTTTCTTAGCAAAGCCAAGAAAGCAGTAACCAGTGAAATGTAAAGAATGCAAGCAATAACTTACCAAATAAGATTACCTTTTAGGCACGCTAAGGCCAAACAAAAAAAATGGTTTGTTTCCTGTAACCCTACTGACCCTGAAATTACAATAAAAAAATTCCAACCCTAAAGTTTTTTTAAATTTAATGATTGATTACACGTAATTGATTAGATAATTGTTTTGTTTTTTTCAGTTCAGACACTATGTCATAAATAAACTCTTTAGGGGTAAATAAGCAGTCAAACCTGAAGAAAAATTATAAATACTCACTAAAATATTAATTTGGTTAAATACCTAAGTTTATACCCAAGATATTGACTTGCAAAAATAAATATACCCAGGTATTTTACATCACTGATTATACCAAAGTGAATTTTAAATTTAACATTAATACCCAGATATTTCCTTTTGCGTATTTGCAAAAAAATATTCAGCAAAAAAAAACAAAAAAACTTTTTACTATAACCTAATATTTTTGCTCATGTTACAGGAAGCAAGCCTTCTTTGAGGCCTAATTCCCATGCATTGCATTTCACTCTCATTCAACCCACTAAATTCTTATACAGGGTTCCCACTCTTTTTTTTCTAACTAAAAATAAGGACTTTCTAAGACAAAATAAGGACTTACATAAAACATTATAGAAACCGTATTACGCAATATAATACCTAACTGTCGACCAAATGGGGATGCTCTTACAGATTAGATATTCTTATAAGAACAGTAGTATGTAAAAAATTTAATATTAAAGTCTATTTTCTAAAAATTATACACAAATAAAGCCACACAAAAATGAGATTTTTCAAAAAAAGCTGTCTGATTTTTACAAAATTCAGCAGTTTATATGTGGACATTTGCGTGTGCACCTATCTATACTATTATAAAAGGAAGTCTGGAAGGAAGGAATCTGTTTCTTGCCCGCGAAGTCCTGACGAATCTATGGCACTTACAGTAATGAGATTTGGCACACAGGTAGTCCGAATTTTTTCCAATTTTACGGTTGAGACGAAATTTAAAATTCAATCTAGAACATTTTCAAATGAATTAAATAGTTTTTTCACCATTCTTCATTCTACTGTGGTAAATCAGAGGAATAAAGAAACATCAAAATTTAGACTTCTTGCCCTCACGTGTCTGCTTGACGTCAGCCTTTGGAACCATGCTAAAATGTTTTCATCTCCAAGGAGAAACACATTCGAATGACCTTCGTTTTGTTTCAAGATACATTCATAAATTATAATTAGTGGCAAACTATAAATTTACTAAAAGTATGTAAAAGGATTGCAAGTTGCATACGTCAGAGTCAAATTTGACTGGATCGATAACCGAACGAGTTTCTAAGAAAATATTTTCCTGTGAACCAAAACAGATCATAAGAGTTATGCAAAAAAAACTATGATAAATTTATAAAAAGGTTAAAAAAATAAAATGCAACTATTGAATAGATATTCAACTAGTTGCCACAGTTCCAGCCTAAGCCATCAGGTGTATTGCCACATAATTTTGAACCACGGTCAGTTGACGAGACATCTGAGCTGGTGCCCTACTCTCCAAACTTCCACACCAACCCAACGTGAGGACTTTCGGCCACGACAGATTTAAAGTGCACCAGCCGCTTCTACACGATATGCTTACAAACATCATTTTAATGAAACAAAATTAATTTGAAAATAATCATCTTAGCTGACAATGGAAACAGATTGCGCATGACATAACAAAAGAAAGTGAAGTTCAAGCACAGTCAGCCATTGAGTATTTGTCACCCGGATACAAATAGAAAAAAATTATAAAGCATAGAAAAATTACTTTTGTTTTCGGTCAGCAACCAAATGCGATAAGAGTCCGAAATTTCCAGTTTTCAAACGACTTTTCCTGATTATTGAAATTCTACGACTATTCTCGGTTCTCCAGCACTAAGGTTTTATGTTTGTGTGAGCTTTTCTTCCAATGTTTTGTTTAAACGAGCGGGTTGGTTTTCTTTTGGAACTGATAACCGATTGCTTCAAATTTTCAAAACAGAATCACTCCCGAAAATCTTAATTTTTTTTTCTGGAATAGTTGTTACAAATAATTAAAAGCATACAAAAAAAGCTAGATTAAAAAAAAAAATTACCACTCAGATAGCAGTTTTAATTAAAATTTTTTATTATTTTTATATTGTTTTCGATTTACCTACAAATTTAAAAATACAATTCCCCAGAGTTATAGTAAATTTTTAAAACATTGCACCCTCGGGTAACTGAATAAAACAAAATTAAGTAACATTGGATGATTGTATTCTAGTTTCCTCTATCAGGACAACTATTTTGTGCACTGCGAGATACACTCAGAGGTCGAAAACAGACCGATTTTCATGGGTTTTCAAGTTTTTAAAGTGTATTATGAGTTGATCAGCGATTTGTATATCGCGTATCAAGGGTTGCCATTCTAGCAAGTCAGTTCCTGAATTATCATTAAAACCGTACTTGTAAGCAGTTTTATCGCTGATCAGCTGCTAAAAAAAGGTAGGAAATATTGTGAAAAAATATCGTCATTTGAAAACTGAATTTTGTTTTTAAAGGAAAATAAGCACTTACTAAGGACTATTGATGCAAAATAAGCACTTCTAAGGGCCTTTAGAAATGGAAGGTCAAAATAAGCACTTAGAGAAGCACCTGTGGGAACCCTGTTATAACTTTTAAGGTACAACTGCTTTACTGCCATTAGTCAAAAAATTTTCTTCGCACGTTCAGGGTACAACTCTTACACCAGCCTTAGTTTAAAGATTAACTCTAATCTTCCATCCTGTTTATAAAAAAAAATACATTTTGTAAAACTAAACCTATGTAAAAATCTCATTTTCACTATTTTATGGATGTAAACAGAAAATCTGAAACACTAATTATATGCTAAAAAATTGGAAATTGTGCAAAAGAAATAGAAACTTTTCAAACTTGTATTGAAAGTAAACTATACAAAATTTGGTAATGAAATAAATTATAGGAAAAGTTCTTCCACAACCACAGACAAATCAATTCCCTCTTTTGTGTTTCCAGTCAACAACAAATCAGAGTGAAATATTCACTCCTTACCTTTTGAAATTTACAATGTATTTTAAACCTCATGGGCCTGCTTACAGTTTTAAAGCAGAAAAACCTTAAGAAATGCATTCATCCATTGCAATTGAGTCATTGCTATGAGCTATTCGAGATAATGCATGTCATTGCAGAATACTCATGATGTCGTTGTACTCCATTTGCTTATCAAACTCGTCTTGTTTAAGGCGATCAATACTAGTTTGAAACCTCTGCTTCAGTGCTTGATTTTCAATGTTCATTATTTCCAGCTCTTGGGCCCTACGCTTTGCTTGGAGGTTGGATATTGCATGCTCCAGCTCATCTAGCTTCTCCATCAGAACTATCTTCTCTTCCTCAGTCTTCTGTTCCTTCAGCAGCATACCCAGGTTTTCACCAGCGGTGGCAGACTCCAGCTGCGACACAGCCATGCTGTCGTTCTCGTTGCCGTACTCTGGGCTCAGCTGCATGCTCTTGGCAAGATCTACCATCTCCTTTTCTTTTGCATCACTCTCTTCTACCTTTTCCTGCTCTTCAATGATGCTCTCAAGCTTCCTTGCTGCTTGACCAATGTCCACCACATTGACATCCTCTTCGTCCCCACTCTCCTCCGAGCTGCTGAGAACTTCCCCGAAGATGTCGTACTCGGCCACGTCCGCAGCCTGGGAGTTACTGAGTTCCCTTTCGTCCAGAGACATCGCTTCAACACTGTAATCCCTTTCGTTGCTCTTAGCGTCGTTTTTCTCGTCTTCAGCATTCACCAATTCATACCGCACACTGATCGCTTCGAGGTCTGTCCGAAAAAGCCGCTTGACCTCTTTTTCGACATCTGGGAGGTCCACGTACTTCTTCTTGAGGGTCTTGCGATAACGTCGCTTCCTAACGTTTTTTAGAGGAGCAGTAATTCCATGAGGCAGCATGTACCGCTTGTCCTTAGTGTCTTTGTCTTTCTTCTTCGGGGAGACTTCTTCGTCGCTCTTAGCCGCGTCACCCTCGGTTGCCACCATGATCTGGCAGATGTCTGCAGTCTTGTAAAATATCTTCTTGTCCAGAGTCTTGCTGGATTCAATGATGGTGGGGAGGTCGTACAGTTTCGCTGGAAGAGTCCACTTGTCAAACTGAACGGTGCCATGTCTCATGTCTGCATCCAACTGGATGGCCAGTCTGTCCTCCAAATTCATGACGCCAGACCTCACTGCGGCCCTAAGAGATGCGGCGGGTGTAGGTGGGAGGCGCAAAATGAACTGACTCTCCAATTCAACCGGCGCATCGCAGTTTGTTCTCCTGTTATCGTCCATCTTACTAGCAGCTAGATAGTTCAAAACCAACAACTGGCGAGAGTGACTTAGCTAGAATTGCGCAACAGTATACAAATTGATTAGAAATCTTTGAAAGTAGAAGCGCAACACGACGAAGCAAAATCAACAAATAGTTGTGGCACATTCAAAGAAAACAAACGTTCACAAGAAGATGAAACGGATGGCACATGTTCCTTTCTTTCTATGAGTTTAGAGATCTCAGCGAACGCGGGCAATTAAATATTTGGAATTTGCCGTTGCCATTAGTTATAAAAATTTCCATCAATTCATCAAAGTCCAACAAATTTGAAAAACCCGTGTTGTTTCAGTATGACGTTGATTAAAAAACACCAAATATCAACAATTTTGCTGCTTTTTACAAAATATGCTAGTAATACTTTGGTAATTTGTAATAATCTCATACTAAGCCAACACAACGGGCTTTTGACGACGATTCGGGATCAAAGCCCTAATAGAAAGGACTACCGATATAATCCGAGGACAACACCACGTCATTCTGAACCATGGTCAGATGACAAGGCAGTGTCTTCTGATCTTTCCCTTTGGAAACTACAGCTACTTGAATGTTGCTTCTGTTATTAACTTTTTCTCTGTTCGACACAAAGTGTCAACAAAAGGAGTCATTCTAACGGAGAAACAAACCTCTATTACACATAAATGAAAAATTCTGTTTACAAACAAATAGGGGTTCAGGCAACAAAACGCTCAGAGACGTTTGAAAATGCTGTCTAATGAAACATTTACGCACTAACATTGAATTTTAAAACAAGACTTTAACTAAACGTTCCCGCATACCGTGTGACACCAAACGAAAAGAAAAATGCAACGACATAGAATTTTGATTTTAATTCGTTTAAATTTAATTGATCGAAATACAAGGTTTTCGATTTTGAGACTGATAAAAAGTGTTCTTATTTAATAGAATGTTTTGGAGCCGCTTTGGTGGAGCTTTCAGTATGTTTTTGTTACTTATACTTAAAAATTCAAAGTTCTCTTGTAATCGAATATGCAATGGAGGATATCTGTAATTTATATGACCTATTAAGCACGAACTTTTTTTCTACTTTTAATGTTGTCTTCTCCGATTTACAGGTAAACAAACACTAAATTCTAAGCAGTTTTATTTTCAAGTTGATAATGTTGTTCAGGCATTGGAATCCTTATCAGCGGACCAGACAGTGATAGGGTGCATTTTGGGTCCTTGTCTAGTTTTACCTGCAAGTATATTGGGGTAAGTTTTGATAAGTTAAAATTTCGTATCATCTTTTCTAACTAATATTCTAACTAATATATAATCAGTAACTAATATTTTGTGTAATTTTTTGGGTGACCTTTACTGTGTGGTCTGCTAACCTTTAATTATTATGAGTAATATATTTTTACCATGAAATACTTATTTTCGATTGATTTGTTTTCTTTAAATTATGATTTTCAATTGCCACCACAAATAAATTGAAAATGCATCAATCACCCTTCTTAAAATTCTACACTAAACTTGAATCAATTTATTTTCTGTATTTGTAAATAAATTTTTTGTAATCTTAAATTTTTTTAAATTTATTAACTTTTTTTTTAAAATATGTTTTGAAAACTATATATATTTAAGATTAATTTTAACATGTGTTTCTATGTTTTCATTAATCTATAATTGTCAGTGTCAGTGAAAATGTACTAATGAAACAGTTATGCTAAGGAGTATTAAGTTTTTATCTATTAATATATTTTCAAATTTACCTATTTTGTAGAACATTGTTTGATGACCTGTTTTAAAAAGTTGTCTCAATCTTCAACACTAGATTTTTAATCAAAAGCACTGTTTTCTTATTGAGTAAAGGTTTTATGCTGTGGAGTAAATGATTGCTGTTGCTATCTTTGTACACTAAATACTTTTTCAATTATCAAACATATTTCCTTCAAAAAGATGTTTTGTAATTTTCTTTGTTTTTAAGCATTTTAAAAGTTACCTCCAGCTTTGTTTTCTTGGATGTGCATAAGCTACTTGCTTCACTAAGGAACCTTCAGAAATATGTACCAATGACAATTTTATTGATGGAAGAACTATTACTAAAGGTAATTTCATTTTCTAACCCTGCTTTCTATACCATTATAAAAGAAAGTGTGTCTGTATGCAGTGTCCAGACGAATCTATAGGACTTACAGCAATGAAATGTGGCACAGTCTTAACTATTTGTCTTAATTTTAAGTTTTGAAAGCAGATTGTAAGTTACAATTTTTTAAATTTGTCACTTAATTTAAATTTCAATTAAAATTTTGAAAAAAAATTTGGATTAAATTTGATTTTTGAAATTGCAGATTGGAATTTAGAATTTTTTTCCCCTTTTGGTTGCTCATTTCCCCTTAGTTGATTTGATATAGCAGTGGATAGTGTTATTGAACGTTTGAAAATGTTTTTTTTTTTTGCTAACATGTAGCTTGATTGGGAAGAGGGTGAAATGTCTTTCATGTGAGAATGATATGATTTTAACATTGAGAAAGGATGCTGGTGATAGGTAGGAGTGGAAATGTAGAAAGAATGGACAAAAGTTTGGCTAAAGAAAGTATAACAGGAGTAAGAAATTGGAGGGTAAATGGGTGTTTGCAGGACTTGAACGAGGGATGGATAAATGTTTTATGGTTGAGGTGAAAAAAAGGAACCAGAAAGTTTTGGCTGAGGTAATTCGGAGCTGGATTTTGCAAGGAACTACACAAATTTCTGACTATTGGAAGTCATATGCTGGTATCAATACCTGAAGGACAAAGAGTTCAAGGGTTATCGATTCGAGCATATGACTGTTAACCATAGTCAGAATTTCAAGGACCCGGCTATGAAGGTAAGTTTGATTTTTGTTTAGCTTTTGGTTATATTACAAACACTGGATTATGCTTGGGTGGGCACCCAATACGGTGACTTATACACATGGAAGACAACGGTGAAAGGTCCTCGCCTGCCCCGGAGTGGCGGCGAGGTAGCCGGCAGGCAGGGATCGCGCGTTATACGCTGTGACTTATCTACAAACAAATTTCTCCCAGTATACTGGTTTAAACGCATTGAAACCTTAAGCGCAATATGCTTTGACTTCTCTAAAAAACAATTTCCTATTGTAAAGTCGTTACAATAAAAAAATTTGTTTTGCTTTTCCATATATGGCTCTATAACCAGGAATATCCCCATTGAGTTGCTCACATAATGCTAATTGCTAGAAAAATTGTGAAAAAATATTTTTTCACACTTATGGATAGCAGAAGAATTTTTAGATTTTTTTTTCTCATCAAAAACCTTTGTGTGGATTATGATCACAGAAAAGAACTACCTTATTAAAAAAAGATTTCTTGTTTTGAATTTTCTATGCATTGCAAAGTCTCTAATTCAAAATTGATAAAAATCCGGACGTTTTGAAAAAAATCGCGTTTTTTTTTTATAATTTTTTTTTTTTTAAACAATTAAAAAAAAATGTTTTTATTAAAATTTTTTTTTTTAAAGGGACAAAACTAGGGTGAAATTGACGCAAAATTGCGTACATGTTCGGAGAAAACCAGACTGAAATATTAGAAAATTTTCAAGTGAAATTTATATTGCTTTTTTCTTAATCTCTCTATATTAAAAAAAAGTTGCCGCCGCCGCCGCAGGATTGAAAAATGTGTTGGAAAGCTCGATTCTTAGACGGTTTCCCGAGAAAGTACTGATCGGAACAAAATTAAATTAACATGCTTTGTTCTTCATCGTATTCCCTGGATAATTATTAAGATTTTTTTCCGATGCGGCTATTAGTTTAGGTTTTATTAAGTGTTAAAGTTGAAGAAGTGAAATTTCTTCCGCGAGTGAGCAAAACACATTCAAATTTTCAGTCTTCAGTCGTGAGTTTTTTTTAAGAGTACCTCTCAACGTAAATTTTTGCAGCTCGTCGAGTTTTTTTTTAAATTTCAATTTGGTTCTTGATAATATTTTTTTGAAGTTCGGGAAAAATCGGGACATTTTTGTTACTTTTTTTTAAAACTGCCGTATCTATATCTTATTACTATTAATTTTTAATTTTTAAAATATCGCAGTATACCTCAGAATGTACTCTTTCTTACGGTACAATTAATAATTAAATTGGATGCGATCAAAAGTTGGTCATGCAAAATTCGGAATCTTTGGATATTTTCGCTACTTTTTGTCACAACAGTTATATCTACAGAAAAAACCATTATTTTTTAAATTTGAGAACATCACTGAATACATTACATTACACTCTTTCTTATGGTACAATTATTTTTTAAATTGGTTAATAAATAAAATCGATGCTATTAAAAGTGGGTCATACAATTTTCGGAACTTTCAGATCGTAATTTCCGATACAAAACTAAAACTGTCATATCTATATCGTATTACTATTAGTTTTTAATTTTTAAAATATCGCAGTATACCTCAGAATGTTCTCTTTCTTACAGTACAATTATTTTTCAAATTGGTTCATAAATAAATTGGATGCAATCAAAAGTTGGTGACACAAATTTTGTAATTTTTATTTCGCGGAGCAAATTTGCGGAGCATTGCATTCGCGGAGGGTTGTATTTTTTACTATCGGGTTTGCCAGATATCAAATTTATCGTAGCACCATTTGCCATGAAAACGATTTCTTTTTATTTGGCGAGGAAAAAGGCTTGCTTTTTTCCCTCTGTTTTCAGACGGTTTACCGAGAAAGTACAAAGTACAGATCGTAAAGTTTTTAGATTAACACGGTTTACTTAAAATTGAACAGGGAACAAGATGCAGAATATTTTTTACTGATGCTTCTATTAGTTTAGGGTGCATTAAGTGTTAAAGTAAAAATAAGTGAAATCACTTGCGAAAGAGGTATTGGTTTGCGAAGCAAACCAAACGGGATTGCGTAGCAATCCCCAGGGGTCGGCGAGCAGGTTACGAAGCCCTCGCTGTGACGTCATGGACCGGAAAGTGAAATTAGGATGATACAAATTATTCAGATAGTTTCACTGTGCGAAAGGAATGTTGGTTTGCGAAGCAAACCAAATGGTATATGTAAAAGGAGTGTTGGTTTGCGAAGCAAACCAAAAGGGATTGCGTAGCAATCCCCGGGGGTTGGCGAGCGTAAGCAAGCAGGGGGCGGAGCCCCCTAGTTTTTAAAAAAATTATTATTATTTATGCACTGTATGCAAAGGTTCACTGTGTGGATTTTGCTATATGGCGGCCATCTTGGAATTGCTTATATCGGCCGCCATCTTGATTTGGCGTAAACAATCGCTTTGGCGGCCTAACATATCGGATGCTACCACTCCACCGTGATTTTCTTTAAAAAAGTAGTTTTTAATTGTAACTTTTATAATTTTGCATTACAAATTTTGCCGCATTTTACGAAGATATCCATTACGAACACAAAATGGAATATTTGAGGTTTTCTCTCTTTATGATCATTATAGGTACTGTAAAAATTTCTATGAATTTGAAATCTGCAGAAAATTTTACGCCAGATACCTCAGATGTCATGTCGGGTGGAGGTGGGTCTCATTCTTGAAATAATTGTTTTTCTTTTTAATGTTTTCAGTATCAGTAAGGACACGAAAAGAACTGTCACGGTCAATGTCGTAATGGACTGCTAGTAAAGGTGAAAATTAACAGTCTCCATGTGGCAACTGAATGTTTGAAAGTGGAAACTAAAAAATTTTGCTACAGTCGCCACACTTTCTTAAAAACATTAGTTTATATGGTGGAATCTCCAATTTTACATTTTTTTTCTTCTGTGGAGTGTAAATTTTTTTTTTAATCAAGAAAAAAAAAGCATGGGAGTATAAATATGGAAAATAGTATTTAGAATTTACTAATACAAACACAGTCGCTTGGAGTGGAAAAACTCAAAGCAAGCAATCTAGGGAAAGAAGGCTGAAAATTTGTACTTTTGTGTGCACATGACCTGGAGTATTTTTGTAGTGCTGGTATTTCGTGGGGTGAGAAAATCTATTTTTGATATATATTGGATCCTTCGGAAATTCCTGTGCTAAATTTAATTGATCGAAAAACAAGGTTTTCGATTTTGAGACTAATCAAATAATGTTCTCTTTGATAGAATGTTTTGGAGTCGCTTTCAGTGTGTTTTTGTTACGTATACTTATTCTCTTGTAATGAAATGTGCAATGGAGGACATCAGGCAAGAATTTTATTTCCACTTTTTATGTTGTCTGCTACAATTTTAAGGGTAAACAAACACTCAATTCTAAGCAGTTTTATTTTCAAGTTGATAAGTTAGTTAAGACTTAGAGTAAACTGGAGTGTCTATATAATCAGTGGTGACAAGGGATCAAATATTGCTTTCTAAACGTGTTTCCATCAAATATCCCTAATTTATATTGTTCTTTTTCTCATTTTATTTCTTGGATTTAGTGATTTTTACCGATTTACTATAAGTAATTTATTTTTAGATTATTGATCCTGTTGTCTCACCTGATGTCCTTGAACGCTAAGACAAAAATTATCAATGCGGAACTAAAGCCGAAAGGCTTTTTTTTTTGTCAGTCGCGGTTGATGGCAAGGCCTTTGTGGTAGAGATGGATTGCATCTTAACGGAAATGGAAACAGGGCCGGCCCCAGGGTAGGGCGATCCGGGCGGCCGCCCGGAGCGCAATGATCTAGGGGCGCCAAAATCATGGAAAATGAAAACAAACTGATAAAAAAAATTAAGTTACAGGCTTTTATAAAATGCACTAAAACTAAAAAGTAAAGAATATTTTTTTATCATTCTGATATCATATCAATAAATTATTTTTCATAATATTGCATTGTCATCGGACCCTTGTAAGTATACCAAATTTCATTGAAATCGGTTCACGGGAATTTTCTCAAAAACGCGTTGCAAGATTTGACTGATAGTTGACAAGATTAAGAGGCGGCAGGCGGAATTTATCATTTTTATTTCTAAGCACATAATTCAAATAATATAATATATTTAAACATTAAGGCAAAATCTAGTTGAATTCAATTCAACATGACAAAACCATTCAGCCACCGCCTTTCAAGAATTGACAAGTTTTTCGGCCCGTGGCAACACGACTGTACAGGAAACAACAATTTTGAAACCAAGCGAAACCAGATCTAACAGCCCTTTTTAACTGCATATAAAAAGGAAGTAGACTTAAAACAATGCATTATTTGCCACTAGACTTCGGCTGGTGCGAAATAAAATAGTTTGTTTAAATTGTTAGTGGCAAAAAAGCTTTAAAAAAGTGCTTGTGCAAATTGTCCAGTGCGTTTGGCTTCTGTGAAGGTAAGTGTTTTAATTTTTGTTTTCATTTTTAATAACTAATAAAATCCATCAGACATAAGCCAAAAAAAGGGTGGGGGGTAGATTTCAAAAATTAGAGTTTAGATCAAAACATGGCTTGTGTGGTATCAAATGAAAGGTAATTGAGTCTGGAGTTGAATGAAATACATTTTTTTTAAAGTCAGTGACGCATAAGGGGGGGGGGATTTTGAAAATTAGAGTTTAAATCAAATCATGGCTTGTGTGGTATCGAATGAAAGGTAATTGAGTCTGAAGTTTAATAAAATACGTTTTTTTTTAAGCCAGTGGCGCACAAGTGGGGGATTTCAGAAATTATAATTTAAATTAAATCATGGCTTTTTTTTATATCAGTATTATCTTTTATTTTAATTAATTTGTTCCAGAAACCAAAATGTCCGATGCTAAGAGAAAACCCTCTGGGAGCGAATTTAAAAAGTGGAGATTGAACAAGCAAACACAGCTTCAAAAACAGTCGAGTCGACTCATTAAAAGCTCTGCGGTTTCAAATTGGTCCAATTCACGATGCTTTGTATAGCATATATGAAGATTCAGAAATCGATAATATGATCAGAGACGAGGCTAGCGGTATATTAAATAATTTGAAGCAGTTCAAATTTATGTGCTCTGTTGTGATCTGGTACAAAATTTTGAGTCATATTAACCCCATCAGCAAACTTTTGCAAACTGTAAATTTTAATATATCACAAGCTATTGATATGCTTAGCAACTGCAAACTCTTCTTTAGAAACCTGAGATCAGATGAAGCTTTTGAAAGCATCATTTTAGAAGCAACCGAGCTTGCTTCAGAGATTGACGTGGAAGCTAATTTCGAAACCACCACACCACATCATCGTGTCAGAAGCAAAACAAGAACGTTTTTGTATGAGGGCCCGGATGAACCCGTTCAAGACCTCAAACAAAAATCTAAAATATATATTTTTTCACACTATAGATCAAGCAATAAATGTCTTGGAAACCAGATATAATTTGCTAAATACTCACAGTAATTATTTCAGCTTTTTGTATAATATTTTTGGTCTAAAAGACATACCCAGAAATGAGCTACTGGCTCATTGCAAAGATTTGGAAGTAGTTTTAACTGATGGAAATTCAAGCGATCTTAACGCCCTGGAACTAGCCGATGAAATAAGCATTGTTTCGTCATTATTAACAAAAAAGGAAACCCCTGTTGAAATTCTCAAGTTTATCGCTACACTTAAATTCGCACCAAACCTCAGCATAGCATTAAGAATCCTACTTACATTGCCAGTCACTGTGGCTTCAGGGGAAAGAAGCTTTTCAAAACAAAAAATAATAAAAAATTATCTCAGAACGATGCAGACGCAAAATCGTCTCAATGGATTGGCAATGATAGCTATAGAACACCAAATTAGTGACAAATTAGACTTAAAATCACTGGTTCGTGAGTTTGCCGAAAGAAAAGTTAGAAAAAGGGCATTTTAATTACTTTGGTTAGTTAGAATTTATTTATAATATGGGATATTAGTTCAGTTAGCATTACTACATTTTAATTTTTGTTATTTTGCCTTAAGTGCTAAATTGCTTATCTTGTTATCTGATGATTGAGTTTATAATAAAACGGTTTTTTTTTTTCATATTTTTTCAATGTTTACTTGACTTTCTGATATGGTCGCATGAGATTTACTTAAAAAAAAGAGGGAGGGGGGGGCGCAAAATTAAGGTTTTGCCCGGAGCGCCAAAATGTCTAGGGCCGGCCCTGATGGAAACCTCTACCTGGCAAGAATGTTTCTGAAAACATTAAAAGGGCTAATTGCTATGAATGCCGCTATCTATAAGAAAGTAAGTTCTTTGTCAGTTGCTAACTTGCCTTTTCAATGTAACTATGCACCTACTCTCTCTTTAACCTGTTTTGCTTTCTGCCGTTTCTGATAACCTTTCTAGGAAACCTGCCCATTCTATCAATTCTCCTTATTGCTCTCCATCTGCTGTTTCTAAGCCCTTGTATTCTGCTGTTGTTTCCAATAAAATATCTATGTAACCTGTCCATTCTATCAATTCTTGCCACTCTTCTGCACTTTCTGTGAAATCTGCTGTTTCTAATGAAACCTCTGTTAAACATTCTTTGTCTCCTGCTGTTGCTAGTAAAACCCCTGTTAAACCTATCCCTTCTAACAATGCTTGTAACGATTCATCTGCTTCACTTTCTCTTAAACCTCTTTCTGTGCGTGCTGTTTCTAGTAAAACCCCTGTGAAAGAGATGGTGAAGTAAGGACTAAAATTAAAATGTAAAGATTTTGTCAAGGGATGGGGGTTTGATGTAATTATTGATGCGTTCATTTATTTGAAACTTACTCATTTCAGAACAACTTTAAGCAAATGTCACCTGATGGGTGCACCAGGTTTTCTAATTTTGGGACTTTTTTTGGCGCCAATAATTTGTTGGATTAAAGTTTTCAAACTAATGATTAATCAAAATTGCTCCATTCGCAATTCCTATTCTGCCATTTTCAGTTGGACTTGGACCTTGACAAATGCTATTGCTTTAGCCATTTTCTGTGTAAATGTAAATTATAGCTTCGTTGAAAGCTTCCATCTAGTTAGCTTTGAGTTTATGAATATAGGTATGTGACAGCATTTATTACATCTTTTTTATGTCACTTCATATTGTGATCTAAAATGTATATTCTTTTATTATTGCTTGAAGTAACGTTCCCAGCTGATTCCCTTGAGTAACGCAACTTCTTGAATGTTTTGCAAAAGAAAGGAATTTCTGCTTATTGCTGTTGCATTTATTTTTTGCTCTTGTATATTGTATTTATGGTTCATAATACATGTTTTCTACACTATTCAGCTTCTGAACAATATGCTTGAGCCATGTTTGTAACGTTGATGAAAGCTGGATGATCCATTTAATATGAAAAAGTAATACATGTAAGGATTTAATATATGTAAATAACAATATTTATATCTGCTTTCATTAATAATTGTAATCTCTTGTTCCTACTTCTCGTAATTTTCCAAATGGTACGTTCTTTCTATTAAGTCAACTTTGCTTGGAATGTCAACATGTAGGATATACTTTTATTAGCCGGCAAATGGATTTTAGATCATTTGCTTCTGTTTATACCTATTTCGGAAAAATACTTTTAGTGATTTTTCTCTTGACATATTAGTATGCACTTTGTTTTAGACAGTCAAACCTCATTAAAGACCCACTCAATATGAATTTACTCAATACAGACTAAATTCCAATCCTATCAAAAATTCAAATCTTAATTAGAATTGTTAGAAAAATGCTGGTTACAGTAATTTCTAATTAAAACGAACAAATTTTTGAAACTTAAGGGCAAACAGATTTTAATTATAGAAGCATTAAGTAACTCCAAAGTTGTAGATTTGTTTGTAGAAGAGTGAAGATTCCAAAGTCATAGGAATAACCATGTCTTTAAAAGAAACTAAGCTACTGTTGGCTTAAAAATTGTTCACAGTATTTGTTTCGCGATGAAAATTAACTGCTTAATTACATAATCAAGAATTATCTGAAAAATAATCAATCAAAAACAAACAATTTTTGTGGTGAAGAATACAATTTATCTGAACCAGGAATTGTGTACTAAGTGATGTAAATACACAAACTACTGTTAATATGAATTATTTTTACTGTCCCAAGAAATTTGTCTCAATAAGGTTTGACTATCTATATTTATGCTCTTAGATATTGCATTTATAGTTCTTAATGCAAATTTTTTGCATGGGGTGCATGATCAACTTCAAAATACCCTTTAGCTATTTTTGTTACGTTGATGAAAGCTGGGTAAATAACAATATTTCTATCTGTTTTCAATGATTGTAATTTCTATTCCTATTTTAATATTTTATGCAGATTGTTCATAGTGTTGAGTTGGCTTAATTTTGTATGTTTCCTAGCAGAATATGCTCTGGTTGGTATACTAAGGTTTCATTGAAACCATAACAATTTAGCCATTGTTACATTTATGATTCATAATACATGCTATCTGCATGTTCAGTTTCAGAACATTTATTTTTAATCATTTTTGTTATGTCAATTAAAGATGGTGTACTTGTTTAATATGAACTATTACGCACGAGGTACAAGTCTAGGTATTTACGGATACAAGTCTACTAAAGTAACTATCTGCCAAATGAGCTTAGTTTTGAATGCTACCTATGAGAAATTGCAAAGCTATTGGGGTAAGTATCCAATAATAAATCTACATGTCTGATTAAGAAGTGGAACATTTAGTAAGAGGCCAGAGTTCTAGTCGGGTGAAGAATGACGGGAACTCGATTCTCAGATGTCTCACTTGAAAGCTATTGCAATCTGTTCAGAGGACATGACACTGTGTTCCTCACCCTTCACCCTTTTCCTTTGCTCGCTGTCACCTCTTCTGCCTTAATTAAGGCAATGCAAGGAATATAAGCAGTTATATAGGAGCAAACCACATGGTAATTCACCAAGAAAGGTACCACATTTGATCACAATACTTAGTTGTATCCACACAATCTTCAAGATAGAAATTATACCATTTTTATTAAAAATTACAATTGGCTTTTCTATTTTGATTTATATACATGTTTTTTTGCATTTGTTGTACCAAATGGTGGACTTTGTTGAGGGAGCATTTTTTTAATGTTACCCAATAGAGTTCACTTTTTGGTTTACTATCGCAGATTTTGGATAGCATGCTTTTATTTACATTTATGAAATGTTACATGTTATATCTTAGTCTGTTATGCAAGTTTTTTTACCAGCAGAATCCCAGTAATTGCGATTGATCACTGTATAGCTTGGGATATAAACTTTGGTAGACAACAATATTTGTATCCATTTACTTGTGTTTATATTTCTAGTTTGATTCATAATGCATGTTTTTTTTTTAATTTTTATCAAAGGGAAGATTATGTTGAGTCAGCTTTACGTTTACTTTAGTAAATATATATAGTGGATTTATAAGATTCAACTTGTTAATTGAAAACTGAAGAAAATGATTTTTTGCAAATTGTTTGTATAAATTTTATTTTGTTCTTGGAAATTGCTCTGGTTTATAATGAATGCATACTGATTTTCTTCATCAAAATGAAGGGTTTTGTTGTGTTGAGCCACACAGTAGATAACAGTTACAACATGCTGGGGTTCAGGTATACCATATTCATCTGGATGCTTGCCACTAGACATCTAACTAAAGGAATTAAGGATAAATGTAAAATACACTGCTGGCCATATCATATACATGCTGGTATATCACTGGCCATCGTAAAACTTTAAAACACAAATTGACATCCTGCATAGTTTTTCTTGAGTAAATTACATCATGTTAACAAATTTATCAGCAAGTGTAAATGACATACCAAAATTATAGTTTGATTGAATAAATATTTGTTATGCGTCATTACTCTTAAAGTGACATTTGACTGCTTTATGGTGCATTTTGCAAAATGAAAGATGTTCATAGTTTAAACTTCCCTCCTTTCAAATAGAAAGCTCAGTTATATACACTGCTGGCCACCGTAAATGCAACACCCTGAAGAAAGCATGCAAATAATATGAAATTTACAACATGTATTAGCGGAAGTGAGATATGCAAATGATTAGAATTTCAGCGCAGACGCACATCATGCGCGCCTGTGGCGCCACTTCAAAGCGCTATTTAAGGCTTGGAGATTTCGACAATTTCAAGTACGGCAATTGTGTTTTTCTTGTGGTTTAAAAAAAAAAAACGATCAATTATGCTTTGTAGAAAACAGCGATCATCTTTTGATCAAGTATCCGAGTTCGACAGAGGATGGATAGTGGCCTACCGAGATTGTGGATTATCTTTCAGGGAAATCAGTAGTCGTGTTGGACGAAACCAAACAATTGTAATGCGGATATGTGATCGTTAGATTCAGGAGGGTACGACGGACCGACGTGTTCGATCGCATCCACCTCAGTGCACCACTTCACGTGATGACAGGCATATTATGCGTATGGCAGTGACGGATCACGAACCATAACACAGCACATTCAGTCTGTAACGCATCATCCAGTGTCTGCGCGTACCATTCGACGCCGTTTACAGCAGAGTGGTCTGTCCGCAAGACGTCCATTGCTTCGTCTACCCTTGACGGAGTACCACAGACGTCTCCGCCGCCAATGGTGCGATGAAAGAAGGATGTGAACGGCAGAATGGAATGAAATTGTCTTTACTGACGAGTCACGCTTCTGTCTGCAACACAACGATGGTCGGATTCGAGTCTGGAGACACCGTAGAGAGAGGATGCTGAACAGCTGCGTTATGCACCACCACACTGGTCCTGCACCGGGTATTATGGTATGGGACGGTATTGGATATTACTCTCGCACTCCTCTAGTACGCATTGCCGGTACTTTAAACAACCATCGCTACATCTCCGAGGTGTTGGAGCCAGTTGTCCTTCCTTACCTTCAGGGCTTGCCCACAGCCATATTTGAACAGGATAATGCGTACACGTGGCACGCATTGCCCAAGGATTCTTCGTCAATCGCCAGATTGAATTGCTTCCCTGGTCAGCTCGCTCTCCGGTTCTTTCGTCGATAGAAAACACGTGGTTCATGTTTGCTCAATGATTGACCCAGATTACATCCCCAGCTGCCACACCAGATCAACTTTGGCAACGTGTGGAAGCTGCTTGGTCTGCTGTACCCCAAGAACACATCCAAAGTCTCTATGAATCAATGCCGAGGCGTGTGGCAGAGGTTAATCTTCAACAATGGCGGCTACTCTGCGTACTGATTTTGGCAGGAACCACACTTCACAAAAGTCTATAAATTTAATCATTTGATACTTGGTCAACATGTTATCTACAAAATAAATTTTGTTGTGACATCTCTTGTCTTTCTTGGTGTTGCAATTTGGGTGGCCAGCAGTGTACTTAAACAGAAATAAAATCTTAGAATTAACGGAATAGAAATTAGGGTTGAAAACGTTCAAATAGAAGAAACAACTTAATCACCACGTTGGGATATATTAAAAACCCCATGGAGATATCA
This sequence comes from Metellina segmentata, assembly GCA_947359465.1. Taxonomy (NCBI): domain Eukaryota; kingdom Metazoa; phylum Arthropoda; class Arachnida; order Araneae; family Tetragnathidae; genus Metellina; species Metellina segmentata. The sequence continues at coordinate 116,157,628 of OX375881.1, forward strand.
TGGAAAAGAAGAAAGATTAGAAGGAGTGAAAATTTTCACAGACGGCTCTAAAAAAGAAGGGAAGGTCGGACGCGGCCTAGTTGTTTATTTGGAAGGGATAGAAGTTTACAGCGAGGCAATAAGAATTACTGATCGCTCTAAGGTTTGTATGGCAGAATTAATAGCTCTCTGTGTGTGTGTGTGTGTGTGTGTGTGTGTGATTGGGATCTAAATTACGATATGTGTGAGTGAATGGATGTATGAAAGGGGCCTTCCTGTAAAACGGATGTGTCATGTATGTCGAGCAAAGTCGGACTTCCTCCCAATGGGGCTCAATAACATGGAAGGCGCACCCCCTCGCCTCCTGCCGTCTTCGACGGGCCTGGCACTTCTCTGGTCTGCCAGTGTAGGCAGGGCCCGATTTAGAAAATTTGGTATAGTAGGCACAACACGCAGGAAGGGGCCCCCTCATGTTATTTGTTCACCACAAAAACTAATTTTATAACAATAATTGGTACTTACGTATTTGACTGTTGGCCGTATCACAGACGTCACCAAAAGGTTTGAGAAAATCGTGACATTACTTATAACTCTTGGCAAAACAAAATAAAGCAGATGAAAATTAAAAACATAATAGTTAGATAATTAATGTAATTACAAGAATGTGATAGTGGGGGAAACGGTCGACGGACATTTACGTAAATTCCCAATAATTTATGTAACTACTTAAAAACTTTAAAAATTTTTTAGATACCTTTGAAACTTAGGGGGCCCTCTAAGTTATGGGGGCCCTAGGCCCGTGCCTCACGGGCCTAATGGTAAATCAGGGCCTGAGTGTAGGCATGAGAAACAACAACAACAGAGCTATATCTCTCATTACAAAGAATGACATCAGAAAGGCCGACATTATTACTGACTAAAGATCCGTGTTAATGGCCCTAGGCAATATTACCAACAGTGATAAATATATTCGGAATATGAACAGGGCTCCTGACACGTCACCTTTTTGACATTTTGTCACCTTTTCAAGGGTTTTAAGTTCTTAAATTCTGTTTGGAGAAAACAAATTTTTGGTGCGCATTAGAAAAAAATTCATTTCCTCTAAAAAAAAAACAGGGTTCGCATGAATTCGATTTCGAAATGCTTGCTACGTTCCACCACAAGAATGGATTCAAAAACGATAGATATCACCGGTTGACAGGGTCGAACAAAAGGAGGAACCCTCTAGGTCAGACGCTGACAGCTCGTAAATGGTGATCGATGCCAGTGGTCACTTAAAAGGGTGGGGATAACATCCTCCATACTCAGATCCGAGAGTGGTCTCAACCGTCCCATTTTATTTTCGGATTCTGGAATAAGACAAGAATGGAGAGGTCAAGAGACCGGACGGATCAAGCTGTTATTAAACGACTGGGTGAACGTTGAGAGCCGCGCGCTTAGGATCGTTATCTTGATAAAAAAGAAAGTTGTTTCCAATACACAAATTTTGAGTTGATAATTTTAAATTGTCTTTTAAAATATTTAAAAAATGAACAGGATTCATTATGCCAGCAAGAAATACTAAATTACCTAGTCCTAATGCTGGCATGCACCCCCTCACAAGGACACAGACTACTGTTCTAACAAAGTTCTTGGGATTAAATTCCTCATTTTTCTTCTCCTTACAACAATACGCCTATCGAACTAAAAATTTTAACTTTCTTCCATCTCTTCTTTTATGAAAGGAAGTGTTTGTCTATTTGCGCTCAAAATCCTGACGATTCTATGGCACTTACAGTAATGAAATTTAGCACGCAGGTTGTCCGAATTTTTTGCAAGTTTTGGGTCGGGGCGAATTTAAAAATTCAATCTAGAACATTTTAAAATGAATTTAATGAAATTTAATCATTATTGAATGCTACAGCATAGCAGAGATCACAGATTCTAAATTTATTGTTTTCGTTTCCGGCGCGCGGATGAATAATATTTCTGCCAGACGATAAAAACAAACAATCTTTTAACTGGAGTTAATTAGTTCTTTTTCTATCTCCTAGACCGTTAAAGATAGAGTAAAAATTTCAGCGTATTTGAAATCTGTGGAAAATTTCACTTGAGATCCATGCCTAAAAATATGATTTTCTTTATGTAAATAGCTTTTAAATTGAATATATATTTTTTATTTTTAGCATGAGATTGTGACGTTAAGGTAACTTTCCCTTTCCAAAAATAAACAGATTGCATTTCGCCGCCCTTTGCGTTAATAAAAAAAAAAAAAAACAGATTACATTTCCTGCCCCTTTCAGTGGAGAGCAAGAAATAAAAAACATTTTGAGAGGCATTGTTCAGTTCTTTTTCGTAAAAGCGGATTCGTTAAAGATAGATTAAAAATTACAACGGATTTGAAAACTGCGGAAAATTTTACACCAGAATAATATCTTATGCCACGGGCACGGGCAACGCCGGGTCTCTAATATTATAAAAGGAAGTGTTTGTTTGTCTGTTTGGGGCCGCAAAATCCTGACGATTCTATGGCACTTACAGCAATGAGATTTGGCACCCAGGTAGTCCAAATTATTTGCAATTTTTGGGTCGCAAAATTTTAAAATTAAATCTAGAAGATTTTTAAATGAATTTATAATAGTTTTATTCTCCATCGTTTTTTCAAACGCTGAGAACTTTTTCTACCCGTGTGATCTTGCAGTGAGGGTTTGGAAACATGCCGTTTTTTTCATCCGCAGAACGCGGAAAAATTTTCTTTTTTTTCATTTCCGCTTTGATTTGGCGCGGACGAATAAATTTCCAGCCCGACGATAAACCTTTTAACTAAAGTCATTTCTTTTTTTCTATCTCCAAGACCTTTAAAGATAGAGTAAAATTTTCAACGGATTTGAAATCTACTGAAAACTATACACCAGATTGATACTTTACACGCTGTAAATAAGACATGATTCCAGTACATTTTGGGTTCATTTAGCATTGATTTTGCGAACGAAAGCCTAGGCTCAGGGACGGTCCGAGAGAAATTTAATGCAGATGCGAGATAATGATTTAGCGTCCCCCTCCCCCATTTTAAAAATTCGCCGTATTGTTTGGGTGGGAGAAGAGGGGGCTCGAGGCTAGGGCAATTGATATCTATATCACTCTTTAAGACACTTAAAATTTATATTTAAAACAAAATAAAAATTGGTGTTTTTGATATCAAATGAGAGGGAGGAGGGATTTTGATTTGAGGAGAGGGAGGGATTTTTGAGATGGGAGTATATCATTTGACATTTTAAGGAGGTAGGGGTCTTAAAGTCACGAAAAATTGATATCGTTATATCTATACCTTGGTGCTAAAAGGGCCAAGTTCAAATTTTTTTTTACTTAAGTTAATAACTTGAAATAGAACTTAATCCTCTTGAACTATCAGGACACAAATTAAACCATCAGTAAACAACATTTAAATAATACCTAAATTATGAAGAAAAAAATTATGTACAAATTTACGGAGAGTTTTAAAAATTAAAAAAAAAAAAATTTGGAGTTTCCTACAGTTTGGTCATTGGCTCTTTTAGCACCAAGGTATGAATGGAGATAAGGGTGATCAGTTTTTTGTCTGTTGCGGGCGGCCTTCAAGGTCAGTGTAGAGTTCTGGCTCCCCTGACAAAGGAAGGACTAGGCACCGCCCTGTGAAATTGTATACAGGCAGAACTAGTACTATAAATAAAAAGTGTAACTGGATATAGTACTTGATTTATAATGAAAAATTTTCATAAAATGAACTACGTAGAAAATTGTAAAACCTACAACTTTACTTTTCATGCTTTTTTGCATGTTAGACCGGAGGTAGTTTTTAATGTTTCAACTTACTAAAACTGCTTTAGCAGAACGCCACTGTAACCGGTAAGGTCAAAAATTCCTGAGGGCAATTTCTATAAGCGGATATGAATCTAAGATAATATTTACATATGTCCTTTAACAAGTCAAGTTGTGTAGCTGACTATATCCTCAAAAGTTTCCACAACTTGAGTTTTGAAACATTGAATTTCATTAACTAAGTCTTCAATATTAATATCCTTCGTAAATGTCCAAAATCCCCATTTCCCCTTCGACTACAATATTTAATTTTTTTGTCATTGTCATTACCTTCATTGGTAAAAAAGCATAAATTCTCTGCTACCTCTGTGTGGACGGCATTTTTTACTGAGAGGTTGCGCCAACCGACGCCCCTTTATAACTGGAAAGGGGGGGGGCAAGTCTTTCATACGGCATACGCCAGAAGCCCCCCCCCCTCATCTTAACGCCCGATGCAACCGCATAGGCTTTCGATTTTCCACACTTACAAAAAATTTTCTTCAGGCAGAACGTCTATTTAATCCAGCTGATCTGAGTACTCGTCGAACAGTTTCAAATGAAATTGAAAATTCTTCAGTAAATTCTGTATAAAGTTTTACAGCACTCAAACGTTGATTTTTCACAAATTTTCTATCTATAAATCTGTAATCACTTTCAGTTAACTTTGTGGGAAATCTTTTCTTACCTTGTTTTCGATCCGATTTTCTTCTTTGCGTTTTATCACATACTGCACCGTAGAATGGGATACATTTACTAATTTAGCAATTTTCAAAACTGATTGATTTCCCTCAACTATGATGAAAAACAATCAATCTTCGAATGATGTTCATTATTTGAACTACGACCCATTTTTAAATAATAAGTAGAATATTACGAAGTAAGCGAGCAAAGATTAAAGCCAAACGATTTTTAAATGTCACCACAATGACAAAAATAGAAAGAAAAAAAAACGATAGATGATAACTGTATTTATGAATTTATTTGAATATGTTGCGGTATACGATTACTTTAGAGACGTGTTCTTTCCATGCCTCCTTGTATATACACATTTTTATAAAAAGAAAATGAGTCTATTAAAAACATGTTAGGTTTTATTCAGAATCACAGGGAGATGTTATGAAAACATATTGGACTTTATATTCGAATTGAATTCCAGGCTACAGCGCTTTTTCTACAAATTTTTATATTGTGCATACATTTTTGGGAGCAACTGTATTTTAAGCTGGAGTGATTTTAATAACAAAATTTTTACTATCATGATAGACATTGTTTAAACCTTTGAAGGATTGTTGTCATTACACTGATACATAATTATTTGCTCTACATAATTTTTGGTAAAAATACTCATTTTCTTCACTTTTTATATGTTCCTGCCACCTTTAATTTCGACTATGTCAATTGCAAAGCATTTATTGCGTTTGTTTAAAAAAAGACCAAGAAAACATGTGTTTTAGCGGAATTTGTAAAAAACAAAGTTTTAAAATGTTTTTAAAAACATTTTAAACTAATACAAAATCTTTAAATTGATTTTTCTGTTTCGTTTTTTAACAGAGAGTTTAAAAAAATTAAAGGATTTCTTTATTGACATTTCAATTAATCGAAATTCTGTTGTACACTTACAATGATCAGAGTAGTGCCAGGTAGGATATTTAATAAATTGCTCTTCTTGGACCAAAATGAACTGGGTTCGAATCCAGCATGAATGTTAGTATAATGGTTCGGAATCCATTTTAATCCATACATCCTGATTCACAAAAATCCTCATATTGAAAAAATTACTATGGAGCGATAAACCAAACCATAAAAAAAATTAATATAAATATCCAATTTAAATCAAAAATATCGATTTCTAAAAAAAAAAAAATCAATAACCCTGAAGTTATCACTGGCGTTATTCAGTGATTTTTTCTATCTCAGCGATCGTTAAATATAGAATGAAAATTTTAACTCATTTGAAATCAGCGTAAAATTTTACACTATGTAGATATCTATACGTTTGTTTTTCTTTTAATAAATAATTTATCAATCTAGTATAATATATTTCTTACAAAAATTAGTGGTCAGTATTATTAGATATTTTTTGAAAATACTCAATTTTGGGTGAGTATTTAAGAAATGTGTAAATTCACATCAATGAATGGACCTCCGATGTCCAGAGTTTTACAATTTGTCCACTTTCCGGTTATGCAATCAATCGCTGCTTTTTCTGAAGGTTGCAATTGCGATAGTGGGTGTCATCTGAAAGAAAATGTGGTAGTTAAAACTAACTCTGGAAGTCAAAGATGAATAAAATCATCTGGATAGACATGAACAAATCCCCTTGGAGACAGATGGGTTATTCCTTTGGAAAAATCTGCTCGCTCATACCTTTAAACAAGATAGAAGGTTATATTTTAGTTCTATTTTTTGACCAGAGTATCTCAAGATTTAAATCATGATTTTAATCAAACGACAACTCATCTTATATTTTTACAACTAAATAAATACACCATAGGAAAATCAAAGAACTCGTCAAACGTTTAAACTTTTTGAACTCATTGTGATTTCAGCACTAATGGCTATACCTAGTAATGATCTGCTTTTGAAAAATGTTTCGCACTGGACACTTCAAATAATTTGAGGTGTCTATGGACTAATTAATCTGTAGTGTTGAGTAATGATCATGGATTCATCATGAATAAAATCATGGATTTTGCCAAACAGTAAAGTAAAAAACAAGTTGAAATCTTTTTGAAAGTTTTGACAATGCTCATACTTTATTTTATAGTACTAGGGGCTCCGCCCCCTGCTCGCTTACGCTCGCCAACCTCCGGGGATTGCTACGAGTCCCATTTGGTTTGCTTCGCAAACCAATACTCCTTTCATAGATGCTATTTGGTTTGCTTCGCAAACCAACATTCCTTTAGCAGAGTGAATCTCCTGGACAGCGAAACTATATATGTCTTTTAATAGTTTAATTAAATTGTTATTTTTACAATCTCGTGCTTGGTTATTGGAAGGGAAGAACATCAAAACACGCTCTCTAATTCGTAGAACCAGAGCAACCAGGAGATTGGACTTAATTGAAATAAGTCAAAACGAAATCTGGACTAAAGATGTTTAAATCCGTGAAGAGGATATTGTAACGGTTTTGATGGAAATCGGCGAACCAGTAGTTGACAACTTGAAGCTGATGGACTTGAAAAATAAACTGTTAAATAGTAAAGAATTCTTGGAAGATGCGGAATTTGTTAAAGATATTTTTGCCACAACTGTAAAAAATCGAAAGAACGAAGAGGATCGAAGGAAAAAGGAAGTAAATCGAAGGAAAGAGGAAGCAGATCGAAAGAAAGAAGTAGAATATCAAAGGAAAGAAGAAGGACTTCGGTTACAACGAGAACATGAAGTTGAATTAGCGAGAATTCGTGCAGTTCAGGACCTAGGAAGTAGAAGTCTATCACCGAATGTGCAAATGTGCATCACGAATGTGTGTCTCTCTCGATAAACTAATAAAAGGAGTAGAGACACTAACTGTTCCAGTTCCAAGAAAAACAGATGCATGGAATTTATATTTCGACTCCCTCGAACGAGCTTTTAAGCATAAGAAAGTTACTGAAGAATGAGGTATTTGCTTGTGCGAGGGTTTTGCTTACAAATGATCTTTTCTAATATTTCTAAGTTTAAAAATCCTTAAATATTGCGTTTAAAATAATTTTAAAATGATTATAAAATCAATTTTATTTTTGTTGTAAACGAAACAAATTCACGTGATACGAAATTCCTGTTTTTCCCGCCAATACCGGAAACGAAATTTAAAAGTTAATATCTCGGGGAATAGTTTTCCAATTTCAATAATAAATACGTCATTTTTCATGGATTTTCATCCTCTAACATAGTAAAATTGAAACAAAAAAAAGGTGAAAATACCTCATTCCAAGCAGAAATATTGTTAAAACTTCTGGGAGATAAAGCATCGAATGTTCTAGTTTACATTAAAGAAGAAGATTTTAAAAAATTACGCAAAAGTAAAATCCTTAGTTTTGAAAGAATACGAGCCAACACCTAAAGCTTGCTTGGAAAATTTCCGAAGAGACAAACGAAACTCGGGAGAAACTCATATCCAGTTCGCCTCCAGACTCACCTCTGCATGGGACTATTACTGCAAGTTACGTAAAGTTGAAGATTGTGATTCTCTGAAGGAATTCATTGTTTCGGTCAGACTACACTCTGTAACAAAAAAAATTGACGCACCAAGAAGGAATCATCCGATTGCTTTGAAATTTCGCATGCAAAAATGTTTTGACCAAATCTGCAAATGATTAAAATTGGGTGTCCAATAAATGAATAGTGCGACCTCCAGCACATCGGAACTGCGAATCCAGCAGATGTATATAAGGAGTTCTTGAACTGTTGTTAAAAATTTCTGCTGCATTGCGATTTGGGATACCTTTCAACTACTGAAAAAATGCCTCGCCTTAGGATTCGAGCTCATTACGAGCAACTTTCAGAGTTTGAAACAGGTCGTATCATTGGATTGAAAGAGGCAGGTTGGGCAAATCGGAGAATCGCTCGTCATGTGAGTCGAAGCGATGCGGCGATTAGAAGATGCTGGCAAGAATGGGTGTACAATGGCAGATTTCAGAGTCATGATGGTAGCGGTCGACGTAGGGCCACAACAGATCGCGAGGACAGAGTGATTGTCAGATCATTTGTCACAGCGCCTGATTCATCGCTATCAACCATCAGTCGTGCGACCCACACACAAGTGTCCACCATGACCATTCACAGACATCTGAGAGGGCGAAATCTACGCTTGTACAGACCGTTACGCCACCTGCCACTCACGCCTGCACACTGTCGAGCCAGATTACAGTGGTGCTTGGCTCGATCAGGTTGGAATAATGCTGACTGGGGACGTATAGTCTTTAGCGACGAATCCCGCTTTCAACTGTGTCCAACTTCTTCTCATATTGCGATACGTCAAGGAGAAAAATGGTTATAGCCGCAAGAACTTGCACAAGAATGTGATATATACATTGGAGCAAAGTGGAAATCTTTTGAAGAATCCTGAAACGACTTTAGCCGTGCTAAACACCCTGAACTCGCCTTTTCAGCTGTTCCGCCTCACCACAGAAGGGATAGTGACAATTTCCCAAAACGAAAGCAGTGCTACGAGTGCGGAAGTTCTCATCATCTTGCAAGAGACTGTCCTAATAAACAAAAGAGGAATGATGTTCCGACGATGCGAAACGACAGGAATTATTTTCACAAGAATTCAAGAGCAACCGATAATAGAAACAAAGAAGCTATCGTAGCGAAGGTCGATTCTTCATTTTTGCAATCCGAATCTATCCAGAATCTCGTCACACCCTTGAAGAAGATAAACATTTATATTGACTCAAAAGAAATAGAATCCATCGTTGACTCGGCAACTCAAATTTCGATTGTTCATTCATTAGTTGTACCTAATTTGAAGGATGAAGAAAAAAAGTAACATTTTATTAACTCCGGCTTTCGATGGACCAATTGAAGCAAAAGTTTTCCGAATCCTTATCTATTACAAAAGCTGTGAAAATAATTTATTCAACTGTGTAGATGCTCTTTTAGCGGTAACGGATAAATTAAATGTCCCCTGTTTGCTAACAACGAAAGTTTATGAATTGCTGATTAATTCAACGAATGACGAATGCGATATCTTTGAAAATGGAATAAACAACGACGAAGCAGTATTAAGCTTACATGCTGGAACGGAAGAAAAAGAAAATAACGATTCTGAGGCGCCACTTGAACACATCGGAGACGTGCAGACACCACAAGAATCAAAAGAAAATATAAGCACTGATGACGTCACTACTCAAACCGCCAAACTAAGAGGAGAGCAAAGGGCTTGTTTATCATTAAAATAATCGTTCCGACAGCTGAAATAAAAAAAAAAGAAATTATTTGTTTATTGATGGTCTTCATCATACGGATAAGATATTGGGACAAACCGTGACTCAATTGGTACTTCCTAAGAATAAACGACAACAAGTTTTAAAGCTAGCTCACGAGTCTATATTTGGAGCACATATGGGGATACGAAAAACGAAAGAGAAAATTCGTTATTCATTCTACTGGCCTGGACTTTCTCAAGACGTGGAGACATTTTGCAGAACATGTGAGGAGTGTCAACTGAGAAGACCCGAAAAATATTCTGATAGAATACCTATTATACCTGTTTCAAGACCTGACTTACCATTCCAAGTGGTGAACATCGATCTCATCGGTCCAATTGAGCCTCCCTCTGCAAGAAAACATAAATACATCGTATGTCTGTTGGATCAACATTCTCGCTGGCCCGAAGCAGTACCATTGAAGAGTTTGACATTGAAATCAACCTGTGATGCTTTGCTAGAAATATTCATGAGGACCGGTATACCAGATTTCGTAGCTAGCGACCAAAAGGAACCAATTTCATCTTGACGCTCACACAAGAATTTCACAAGAGGTTAGGATCTTGTCCAAACTTTTCTTGCCCTGGATATCCTGCCAGCAACGGATTAACCCACTGGCTGATTATCCCGCGATTTCCACGGGCAACTCAAATGTAGCAAAATTTACTCATCCCGCGATTTTCGCGGGCAGGTGTTTTACTATCTTTATTGAGAAGCGCATCCCGCTTTTTCACCTTTTAACCAATGAAATAAATTACACACAGTGTTAGACGTTAAATTTAGATTTTGGTCAACAGTTGTCGCTAGTCGTCCACTAAATTGCGGCGTTTGAAGGTACTTTGTATTTACCGCTCTAACTTCGCGCCTTTGTTTGGCGCCTCTTTCTAATCAGGAATGGCTGCTAGAAAACGTTCAGCGATTGACAGAGTATATATTCCTGATGATTTATCAGATTCTGAAAGTGATTTTAATTTTGATAGTGATAGTGATATAGATTTTTCGGACTGCTCCTAAGATTGCGATGAATGTGATCATGATTCAATAAACTTGCAAAGCGTTAGGCAGTGGTGCAAAATTTATATGAAGAATATTCCTCGTCCTCCTCCTTCAGTTCCTGTTTCGTGGAAATCCGGGAATTACTGTGCATATAGCTAACAATAACTTCTAACAGTTTAGTTTCTCATGATAAAAATCTATATAAAAAGTCTTTTCTAGAAAGAAAAAAAAGCATATTTCAATTCTCCAATATATATAGATTTTTAATATGCAAAAAAAAAATACACGATTTTTGTAGCTATTTCGGTTTACAAATTGAGCAGTCAAAGGGTTAAACAAATGTTTTACCTTTCGCTTTTATTTTGAAAATTCATTTTTTAAATGTATTGCCATGTAACAAACTATGATTTTTGTAAAATAAATATTGATTTACCATGCCACAAATTGTTTACTAAAATAAATATTGGTTTACATGCCATGTCAAAATTTTTTATGTTTAACAAATTTATGAAAATTATTATAGAAATATTGAATAGGGCCTACAGAAATTTAAATAAAAAAAATCTGATTTAAATAAAAAAAATTAGATTAAAATCAAAACAATCTGATTACTTGATTTTTTACACCCTGATTTTGACAACCATTATACACCCAATATGAACATCTTATTTATCAATGGGACACAAATCAGAAGTGTAGTAAGAAAATCCAAGAGTTAGTGAATTAAAATTATTATTGAATAGTTTTATAGCAGCACTTGTTGAAAAGGTTATTGGACAAAAAATTCTTTGCAAATGTTCAATTTAACGAATTTTTTAGAAAAATCTTGTACTGATAGAATTTAGTATGGATTAATTAATCAAAGTTCATGATAAATTTAACCTTTTCCGCATAATATAACAATAGCCAGTGCATGCGTATATAGAAAACCTTTCAGAAACAGGGCTATGGAAAAATTAATTTTTATATGCATATTCATCTCAGTAAATTAGAGTAGTCAACAAAATAGAAATCATGTTTTTTTAATTGACGAAATTTTATCTTTTCAATATCTTCTTGGGTAATGGTAAATGAAAGTTTTTCATTTGTCCTTAAGGAATTACAAGTTTCCTATTTCTGAACTCACTTGAACCGATAAAGTGTGTTGAGCATAATGACTGATTTAAAAATTAATCTGACGCAAATTCAATGTTTTTCAATCATTCGTGTATCATGTACCTTTTAATTTACAAGGTTTTTCCGTTCGTCACCATCAAATTAGATCACAAAATATGTTACTTGGTGAGGTAGGTAAAATAAATATATGCTTAGAACAAAAACTCATAGGTAAAAAAAAAAGGATTAACATTTTAATACATAAGAGTTTAGTGCAGCTAAAAATATGTCAGATGTGTTTCTGCTGTAAGCTGACTATGTGGGTTATTTTATTCATAAAATAACGGTCAAATACATAAATTCACATAATTTCATGTGATTTCTTTTTGGTCTATTTCAGATACTAATTCAACAAATTGAGCGAACGTAATATTTTCTGGCAAAAAACTTTGCGGAACAATTTACGATTAGGAGATGTTTATAAACATTTCTCTATCGGGCCATACATAGTGCAGTTATGATGTATTTTCTAAAAGTTATTCTGTATTTCAACACACTTCTAAAACATTTCAAATTATTTTTCATTTTGTTTATAAATGTTTCGATAGTTCAAAGCCCAATTATGTTTCAAAGGATGGGTTCTTAGATGTACACATCGATTTTGGTAATTGAAAGTGTTTATGGAGAATGCATTGACTTCTAGTGCAGCGTTCCCCAACCATTTCTCTCTCCCCTTGATTAGACTACTCATTTACGAGTACCCCTCTCTTTATTATTCCCATCCAGTGCCGTGGATAAGAAGCGCTCTTCTGCAATACTTTAGGGTGCCTTCCTTCCCTCCAACGCAATCATACCCTCGGTGCTAGGGTCTTAAAAAGAACCACTTCGAGTAATATACTATAAGTTAGCTAATAACCTAATGGCACATTTATAGGCTTTTATTTTTAATTTTACAACTTATTTAATTTTTGGTGCTACTAAAACCTTCCGTACCCCTTCGTTTTCAATGTATTTTTTACGTTAAAAAGTTTTTAAACAAAGATGGAATTTTTGAGTAAAAGTTTAAAAAATTCACAATTTTTTAAACTATTTTTACAACCAAATCTTTATCAATCATAGTGCAGTGTAGCCTGTGCCAACGTGAAATGAGGTAACAAAATTTATACACAAGAACGGATGGTTATATTTTTAAATGCAAGAATAAAAAATGCAAGAATTGTAAATTAAAACTATAACCTATTTTTGTGTTTTTATTTAAACTCTTTTTTTTGTGATGCTTTGCAATCCCAGGGCTCCTAACAGGTTTCAAAGTCTAAAAAGGTGACAAAAGTGACTAATCAAGCAGAAAAAAAAGTGACTTATCGAGCAAAAAAAAAATTGACAAATAACAATAATGCTAAATATATTCAAGTATAAAGATAGAAAAGAAAAAGATCCTCCCTAGCCACCCCTATCTTTTCCTTTTCTTTCTTTGGAATGCTATTTTTATTTTCTTCATTTAAAAAGTACGTCATGTTAAAATGTTAACATAAAAATTGAAAAAAAAAATCGTAATTATGATTTTTTTTAAAATTTGTTCATTTTTGACAAAGTTTAAATAATTTCTTCCTTTTCTTTGAAAGATTATGTCTCATCTTTTTGTTGTAAAAGTCTGAAATTAATTTTGTTTTTTTCTTCTCAATAGAAGAATGTGCATTTTTTTAAAGTCTGTCTTTGCTGCCCAGCATCATCTGAGACTTTTGCCGCTCCTTCAATCATTGCCTGAGCAATTGCTGCTTGCTTAAAATCTTTACTTATTATCGCCTTCTTGAGCCTATCATTGGCCTCCTTTAATAATTTTGAAGCACTGTCCAATGCCTCATCCTTATGCATAATTTTAAGTTTTCGTTCTTCTTCTATTACCTTTCTTTTCTTTGCCAGCTGCTTTAATAGGCATTGTAGGCTTCACATGCAACCCTACCCATATCCATTAGCTTTGATGTGATCGGCACCAAATGAGGTTGATTGTCAAAATTTACCAAGCTACTTAATCCCTCATCAATGAAGGTTATATGAGATATACACAGTCCAGTCACATTAATGTGATCACCTGTCAAAAGCCAGAATAACCACCTTTGGCAGAGCGGACCGCTGCGAGACGTACAGGAAGAGAGTAAATTAGGTTTCTGATGATGAGTGCACACAGTGAATGCCAGGAAAACATTCCCCAAACCATACTGCTCCCTTCTCCAGCATGGATCCTTCCGGCAATTGTTACAGGGTGTTTGCTTTCAGACGTTTCACGCCGTATACGCCAACGTCCATCTGTCCGATAGAGCATAAAACGTGATTCATCGGAAAAAGCCACCTGTCGCCACTCTGTGGACGCCCAGTTGCGGTACTGGCGTGCAAATTCCAGCCTTCGTCGCTGATGAACAGCAGTCAGCATAGGTGCATTAACCAGGCGTCTGCTGCGGAGGCCCATGCGCAGCAACGTTCGCTGAACCGTTGTTGAGGATACACTCTTGGTAGCCCCTTGGTTCATCTGGGCGGTCAGTTGCTCAACAGTTGCACGTCTATTCGCCCGAACGCATCTCCGTAGCCTTCGTTCGCCTCTGTCATCTATAGCCCGTGGTGCACCACATGTACCACGCCGCTAATTTGGGATGGTGCCATTTTGCCATGCACGGTATACTTTTACCACAGCGGTACGCAAACAGTTCACAAAATTAGCCGTTTCCGAAATGCTTCCACCCTCGGCCCGAAAGCCAATAATCATGCCCTTTTGGACGTCGGATAAATCGCTACGTTTCTCCATTACGCCAACGATTGAAATGCTTTCCGATGCCCTAGGACATCCTTTATATACACTCCACTGTAATGTGCTGCCACCTGCCTTTTGTGATTGGTTATTTCACGTTGACGTCGAAAGTAGATGGTGGTCACATTAATGTGACTGGACTGTGTATATAAGGTTATGTATTAGAGGTTCCTTTTTCTGAAGAAATTAGATCACATGATCAAATATACTTGCACTTGATACGACAATCATCACCTCAGCCTTCATAGTTTCTTCTAAGACTTTTTTTTTCAAAATCCGAATTTTTTTTCTTCAAGGACCTGAAATTTTTTATACGACCTAAAACAAGGCATATGCAAAAATTGTCAATCAAAAAGAAAAATAGTTTTTTACTCCATTTTTTAAACTATTGATAGCGAAAAAAAAGAACAGCTATCATCAATTTTGGTTATAATTTGGATTTTCTTCATCACAGAACCTTATTTTTTGCAAAGTGGGCTTCTCGTCTCAATGTTAGCTATCAGACTCCTTGCATACATATCGATTTCGGTCGTGCGATAAAATATCATATGATAAATTCTTTGGTGGCACGAAGAGTATGGGAGCTTGGACACGGTTCGATCTACACACGACACAATCTCCGTTTTGCTCTCGTCTACTGCCACTACAACAGATGGCTGTTGTGGTTTATTTTGTTCGAGAAACAAAACAAATCCAGGTTTGACTGTCGTCAGGGTTTTTTTATTCTCTTGTCCAAGTTTCTATCTTCGCGATCGTTAAAGATAGTAAAAATTTCAACGGATTTGAAACCTGCAGAAAATTTTACACCAGTTTGATACCTTTGATAGTCCGAATTTTGTGCAAAGCCCGAATTGTGTCATGGGCAACGCCATGTTGGACTGCTAAGTGTGATATAATGTCCTTCCCATTTCTAGTCTAAAAATAGAATTTCACCGCGCTGAGCCACGTGCTTGAAGAAATTTCTTCGTTTTACGTAAACGGATAATTCAGTAATCGGAAACTGTAATTTTTCATTCTGGTACGTCCGACGTCAATTGTAAAATTTTTTACTGATAGTGTAAAAGTGAAAAAGTAGAGCGACCCCTTTTAAAAACCTTAACCTTTTGACAATGGCTATAGATATAACAACACTTTCTTGTGTCGCGATTCTTCTAACTTTCAAGGTACAACTGATGCACTGGCGATCGTTTAAATTCTTTCTTGGCGCAATCATGGTGCAACTGCTGTACCGGCCGCAGTCTAAAGGTTAATATTTTCTTTGCAATTCTGCATCAATCCCTAGACAATAAAAAAATGTTCAAAGAGGCGGGACTCTTTCATGTCTGTATAGTTTAGGCAAAAAAGCGACAGTAAGAAATGGGACGCCGCGACAATGAAACATGGTTTATGACCTTCACCCAGGCCTTCAACTGTGGTTAGTCTGATACATACTTCGTGGTGTCAAAGCGCACAACACAGGCTTCATTCAGAATGACGCTCAAATGGTGCAACAACCGTGGAGGAAACTAGACTGGACAAGTTCCTTTTCAAGACGAAATTACATAATTATGTACTGGTCAAAAAAAATCAAGTACTTTCAAGGACTTTTTACCAAGTTTGGTAATTTTCAAGGACCCCTTGTTTGGAATAAAATTCAAGGACCGTGGGAACCCTGCTCTCTTGGGTTAACGCTGAGTTAATATCAGCTTGATCCGTCCGGTCTCTTGACCTCTCCATTCTCGTCTTATTCCATAATCCGAAAATAAAATGGATCGGTCTGTTTGACCGCCCTCAGATCTGTATAAGGAGGATGGTATCCTCCCTTTTAAGTGACCACTGGCATCGATCACCATTTACGAGCTGTCAGCGTCTGACCTCTTAGAGTAGGGGTAGCCAACCTTATATATACCATGCGCCAATTTTTTTCACATACGAGTTCAGATGCGCCATACATTTTAATAAAAGTATGTTTATCGACATAATTAACATTTTTAAATGATTTAACTATGTAAAACAAAGTCTATTACAGAGAATTCTTCAAATTTGAATCAGTCATTCGCGATCTCGTTTCCCTTTTGTGGAAAATTAATATGTAGATTGGCCAATTAGAGCCGAGCTAGGTGGCGCTGCCACTATACGACGCCCTCCTGGACTGGCGGGAATGTCACTCAGATCCTTTGTGTCGGTTGTAAATTAATGGAAAGAAGGTGAAAGGAAATAGACCATAAAGTGATGACATCGTAAGAACGAACCACCGAAGACAAAACGATACGGTGTTGTGACAATGGTGCAATCGGCAGTGGAACCTACTGATTCGAATTTGCCTTCTTAAATAACGGTTTGGATTACACGTTAGATAATTGTTGAAGAAAGCATCAGAAAGTGGTAAGTGGAAAATTTTTGTTTCCTTGAATTTGAAAATATCTTACCACAATGAGTAATACAGAGGAAGATCTTAAAATGAACAAAATCAAAAGAAGAATTATTCGCACTTCAGTAACTAAACTTATTAAAAAGATTGATGATGAACTTAATAAGGATATTGACGGTAACCCAGATCTAATAATAGATTCTCTAGCGGTTCTTATGGAACACAAAGCAACATTGGAAGATTTAGATAAATCTATTGCAGCTCTAACTAATATGGATGATTTAGAGGCTGAGATGGAAAGTTCATTGGAATATAATGAATCGATTGTGCTCTGTAAGTCGCGAGTAAGTAGATATTTGGGAAACTTAAATAAAAATCCGACTGAAGTCTTGTCTAGTCCAGTTGGAAATCGATCCAGTACGGATACTGTATCAGATGTTAAAGAAAAAACCAACACAAAATTACCGCGTATTTCTTTAAATACATTTTCAGGTGACATTTGTCAATTTCAAGAGTTTTGGCCTCAGTATGAAGCCGCGATTCATGAAAATGAAACTCTTCAAGATATAGAAAAGTTTAATTATCTTAAAACATTGCTTAGGGATTCGGCAGCAACGGCCATAAGTGGTCTTCCCTTGACATCCGAAAATTATAGGAAAGCAATTGAAATTCTAAAAGATCGATTTGGGAAAAAGGAAATTTTAATTGCCGCGCATACCAACCGTTTGTTAAATTTAGAACCAGTTCGCAGATCAAATGATATGTCCGCATTAAGAAAGTTAAATGATGAAATATCTGTGCAAATAAGAAGTCTTGAGTCTCTCGAAATTAATTCTGATTCATATGGTTGTTTATTATTACCCATTTTGTATAAATGTATTCCAAATGACCTTGTTTTGCAATTCCACAGGGAACAAAATAACAAAAAGGAATCAAATGTTACAGACTTGTTAACTTTTCTAAAGAATGAAGTAGAAGCACGTGAAAAATCCCTAAACGTAACTTCTACAAATGTCGAAAGTACAAAACCCTATGAAAACAGAACTATATATAAGCAAAACTTCCCCAAATATTTTAATCCTCATAAAACCAAACCTTCTTCAGCGTGCGCATTAAATACTCTGACTGAAAATTACTGTGCTTTTTGTAATGAAAAACATAAATCTGATAGTTGTAATTTGGATTTGGAGCAACGTAAAACTTCTTTACGTAAACAAGCTAAATGTTTCCGCTGTTATAAAAAATTCCATAGAAAGAATCAGTGCAGATCAGTTAACATTAAATGCACAATTTGTAGCTCCAAAGGCCATCAAAAATCCTTGTGCGAACGCGCAGTTCAAACAGAACCTTCGGTTATAGCACAAACAAAAGAGGAAAAGGCTATACTTTCTTCGTTAATTTATGAGCCGAAAATTGCCGAGTCATCTCAATCGCATGTTTATTTCCAGACCATCCGCTGTAAGTTGATCGGTTCGCATCAGAGTGTGAATGTTCGAATTTGTTTAGATTCCGCAGCTGCAAGAACTTTCATAAACAAAGATCTGGCTCGAAGGTTAGATTTGGAAGTGAAAGGTCAGGAAGAACTTAAAATCGTTACGTTTGCGGGTAGTGAAAATACTCCCGTTACCTTTCAGAATAGAGTGTGTGTTTTGTTGATGGATAGTAAGGGCGAATTTACAGTGAGCTTAGAAGCATTAGAAACGGAAAGCATTTGTCCAGATATTATCAGCGTTCCTAGTTCTGAATTGCGCGATGAAATTAAAAAATTGGGAATAATTTTATCTGACTCTCCCGATGATTTGGATAAAAAGGAAAATAAGATAGATATACTTGTGGGCGCCGATTATTATTGGTCGATTATGACAGGTAAATTTAAACGTCTTTCATCAACTGTTGTTTTAAGTGAAACTAAATTTGGATGGACTCTACATGGACGATTTTCTAATGGATATAATTCAACAAATAATTTAGTAAGCACAATGTATGTTTCTTCCATTTGGGAGGAAAATACAGATGATAAAGCATCAATTGAGCTTCAAAAATTTTGGGATCTTGAAGCTTTAGGAATAAGAGATGAACCAATAGATAAAAATTTGTGCGACAAACAAATTTTGGAACAATTTGAGGAATCTATTAAATTTAAGAATAATAGATACGAAGTTAAAATTCCTATGAAATTTGACGATGTTGAAATTCCCAACAATTATGATGTAGCAAAAAAGAGACTTGAATTTTTAATTAAGAAATTTCAGAAAAATCCTACGTTGTTTGATGATTACAAAGCTGTAATAGAAGAATATTTATCATTGGGAATTATAGAGAAGGTTGAACCTCAGGAGATAAATTCAGATAATGGGGCTCTGACATATTATTTACCCCACCATCCGGTAATTCGAAATGGTAAATTAACTACTAAACTTCGCATTGTTTTTGACGCATCTGCTCATGCTCCTTCTAAACCATCGTTAAATGATGTACTATTACCAGGTCCTAACTTAAATTCAGACTTATTTGATTTAATATTGCAATTTCGAATTAATAATATTGCAGTAGTAGCAGACATAGAAAAGGCATTTCTACAATTAAGCCTTACAGAAAGTGATAGGGATCTAACGCGATTTTTGTGGATTGATCCAATTCGCCAAGATCTGGATTCTTCGATAAAACCTGTGATTATGAGAATGACTCGTGTATTATTTGGCGTAACTTCTAGTCTGTTTCTACTAGGAGCCGTTATTAAACATCATGTTAAAAAATTTGAAACTCAATATCCCGAAACTTGTGCTATGATAAATAAGTCAATGTACGTGGATGATTTGTTGATAGGCGGATTCACAATAGAAGAAGCTTTAAAATTATCAAAGGAGTCTTCAGAAATCTTTCAAAAAGCTAACATGTGCCTACGCAAATGGCAAAGTAATTCTCCTCTTTTAAAGGAGCATTTACGAGATTTAAATTTCGACACATGCTTTGAAACTTCACAAAACGCAATGCCTTCTAAAATTTTGGGATTAATATGGGATACAGATAAGGATGCTCTTAGATTAGATAATAATAACCTTTCTGAATTTGTAAAATGTCAGGAGAAAACCAAGAGAACTGTAATTAAAGCGGCAGGAAGAATTTTTGATCCGATTGGATTTTTATCTCCATTTACAATCATTGTAAAAATTATTTTCCAAGCATTGTGGGAACAGGGCATTGATTGGGACGAAAATTTACCAGAACACTTAGAGAAAAAGTGGGATAGTTGGTGTGAACAACTACAATATCTCAGTAAAATAGAGGTTCCCAGATGTTACTTCCGTAACTTTCAGGGTACTTACGATCAAGTAGAGATTCACTGTTTTTGTGATGCCAGTGAGAGAGCCTTTGGTGCAGTTATTTATTTGAGATACATCAAGGATGAGAAAGTGAAGACAACGTTTGTTACGTCTAAAAGTAGATTGACTCCCATTAAACGTTTAACATTACCCAGATTAGAGCTTATGGGCGCCGTGATTGGAGCTAGATTAATTAACCGTGTGACGGCAGTTCTGAAATTTGATTCTAAGAAACATCTATGGACAGATTCTAGTATTGTGCTACATTGGGTTAAAAGTTCTTCTCGAACATGGAAACCCTTCGTGAGCAACAGGATAGCAGAAATTCAGTCCTTGACCAATCCCATAGACTGGAGACATTGCCCTGGACGGGACAATCCTGCTGATCTACTTACAAGGGGACTTTCACTTATAGATCTCGAAAGAGATAACTTATGGTGGTCAGGACCCTACTGGTTGACCGAACATATTGATACGTGGCCTAAAGGAACCAAAGAGGTTGAGAAAACCATATTAGAAAAAGAATCGAAAGGAAATATAGTTTCTCAGAATTTCTGTGCTTTAGATTCAAAGGAGGCACTTATAGAGATAGACCGATTTAGTTCTTTACTAAAGGTAACTCGAATAATATCCTGGATAAGGAGATTTCTTTTCAATACAAGAAACTCAATTAAACGTAGTGGTAATTTAACGGCAGAAGAATTAGAAGAATCTGAAAAATTCTTGATAAGGGAAATACAATCAAGAAATTACGAAGAAGAGATAGAATCTTTGAAAGGAAAAGGGTATGTGAAGAAAACTTCGAAGATTTACAGTTTATGTCCCTATTTAGATGACTCTAATTTATTACGCATAGGAAGTAGACTGAGCCAAGGTGATTTTAGCCTAAATGAGATTAATCCAATCCTACTACCCAAAAATGAGAAGTTTACAGAGCTGTTAATTATGCGAGAACACCAAATATTGATGCATGGTGGAGTTTCTTTGACACTCTCACAGCTCCGGAAACATTTCTGGATTCCTCAAGGACGACAGCAAGTCAAAAAAGTCATTGGTAAATGTCTAGTTTGCAAGAAATATCATGCAAAACCAGCTGACCAATTAACAGGCCAACTTCCAAGGGACAGAATCTCAGAATCACCTCCATTTTGCGTCATCGGGTTAGATTTTGCTGGTCCAATCATAACTAGAATTGACAAGAATAACACAGCAAAATCATATATTGTGTTATTTACGTGTGCAACAACTAGAGCTGTACATTTGGAGTTAACAATGGACATGACAACGAAATCTTTCCTTTTTGCTCTACGTCGATTTCTATCAAGACGTGGTGCTTGTAAGGTAATTTACTCCGACAATGCAAAAAGTTTCAAGGCTGCTGAAAGGGAATTACAGCATTTTGCGAAAATGATAAGAGACCAAAAATTGCAGGACTTTATCTCAAATAGAGGTGTCACATGGAAATTTATTGTGGAACGTGCCCCATGGTGGGGAGGGTTCTATGAACGCCTGGTGAAATGTGTTAAGGATCCTCTGAGAAAGATCCTAGGTCGAGCTCTCATCACATTTGAGGAGTTATCAACCATTCTCACTGAAATTGAAGCTGTTGTCAACATGAGACCTCTGACTTACGTAACTAGTGATTTAGGAGATCCAGAACCGCTGACACCTACTCACTTCCTCCAATTCGGAAGAACAGAATTTAGTTTTCCTTTACATTTTGCTGAAATAGAAAACAAACTTTCTACTAAAGAGACTCTCACCAGAAGAAAACTTTACCAAACCAAGTTAGTGAAACAACTGTGGACTAAATGGAAAGAACAGTATCTGTTCAACTTGAACTCTGCTCATCATTTTAAAACTCCAGAAAAATACAAGAACTTAAAGGTTGGAGATATTGTATTGGTTGAAGGAACTCATAAATCGAAACTTCTGTGGGACTTGGGAATAATTAAGGAAGTAATTCAAGGCAGAGACAATCTCACTCGTGCCTGTTTGGTAAAAACTACAAAGGGACTTTTCAGAAAACCTGTGCAATTATTGTGTATCCTTTTGAATTAGAAATTTCTTAAATTATATTATGAAATTAAATGTTGAAGTTATATATAATAATCTTTTTTTTTTTTATTATTATTTTCAGAATAATTTTTTACATTTTTTCAATGTGCAAATACTAAATAGTAACCTTGTGTATAATGTAGAGCATGAATATTTGTTTGTGAATGATATTATAATTCGTTTTATTAATTATACTTACTAATATGACTATTGTATGCATATCCTTGTTTTCTAGAATTATTGAAATACAGCTATTTTAAATCTTATTTAAAATTTTCAATAATAATTTTTATTTGGAAGTTTGAATAATAACATTTTAATATTGGTTGTATAATGGTAATTGATTTATATTACTTGTTACTGTTCATTTTTGATTGTAATAGTATGTACTCTTAAAGGAGTCCAGGTGGGGAGGATGTGGAAAATTAATATGTAGATTGGCCAATTAGAGCCGAGCTAGGTGGCGCTGCCACTATACGACGCCCTCCTGGACTGGCGGGAATGTCACTCAGATTTGTAGACATGTAGACAAGAGTTGTAGATGTTACTGAAGAAGATCTTTGTGTCGGTTGTAAAACCTCACATCTCTGTACATTTGTATATAATATGCTTAATTATCAATAAATAGTGAGTAGAATAATTACTCGTGTAAATTAATGGAAAGAAGGTGAAAGGAAATAGACCATAAAGTGATGACATCGTAAGAACGAACCACCGAAGACAAAACGATACGGTGTTGTGACACCTTTTAATAAATTTCATGGATGAAAATGCTTGATGACATCTGTATGTCGTTCCAACACGACATATATAACTTTTTGCAAATTTTCTTAGTTCCAGAAAGTGTTTACAGTTTAATGAACGCCAGAAATTAATCATGTCAGAAGCATTTTTATCTGAATAATAAAGCTCATGAAACTTCAATTTCAGTAATGAATTTGTTTTGAAATCAATAAGTACCATTTGTATGTTACAAGGCATCTTCATTACGTTTTGTTCACTAAGTGAAAATGCTTTATTAATGCTAGCATGTAGTTTTCTTCTGTAGCCAAATCAAGAAAACGACTTTCAAATGACCTTTGTAATAACTAATTTGAATATATTTGGTCAAATTGTTATTATCCGCAGCACATTCCCTCTGCTCTTTCAACTGTGGAAATTGACTCAAATCCTGATTTTCTAACTGAGAGATGAAAAGATTTAATGTGATTTTAAATTAATTAATGCTATTTACTAAGCTAGAAAATAATTTCTTCTTGCTTTGTAGCGTCGAATTTAGATAATTGAGATGGCTAGTCCATCAACTAAAAATGCCAATTCAAATAGCCAGTTGTTATCAAACAATAGGATTCTTTCATCAGGAAAATTCAATTTTCTGTTCTCAAAAATTAAAAATAGCATTTTATAATTTCTAAAATCTACTCAGAATCTGTCCTCTAGAAAGCTAGAGCACCTCACAATAAAGAAAAGGTTCATATTCCAAATTTAATATTTCAATATTCTCTGAATTCTCGGCTGTTTAATGCTCTTGTTCTAATTTTAATCATCCATTTTACAACCGGTAACAAAACAAGCTGCATTTTTTTTTAAATTTTACACACTGTGCCTCTAGGGGTATAATACATTAATATTTTAATGCAGTACGATTTAAAAAAATTTTCCAAGCAAAGTTGTAGTACCATTTACGGCGTACCGTCAGTGCTCATACTGATCAGTACAATAATCTAAATTAGATTTTCTTGGCATAATTTTACATTTTAAATATCACTGATACTCTTGTTTCATCATGCAATAACTCCAGATTGGCAAGTTCTTCAAAGACATAAAATTATAATCAATTCCTCTAACAAAAATGCTTATAACTGGACTACATCAAATATGTCCATTGATTCATCCAGAGCTTTTTCCAAAAGAAGAGAAAAGTCTTCCAGTTGTTGAAATACATCCAGAGAGAGTTCCACGATACATCTCGCATTTGTCTGCCTTGGTATAGCAATTTAGTCTGATTTCTTTTCAATACCTTTATAACCAAGATGGCGTGCAAATATTTGCAAACAAGGCTTTTCCGTCAGAATAAGTTTTTTTTCGCCAATGCTAAAGCAATTTCACAGGACGCTTCTGTCATCGCTTCGTCTTCACAACTTACATTAGCAAAAATATTTTGTCTTCTGATTTCTTCCTTTTTTTAGTCACATATTCTTTACGTAACTTCGACCCGAGAACAAGTTTAATTTTTCCTTCTATGTAAGCCTGATGCTGTGTTTTATAATGTTTGCTATGTGAAAAAGTAGTCATCTTCTATTATGTGAAAGAGTAGTTTCACAAACAATGCAAAAATGATTTTTCTGACGGACTTGCTGTAAATAACTCATTTTCTTACTGTTCGTTAAATTCACTTTTTCTCTCATACTTATTGCGCTTCTTATGCTCATTTTGTTTAGCACAGTGATAAATAACAGGAATGTAAAACCTAAAAGTAATAATTAAGATCACCTAGGAAGTAATAATTAAAACCACATACCTCTAAGGAAGACCAAAAGCACTTTCATATTCAAAATCTTTTATTCAAAACGAGAACGAGTATATCCGGTGGTGCAATGGGGAAGCGCTGATGATATCACAAGATACCAAAAAAGGAGGGAAAACTACGCGAATGTAGTGAAAGGCGAATATATCTACCTCAAATCTAATCGGAGATGTGGACATTTGATCACACACAAGGAGGTGAACATATCTACCTCACGTCAAAATGGGGGAAAAGACGATGCATCTTTTTCCGGGAATGGGGATCGGAGTCCCGCATTACCCCGTTTACCGTAGTGCGCACCGCACGAAAAATCAAGTGTTTAGTCTGCTTCCATCCGAGTCTAACCGAATTCTCTCTCTCCTTTTTGAATCTGGACGTTCAAGGTTTTTATAAGTTTTTGTTTTGAAGAGATAAAAAAAAAAAAAAAAAAAAAAGTTGAGAGAATGCATGCCTGTTTAATGTGCTCAGAAACGTTTGTTGTTTCACTCTGTCATGTTGAGTTGTAGTCTTTTCCTCTTCTTCTCTTCAAGAATCTCTTTTACACTGTCGTCATTGTGACGTATTATCGGCGTCATCTGATGGCTTCCTGTAATTTGGATATTATTCTTGAAGATGTGTGCGATAATTCTACAGGTGTAGTTTTTTTTAGAGTTCGATTTCCGTGTGATTCTGAATCATCCTTAATTTATGGACATGAGTGTAGAATGTAAGCAAATCTATATTACGTTATTCTTTTATTCACTGAAAAATATAAGTTGATAAATAAGTACTAAAAGCAATTGGCCTATTGTTCACAAAAACTTATGATAATAGTTTTTTGTTCTTATCCAGTGAAGTTATTATTTATCTCTAATTGCTTTACACAATTGCATCATACTTTTTTAAATGAACTTTACATTAATAAATAATTAAATAACATGATGATTTAAGGTCTTTTTAAGGACACGATTGAAATTATATTTTTAAAATACATTCTCGCAACATTCAAATTTATATATGTTCTTCAGAATACGTTAAATCCTTTTTAATGTATATTACATTTCAGGTACACTTTAGCATCGTAATATCAGTGATCAGACTCGAGAAATGCAATTTGATATAATTTATCATCTTATAATAAATTATTATTACATAAATTATCATATTACTCTTGGGATTTTAAAATAAATTATCATATTATTCTTAGGATATTAAAATAAATTATAATTTTATTTTAATGTCCCAAGTATCATCAATGGTATTTGAAATATGATTTTAAAACATCCGATGTTAATATAATAATTGATTGACGAATTTACACTGTTTTTCATAAAGTTTAATGTGATGTTTGTCATTAATCACACTGATTATTATTGTAAACCCTAAGCATATTCTTAGTTTTTGGAATTTTTAATTCAGTTTATACTTACGTTTTAAAGTATACACTAAAGGTTTATATCAATAAACTCACATTTTTCCATCGATCTATTAAAATTTATCTGCCACTTTTCCTTATTCCACTTATAAGCAATTGTTTTTTACAGTAGTATTGGGCGTGACAATTTTTCTATGATAACATACAGAGCATTGGGTGTTTGTGGTACCTAAAATAGCCATTTCAAACTTATTTCTGTTTGATAATAGTTGAAACATACCGTTATAGAAAGTGAAAGAATTTGGGGAATGTCTACAAATATTGTCAAGTTGGTATGGTGTGAAAGTTTGAAGAGAAGTGTGACAACTCGGGTGTTGTTCTCGCCATAGTCTTTGAATCTTTCCCTTCGCGATTGATCTCCACCCTTCGACAATAGCTCGATAAACAAACAGGTTGTTTTAACCCCCCTTTCGTTACCATGTGTGTATTTCGCTCTTTGTAATTAATATTAATCTCAAAGTGATTGCTTCAAAAAGGTCAGTGGCAAAACTAGCCAGATCTTCATGGACAACATATCTAGTCATTAGAAGCAAACTGACCAAATCTTCATAACAAAATCGTCAATATATCAATTACCACGTGTTTAGTCACTGACAAAATCAATCTGATCTTGATAGAGAATTTAAATCCGTCGAAACCGCTTGGAGGTTTAATCATGAATGGTACTCTTTGTTTGAACGGTACGTTTTCCTGGACAAATCGATGAATTTCACATGCGTCATTCTTCTTCCGAGATTAATAATACACTATATGTACAAAAGTATTTGGACACTGCATGGTTTTCAGAAAATTTGCTTTATTATTGTTTTTAGTATCGGCTAGGTCCTCCTTTTACTTGTATTGCAGCTGCAATACGTCAAGGAATACTTTCCACAAGTTCTCTGTAAAATTGGGCAGCAATAACTCGCCATGCAAGTTGCAGGGTTGTGACAAGAGATTGTTGTGAAAATAAGCGTGCGTGGCGGTGTCGTATTCGTCCCTCCAATTTGTACCACAATTGCTCGATCGGATTGAGATCGGGGCTCTGAACAGGCCACTCGAGCAAATTCACCACATTTTCAAGAAAATAGTCCTTTACGCGGTTTGCAGTATGACATTGAGTTCGTTCCTGTTGGAAGAAACAACCCTCGTCGCAGTAGTTGTGTCACAGTGTAAAGAAGGCCGAATGATCCAGAACGTCGAGGCACACGTCAGCGTTCATGGAACCAGGTTCTTAAAGCAATGGGCCGAGTCCTAACCAGGAAAACAACTCCACTCTAAGATGGATCCTCTTCCGAAATTCTGCAGTGTATAAAATACTTTTGTCAATATAGTGTATACGCCGACCAACCGGTCTAGTGGTCAAGGTGTTGACCTCTGGATCGGAAGGTTCCTGGTTCGAATCCGGGTCAGGGCATGGATGTAAATTGTGCTGTCCTTTGTTAGGGACAATGATGGTCCACCCACTAGGAGCCCCTTCACAAGTGACCATCACTTCTGGCCTTGTATAAGGCTACAATGACTTCGGTCAATTCTGTACTGTATTGTATTTGTCTTTGGAATCTTTACCCAGCCTTGCCATTGGAAATAAATGCCATATTGCCAAATATAATATTGCCATTGGAAAAAAATATATATATATTGTATACTCACGCCATCATCGACTTTAAAATGAAATATACAAAGCACGCGGGCGATATCGCTGTTGTAAGACATCTTCAGGGTAAATCACGTGGGCTTGCAAATCTGCTTAGCCTGTTGGCTATCGAAGCGTAGACTAGTGTTTTAGATCACAGTGGATAATCATTGTAATCAATCATTAATTGAAAACTATTACTTTTTTCCCACAATCACGTGATTGATCTGCATTCCAAACGAGTCGAAGAAATAACAGGAAGCTGCGCTACATGATCCACCTATTTAATTAGAAAATCGTTACCAAAGGCTCCCAACTTCATTCGGCCAAATTTACTCAATTACATTTTTCGAGTCCTCATTCATGTTTTGCACTATGAAAAAGATACGAATCATCTTGATCCTGAGTGGAAATGCCGATTTTCGTGAGAAAACGTTTGAATCGCCACTCGATTTTCCCCGGAGCATCAAAACTTTGAATGCGTTTTTGAGGAAATGTCAATTTTACAGAATAGTAGTTTGTTGTGGTGGTAAATTATCCGCCAGTGCTTTACTATTTATTCAATGAGGGCGGTTTTCATTTGAGAAAATTAAAAACAAATTCGTGCGAACTGCATTCTTTATGGAATGAAAGGGGTTTTGTTTATAACGTGATATCTCCGGACGAGTCTAAATGTTTGGTTCTTATCAGGTCCCCCAATTTTAACATGATGAGAATCAACATTCCCGATTTAGACTTCGTAGAAACTGGCGATACTGAAAACACAAAACGAATGATATTGAAAGCTGTTGCTTCAGTGTATGATGCAACGGGAACTGTCCATCCTATTTTAATGAAAATGAAGATATTATTGCAGTCTATATGAGCTCTCTTGGAATCGGAAGGGACACACCTGTCAGTCAAAACAAACTGCCAAAAAATTTACTCAGTGGTGTGCTGAACTAAATTCGCATCGAGGCTTTGCAATCCCTTGGAAGTATTTTGAAACTTAAGAATAAACTGAAATTAGTCTTCAAGTGTTTACAAACGCTGGTCCTGAAGGTTTTGGTAAAGTCAGTATTTTTCGGTACAAGAATGCCCATGGAGAATACACAACCAGTTTTGTCACTGCTTAAGGTTGCGTGGCCACATTCAAGTTATTAACTTTACCGCGTTTAGAGTGAACAGCTGCTTTATTGGTTTCTAGACTTGCACTGTGTTTGATAAACTTATTTCCTGAATTATGTCAGCGTGTGTTGTATTTACGAAATGACAGTGCAATAACTCTTTGGTGGGAGGGTTCCGCTAGAAATTGGAAGCCATTCGTTGCTAACAGTCTCAGAGATTCAATCTCTTACTGATTCCGAGAATTTTCGGCATTGTTGTGGTAAAAATCCTATAGACTTTAACACGAGTGGAGAGTGCCCACAAAGTTATTACTGATCATCTTTGGGTTACACGGACCAAGTTGGCTTCTAGAGCCCGAGGATTTTTGGCCAATTAATTGTGAGAAACCAACCAATGAAGAGAGTATGATTTTAGAGAGTAAACAAAATCGGTTAAAACTCTTATTTCTGTCGATCACACTTATGCTCCTTTATTAGACTTGACTAAATTTAGATATGTGGCCAAAGTGTATCGCATAACTGCTTATGTCTTAAAATTTATCAAAAACACTAAACCTAACTCGAAAAAACTTGACTTACATTTATCCGCTGATGAAATATCTTCAGTTAAAACTGCTGGATTAAAGCTGTTCAAAACAAACATTTTGGAACTGAAATTTAAACTCTTACCCATGGAAAGTTGATGGATAAAACATCCAAATTCTATCAGTTAACTCTAGAATTCGATGAACAAGGATTAAAAAGAATAAATAGTCGTCTTGATTTTGCTGATTTGACCTTTGGTGAAAAACATCCCTTGTTGTTGCCTTACAAGGAGCGGTTTTCTGAACTTGTTATTTCTTGTTACTGCAAATTTCATGCGCAGCTAAAGACATTCGTTTAATAGAGAGACAACTTCAACAGGCAGTAAATAAAATCACACATTGGACTAATGAAAATGATTTCAGTTTTTCACCTTCTAAAACCGCTTGTGTTCATTTTTGCAAAAAGCGTAATCTTCATCTTGACCCTGAAATATTTTTCAAAGATATTTTAATTAATGTTGTGGACAATTTTAAATTTTTAGGTATTACATTTGACAAGAAGTTGACTTTTCAACCGCATATTTTAAATCTACGTAAACGTTGCGAAAAGGCCCTCAACATATTAAGAGTTTTATCGAAATTATCATGGGGATCTGATCGTACTTGTCTTTTGAAAATATATAGAACTTTAATACGATCAAAGTTAGATTACGGCTGCGTGGTGTATGGTTCAGCAAGAAAATCTGCTCTTCAAATCCTGAACACTATTCACCACACAGCTTTACGTTTATGTTCTGGTGCCTTCAGGACTTCACCCGTAAGCAGCTTATATGTGGACAATTTTGAACCTTCTCTGGACTTAAGGCGACATTTGTTGTCCTTAGAATATTATTTTAGAATTTCCTCAATCCCTCATCACTCATTGCATACCATTCATCACAGTCCGTATTTAAAACACGCCTCTATCAAGCTAAAACATCCTTCATCCCTACATTTCACTTAAGAATGCTGGATTTGATGAACGGATCCGAACTTTGTTCACTTGACGTCACCCAGAAAAAACTGTATTCTTTCTCTCCTTGGTTTAATCATTATTTTGAATTTCAAAACCCGTTCCAAAATTTTAATAAAGCAGATACCTCTGATATTATTTACAAACAGCTTTTTCAAAACCATATAGAGAAATACACAAATTTTATACAAGCTTACACGGACGGATCGAAAAGGGCAAACTATGTTGGAGCTGCGTTCACTATTAATCACTCTGTTCACAGTTTTAAACTTCATTCTTCATGTACTGTTTTTACTTCTGAAATCATGGCTATATATAAAGCATTGGAATATATATCTGATCATTCTCATAAAAACTGTATCATTTTTACAGATTCATTAAGCGTTTTACAGTCATTGAAACATCCTGATCATGACAGTCATCCCATTGTTTTAGAATCACTGAAAAGAATTTATCATCTTTCATCCAGGAATTTTAACTTACTATTTTGTTGGATTCCATCTCATGTTGGGATATCAGGAAATGAAATTGTTGACCAAGCCGCCAAATCGGCAGTAAATCATATTAGTCATACCATTCCTTATCGCGACTTAAAATCTTGCATTTACAAATCTTTAAAAACAAAATGGCAAAACGAATGGAATGAACAAACCGAGAATAAACTTCATGCTTTAAAACCAAATATATCTGACTGGAAACCGCTACCCTTAAGAAGACAAAATGTTATCTTGACACGCCTTCGTATTGGACACACTCGCATAACACATAGACACCTCCTCCTCGGAGAAGATCATCCCATCTGCAATTACTGTATCTGTCCACTAACCGTAAAACACATTTTAGTAGAATGCTCTCATTTTAATAGGCAACGACTTAAACATTTTAATTCTTTTACTTTGGTGTTAGAAGACATGGTTGGAGAGAATGCTCATCCAAATATTTTTAACTTCTTACATGACATTGGGTTCATATATCACATATAACTTTATATAGTATTCATTTTAGTAAGCTTTTTACAAGACATTGGTTTTATCCATCACGTATAATTTTATATAGTATTTACTCATTATGTTTTGACATATCTCATTTCATTATTATATTATGTATCTGGTTTTTTTTATCTTGAGTTTGGCATAATATTCCCAAGAGGACTCAATGCCACAAAACCAAATCCAATCCAATCCTGAACTTGTTATTTGGGACTCTCATGACAAAATTTTCCATGGGGCTACTCATGCTCAGACACGAGAGTGCTTTTGAATTATTAAAGATCGCCAGTTGTTCAAATCCTTGTTGGACAAATGTAATGTGTGTAAAAGGTACAAAGTGTGACCAGGGACACAGGAAATTGCTCCTTTGCCTCCATACAGGGTAGTAGACTGCTCCGTTCTCGGTGACTGGATTGGAGTTTATAGGGCCATTTTACACGAAAAGAAGCTCTGAAAAACACTACTTGCTCCTGTTTGTGCAAATACGAGACCTCTGCATATTGAATTTGTCATGTCTTTAAGCACATAACATTTATTGCTTTGCGCAGATGTATCTCAAGGCAAGGAATTTGTGCGACTATATACTCGGATAATGCTAAAACGTTCAAAAGAGCCGAACTTGAATAAAGAAAATATGAAATGGTATAAACGACAAAGATGTACATGATTTGTTTTCATCTAATAGAAAACACTGGAAATATATTCTTGAGAAGGGAGCATGGTGGGTTGGGTTCTGGAAGAGGCACTTTCGAACGATTAAAACTTGTCTAAGGAAAATTGTGGGAAAATCTTCGTTAACTTTTTTTATAATGAATTAGAAATAGTCTTTATTGAAATTGAAGCTATGATTAATTCGAGGCCTATAATTTACATGCAAGATAACCCTTCTGACCCCTCACCATTTACTCGTGTTTCATTGTCAAAAGGTATAAACATCACTAAATTTTAACCAATTTCTGGAGACGATGGAGGAAAATTATTTACTTGCATTAAGATCATTTAATTTATGTTCTCCTATTAAAGTTTCAAGTAATTTCCAGGTGAATGATGTGGTATTGATTCATGAAGACAAATGCCAAAACATATTTCCAAGAAAGATGTAAATATTCGTTCCTGTCTTATTCAGACGTCTTCAGGTCAATTGAGAAGATCCGTTAAGTTTCTATATAACCTGGAAGTCAATAATTGAAGTGTTCTGAACTATTAGCAAACTTTTTAAACATAAAATTTGATGTTACAACTTGTAATCGTCATAGTAATATTTTACCTATCTTACTTTTGGATATTATTTGAATTTGTGACTGTATTTGATGATACTGTTTTTTCTGAATTTCGATTTAGTTTAATATCTAACTTTCAAGTTTGTTGCTGTGACATATTATAATAATCGGAATCGTTACATGTTTTATGCGTTTGTACGTGGCAACAGTATTTGTTGTTGTGATGTTGAGAAACGGTCCCGCGATCTCGTGTGATTTGAAGTCATGTTGACTTTGTAATTATTCTTACTTTGTTTAATCTAAATGTTGATAAATTACTCAAGTTTTATGAACTCTCTGTGTTTTTTTAATGAATAATATGCTACAGTTGCATTATAATATTTCATTTAATTTCATAATATTGTATGAGTTTGGTACAGCACACTCGTTTATGAGCAATGGCAACGGCTTTGGCGATTTTTTTTGGCGCACTTCTAAAGTCGCCAAGGAAAAAATTATTTCCCAACTGTTTTTCTGTCACAATTTTTTTTCTTTTTACAACACACTTTTTAAACACATCTGAGAACGTTTAAAAAAATATATTGAAAATAAAAAGTAAAAAAACGAAAAAAAAAACGCATAAACTAAAATGTTTTTACAAAATAAGTTCTTTTTACAAAGGAAAACAAAAACTTCAATACACAATTTAGAACTTTTTGAACTATATATTTTTTAAAACGTTATAAAAAATTAATATGCTTTAAGAGAAATTTTTTTTGACAAATGGAAGTAGTTCTGGTTTTAACGGAATATGATTAACTTAGAACCACTAATTTTTTATGTTGCTTTAAACTCCTCCCAATTCATGTCCCTAACTATTTCCAAAAATTTAGTAAAATAATCCTGTTTCAAATCATCACACGAATTTTTGAATAAGTATGTGGCCAAATAAAAATGAAACGGGGTCTGCCTATTATGTGTAGGCAGCGTGCATTTTACGTGCCTCCACATTGTCTCAATGGTATTTGTGTGGCATTTTGACAGCGGATCAACGAACGTAAGAGAATGGTTTACGGTTAAATGAATGTAACCAGCATCCTCTACCCCCTTTTCCCCCCAGCAGTCGGAATGAACAGTGGTTCCAGGCTCAACCCATTCTGTCAAAACTTTAATGAGGGTATCTTTCGAACGATTGTGAACTGCAACCAAAAACATTTTCCCCGAGCCTCTTTCAATCCCCCCGAAAACCCATTGACCCTCAACTTTACGACCGCGATTGTATTTTCTTTTCCCAAATTTAGACTCGTCAATTTCTACAATTTTTCCGACCCCGCCTATTTTTTCTGATTGCAATTCAACGAAATCAGCGATAACCTCGTTAACAAATTGCTTCCAATCCGCTATGGTAGTTGGTGAAAAAGAATACTCAACCCCAATATCAGTAGATTTTGTCCCCCTCACTATTTCATACGTCAAAAGAAAGATCTCCTCCAGCTTCAAATACCCATAAACCATACCTTATGGTTTTATGAGTAGTACATTTCTTATTACTGTCAGAAGTTCCAGTGCAAACCCAATCGTATCCATCTGAAATGGAACTTCTGACAGTGAATTTCATAGGAGCGTTGCATTTAGGGCACAATAATTCTGACTTAAGCAATCCTGATTCCTTTAGGAAATCCAACAGGAGTTGCTTATCCATACATAAACGAACACAAAACAAACGATTAGCCACTCCTTCAGGGCCAAACGTTTGCCTTCCAGCAGAAAAACTGAGCTGCGAATGTAGGGTAAGAATACCCTGAAACTTATCTATTATGCTAAATACAGTGGGCATGTTGAAAAAAGAAAAAGAATTGTAAAAGAAAAAAAGCAAGAAATAATACAACCTGTAACGGCAGAATTCTTCCGAAAAAAATAACGAAAAAGAAAATGGTTAAAAAACAAAACGCATAATTCTTTCATAAAAAGTATTGTAATAAAATAAAAATTCCACGACTTTCAAAATACAAATAAGTGGACCAATGGTATCACTGAAAACGATTTAAAAGGACCAATGCAATCAAAGGATATTTCAAAAACAAAATAACCAATGGGAGGAAAGAAGAAAGAAGAGGTTGCCATGAAAACCACAACAACCGCAACGAAAGATGGGTAGCCGTAATGTATCGCAGCTCGCTACTAGAAAAGCGCTAAAAATATCGCCAAGCCGTTGCCATCGCTCATAAACGTAGAGTGTAGCTGTACCAATAGGTCAAGTGTATATTGTGTATAATAAGGACTGTTAAGATCTTCATTGGAGGACTTATTTTGTTAAGAAAGTGTTAAGGGCTGCCGTTTTTATATGGGTTTTAATACTCAGTTTGCTCTAAAAATAATGCAACCAGAAATTCAGTAAAAATTGTTTAATTTAGACACTTTTTAACATTAATATTATAATTCAATTTAACAAGCATTTAATTTACTCTTCATAAAACTGCGAATGTACTTAAAGTGCAGGATAGTTCATTTGTCTGGATTTGGCTGTTTTAAATTCTGAAAGTATTTGTCCTTATCAGGCGACATCGAAGGTTTGGAATGTGACACCACCTTTGCTCACTTCTCCATCCTCTCTGATGTGGAAGGACACTGAAGGTCATCCACCAACATGCAGCCCGATCGGAGACAACGATGCCACCGGTGCTCCTACACAACCGACTACTTCATGGAATCCCAAAGTTATCCAAGTCGTGGCACCCTTTAGAGAATTACAATTTTTTCACGGCATCCTCGTCGGCGACCAACCAGTCTGGTGGTTAAGATGTTGGCCTCTAGATTGGAAGGTTCCTGGTTCAAATCCGGGTAGAGGCGGCTGGTACACCTTACATCTGTCATGGCTGAAAGCCCTCACGTTGGGTTGGTGTGGAAGTGTGGAGAGTAGTGTGCCAGCTCAGGTATTGCCTTATCATCTGACCGTGGTTCAAAATTACGTGGGGTTGTCCTCTGATCTTTCTCTTAGGTTGTGTTGCTCTAAATCGAGTTTAATTAAAAATTACCAATTACCTTTCTCTTAGGGAATTGATCCCGGACCGTCGTCAATAGTCCGTCGTGTTTCTCTAGTACGGCGTTAATTAAAAATTACCGAATTACTATAAAAATTGAAAAATTATCTATATATATGTATATATATCCTATTACGGAATCATATACAGTACCTCTTGAAACACTAAACTCTTCAGCTACCTTGCTTACGGAAACACCCACCAGACGAGCTCCAACAATTTGCGCACGTTCGAAGTGTGTTAGCTCTGATATGATGCAATTGTAACTTCACATAAGTGTCCCGACAATGATTGGCCTGCACAGCGTATTTACTACGGTGTATAGGTGACATCAATAGGCGAAAACACCAGCGCCACCTAAACATTTAAGTAGAATAGACATTTCTTTTCAAGCATGCATTTCACGCGGTGTTTCCATATTTTTGTCCAACCCGTGTATTTCCTCTTTATAACACAATCTGCTGGAAATCCAAACTGGGAAACTATGAAGTCGCAAAGGGCTCATACTCTTATCGCTTTTGCACTTGGAATGGATACTCATTTATTTTTCAGGTATCCAAAACTGCGTCAAATCCGAACAAGCGATTTTTGCTTTAGGCTGTTGTCGCTCGATAGCTCAATTAGATTTTCTGCTTGTGAAGTGAATTCTTGTGGAGCTTCAGCACAGAATGGATCTTGGATCCAGGCAAACTTCTCGGTTAGGTCTTCTGCGAAGAACTTTGCGAACCAGTCAGTTAGCCGGTCCTAGAAAATTTTAATGCATATGCGAGATGATGATTTGGCCCCCATTTCAAAGATTCGCCGTATTTTTTCCCTACCCCTTAGAATACTGTTAAATATTGAGCCTACTGTTAAATTAATTTATTTCATTGCGAAAATGCGAGCTTTATATTAACAGGTTTTTCTTTTTCTGCTAGACCTTCACAAGGTCATGGATTTTGTAACATTAAACACTTCCATGCTACTTAAAAATAATAATGCCATGGTGATTGGTTCACAAAAAAACGTCAATGGTACTTCTTCATTTCAAAATCATTTAATATAATAGATTCAACATTACATTTACATTATAGCGTAATATGTTTAGTCACGGGAAAAAATACGATCAACCTCCTCTATTTGAGCATTTTTCAAACTGCAGCAAATGCAAAGGTATCATTCAAGTGAATAACGTCCTCTTCAAATTCAAATCCAAAACAATTGCATAAGGGGCCGTCTTCACATCAAATTTTGCACAAACGCGAAAACTTTAATGTAAACATCAGGTTTTTATGACATAATCAGTTTCTGCATAGTTCAATTAGTCGAAATAAGAAATTTCCCGACTACTATCTGTATATCCCGAGATATACAATGCTAAATTTGCTTTCAATTTCGGGGATCATCTCGACATAGAAATACGCTATCCGTAAATAGAGAAAATTAAAATTTCCTTGGGGGAGGATATTGATCTGTTAAATTATAGGCGGGGAGTCCTTGATATTGTTCGATATTTTAGGGGATCATAATACTGCCGCCTCTGTGTGGACGGTTTTAATGCGGCAACCGGCGCCCCATTATTATGGAGAAGCCCTAGGTACGGCACTGGCCGACGCCCTCTGTCTTGGCACCCATTGCGCCCGCACCTGTCACATGGGCCTTTGAAAAGGTGCTTTTGAGGTGCTCTGAAAAGTATCAGCAAACTATGTGACACCTTATCTCCACTACGGACAATGTAATGCTGCAATACAGGAAATCAATCTTTACCTCCATTATCACTCATTGTTCTGTTCCACATCTGCAGTATTTTTTCCTGAATGCTTAAATCTTCTCTATTAGCTTCAATTTCTGTATTTTACGGCCCTGTACAGAAACATTCAATGCATTTAGTTTTTTTAATTATGTCGCGCAAGTATGCCAGTTTCAGTAGGAAGTCTGGATCCACGAAATTATTGGCGTTCTCATGATCATTTTCTTTCAGATAATCGTAAATTTCTTCTCGCAGTTTAAACGTACGAGATAGTACATTGCCACGTGAGAGCCAACGTGAGCTGCAGCAGTATGTAAGAGACGTGTGCTAGGCCCCAAAATCCTTGTATAGCTTTTGAAGAATCTGGCTTTAAGTGGCTTTGTTTTTATGTAGTTTACCACCTTTATTACACATTGTAAGACGAGATTCAGTAGACGAATCAGCCATTTCGATGCAAGTGCTGCTCTGTGAATGATGCAGTGGGTCCATTGACAATCCGGGGCTTTGCAACGAATCAGCGCCTGTAGACCTCCGTAATGACAAGTCATTCATTCAGAACCATCAGTGCACACACCGATGCACTTTGTCCAGTCCAAATTATTTCCCGTCATCTAGGATATCGATCTTATCTTCAGCCGTTGCACTTCCATTAATGCTTTCACAAAGCGAAGGTCTTATACAATAGTACAACCATCAAAGAAACTTACATAGCTGATGAGATGTGCATCCTTGTTGCTGTCTGTGCCTTAATATTTTGTCTGTGAGTTGCAGTCCAAATATTTTCTTCAATTCTTTCTATTAATTGATTGGTGTGATCCTGAGCCATGTGCTGTATTCTTAGATTGATGATGTTATTCGACAAAGTAATCTTCGGTAGATAGTCTCCCCGCACTTCCTCCACTCAAGTTACTCAGCAATAGTGTGGTCTTTATTTCACTTCGTTACTCTATATGGCACCTTGAATGGCGCGAGTAAGACATTGTTTCGTACTGACGTTTGCTTAGGAAAACATTTTTTGTTGGTGCAAATCTCATTTTTTCTGCTAAAATATTCACGTGATTCGTCGACCATGCTTAGATAAGTTTTTTTTTCAAGGTACCGCCACGAGTTACTTACGTTCATACTCTAGGATGATAAACTTTAGAATATATCACACACTGCGCTCTCTTCATCTTTAACTTCTATTGAAGTGGATCTCAAATCCAAGTAGCTGTCTTTGTATTTGCGCTTCTCTCCACGCACGCCACTGGTCGATGCATGATCATCAGTACTTGCACTATCGGGGTTTTCCATCAAAACTATCCATTTCTACGAAAAATGAGTAGGGACGGGGACTACAAAGGCACTTCCGTCCGGTGAGCGGTCCTTCCTCTGCAGGCCGACCAACTGGTATATTGGAAGGTTCCTGGTTCGAATCCGGGTCCAGGAATGGATGTTTGTAAGTGTGTGGTGTAGAGGCGGCTGGTGCACCTTAAATCTGTCCTGGCCGAAAGTCCTCACGTTGGGTTGGCGTGGAAGTTTGGAGAGTGGGGTGTCAGCTCAGGTGTTGCTTCGTCATCTGACCGTGGTTCAAAATTACGAGGTGTTGTCCTCGGATCTTTCCCCTAACGGATTGATCCCGGACCATCGTCAATAGCCCGTTGCGTAGCTCTAGTATGGCGTTAACTAAAATTACCATAAGTTAGCTCTAATACGACGTTAACTAAAATTACCATTACCTTCCTCTGCAGTAAGAGTGGAAAGTCATCCCTCTGATAGGCGGCCTGCGTACGCACGAGAGGAGTCACTCTACAGGTGTGACACTCTACAGGGCGCACCTGCACAAAAGTCTTCACAAATTCAGTAAAAATGTTTTATAAATTAAGTCGTTTTGTTATCAATTTACCTGTAAATAAACATAAACACTGGTCTCGTATGTGACAATATTATTATGAGTTGTTAGTATTTACATTCCAAATTAAAAGTTTAAGTTCAAAATTCACAAAACACAATTTAAAATTATTTTAATCATGCAGAAATGCCGTGAAACTGTTTCCAAAACATCACACTCCTTCACATAAAATAAGAATTTCACTCAACAAGCATTCATTGATAAACCTACAAATGCGTACGGCGTGCAAGATCGTTGTATCAGCCTGTTTATGCCTATTTTCACCTCTGTCTGGATTTCACTATTGCAGGAGACAAAGGTTTCGAATGCGACATCTGCTTAGGTCTCTTCTCTACCCAATCTGCTCTACAAGGACACCGGAAGAATCACCCCACATGCAGTCCGATCGGAGACACCGATGCCACCACTGCTCCTACTCCACCGCTCACACGACCCACCTCCGTCAACACACGGGAGAACGACACTACAGCTGTAGCACGTGCGAGTGGCTTTCAATTCCGTTGGGGGCCTGCGAAGACACGACAGGATTCACTCAGGGGAAAAACCCTACATATGCCCCATCTGCGGAAGAGGATTCAGTGTCGCATCAAGACTCAAGAGACACAAGTGGGTGCACACTCAGCAGAGCCGCACTGATACTACAGAAGCTAACATGTGAAATTGCAGTATATCCTTGTGTTTCATTGAAAAAAATGATTACAGTATTCCGTTGATTGAATTACTTTTGTTAAAACATTTCACTGAATGAGGAAAGAAGTTATAACGAATAATAAGTACTCAACCTATAGAAGATAATTCTATTTTTAGTTAAGGACATTTTCTGCTGATAAAGAACAAGACGGAAAGACATGTTAATTTCTGAAGTTTCAAAATATTTTAACCCCAACACATGCATGTATTTTTTATTTGAAAAAAATAAAACAATTTTTATTCTTAAAATAGGGTATATTTATTTCACCACATTTTTTTATTGTTCTCGTGGAATGTTTAGATTTGAATTTTTTTTTTCTTTTAAATTATTCGTAATACAGGTTATAAACGTAAGAAATATAAGTATTTTTTAAGGACAACTATAAATATCAATCACTAGATAAACGCACCGAAAGCATATTTTGTATTGCAACCGCACAGGATTTACACTTTTCTACCAGTTTGTGTAGTATACATACATATTTAAGCATACACACACCCTGTAACTATACAATAAAACACAACAGCTGACATTAATTATTTTGTTTCTAAGAAAGTATGTCCGATTGTTACTCTAAGGCCCGGTGAACACATCCGGTTTTTCAACGTTCGGCGCAGCTGCCTCAACACAAGTGCGCTCTGAGATACATAAGATCCAACGGAGCACTAGCGCGTCTTTCTAGTAATTGCTCTTCGTTACGTGGACGATTCTATTTAGGACCGTGGGGAGGACAGGCGCCTCAATCCCATGATAGTACTTTACCCAAGTCCAACTTGATCGGCTAATCGGATCACATGACCTAGATACGTATGTCATCAAGGTTTATAGTTGTTGGCGATTTATCTCTTCCTTTCTGCTTTCTTCTTTTCTTTTCAGATCCATGGCTATGGGAGGGTAGAGGTGGGAGCCGAAAATTGTATCCTTTTATTATATAAGTTAATAATTATATAAGTTAGTGTTTTATGTATGCTTTTTGTTACATCAGAATGGTCCTAAGCCAGCGGTGGATACGACACCATCATCCTAAAGCAAAGGGGACGGCAGAGGGGCGGAAAAATATCAGCTGGTAGTGAGTTCAGGAGTGGTTCTTAGATTATTTATGTAAAATCAACGGAAGCTTGGAAAAATATGAAAAGGGTATTAAAAATTAGGAAAAGTAAATTTGAATAAAAAGGAATTAAATTGGAATTTTTTTTAAATAATTTGGAGGATCTAAAAATTTTTCCGCCAGCTGGGTTCGAACTCGGGAAGTCATCCTCCGCTGCCGACGCTAATCTGAAGGTGGGTGAATTTAGCCATTAGGCCATCGTTGCTTCACGAAAAGAAGCTCTTTAAAGTATAAGTACCCTTCCATCAATCTGCTTCAAAAAATCATAGAAGACACACAAAAAAAGACTACCAGACAAGTAAATAATCATAGCTCACTGTAGATCAAATGATCAAAACAAGTTTCGAAAGAATCAAACTGAAGAATCGATTCACTTATCACGAGTTTAATATCTACCGACCTCCCTACGGTCCTAAATAGAATCGTCCACGTAACGAAGAGCCATTACTAAAAAGACGCGCTAGTCCAACGGAGCAGTGCACAGATGCCTCCAGCAGCGCCGCTATGGCGACGCACGCCCAACTTGTGTGCAATTTGTACCGCAGTTCCTCACGGCGACGCACATGCGTCTCCGTTCTGAAGTACCTTGTTTTCATAAACAAATGGGATATGAATAATAATTAATAAATGGTTGTATCCAATAACGTCTATTTTGTGTGTTTCTAAATATACTTCTTTTACACCAAGTAAGCGAAATAAACACGTTTTCGATAGAATATTGATCGCAAATGGCACGAAATGAGTTCGTGCGTCATTTCACGGATTTTTGTGCATAGTTGGGCTTTAGTGCCGCATTGGCGCCGCTTGTTGAAAACTGGATGTGAGCACCGGGCCTAAGCAGAAGAGAAAAGAATATTTTAAATCAATAAAACTCATACATAATTTACATGGAATTAATCTTGGATAAAATGCAAATAACTAAAAGATTTGTTTTTCAAAATTTGGATCAAAGTAGAAACTTTATAAACCAAAAACATGATAAATTCAAATTTTTGTCAAACGTGAGTTATTTATTATAATTTTGATTCTGAAAAATGTGAAAACAGTTGTTCATGAGTAGAATCGGAATTTTTGAAAAATATTTTGAACTGATCGTTGAAACTTCCTAAGA
This sequence comes from Metellina segmentata, assembly GCA_947359465.1. Lineage (NCBI taxonomy): Eukaryota > Metazoa > Arthropoda > Arachnida > Araneae > Tetragnathidae > Metellina > Metellina segmentata. The sequence goes on from OX375881.1 coordinate 116,199,914, forward strand.
AAAATAACATGACTTTCTGTCAAAATATGACAAAGTCCATGTGTTCTGAATACTTTGAGATTATTAGAAACTTGAGACGATGTAGCAGTGTTGGGTGTCATGTTATAGAGGATATTGCAGTAACATTTAATACGGCAGGGGGTAAAATTTGCGTGTGCATTGATTGAGATGAAGACAGTTTTAATTTAGGTGCTGCCTTACATAAAACTTTGTAAATAGAAATTGAGGAAACTGAATTAAATATTTTTTGTTTTTACAGGAAACTAATGACTTTTACCTTCCTCTATTTGTCATCAAACGCACAATTTCCGATCCGATTTTGCTAGCACTGGTTGCTAGTCCGATGCTCCGTCCCGGTTTTAATAAAGATAATGCGTGTCAAAACAGATCGAGAGCGATGAAATAGGGATATTATGAGATGATATTATTACTGGGTGTGAAACTGGCTAAACATTATGTTAAATATTAAGTCCTGATTGCTGTATGACTCACCTGTGACCACATATGTTCTTTTTATTCAAAACTATTGACTGTGGTGGTTCAAGCATCTATCCCACTGTGAAACTATGCGGGATATTTCCCTCATGGAAAGTCTTCGGATACTGTAAGAACTACTTTCGAACCTCCTCCTGCACTTCATCCTCCGACAAAACCTTCTTACACGTAAATGTTTTTAGAGTTCTCCAAATGCATAAAAATCGAAGGGAGATAGGTCAGGACTGTAGGGGGATGGTTTAGGGTATCCCACTTAAATTTCACCAGCTCATCTTTGACGGCATTTGCTGTATGAGGACGGGCGTTATAGTGTAAGAGAATAACGCCGCGAGACATTTTGGCAGGCTTTTTGATTTGATTGCCTTTCGCAAATGTGGCGCCTTTTAGCTGGAACTCGATGAGTAGTGGTCCGTGTTGGTCGAAAAAAATGTTAACATGACTTTTCCCCCACTGCTGCGAACGGCCTTGCTTTATTGGTACAGCTACACTTTACGTTTATGAGCGTTGGCAACGGCCTTGACGATTTTTTTTGTCGCACTTCTAGTAGCAAGTTGCTGTAGATTAGCGCAAACCATCTATCTTTACGGTAATTGTGGTTTTCATGGTAACCTCGGCAAACGGTAACTTTGAATTTTCATTTTGAATATTCTAAAAAGTTCTTCCAAAATCTTTTCAAAACGTTCTCAAGCTTTCATTTTTCGTTGTAAAAAGAAAAATATTTTTTGAAGAAAAGAGTTGGCGACTTCAAAAATTTGCCAAGGCCGTTGCCACTGCTCATAAACGTAGGGTGAAGCTGTACCGCTTTTTTTGGCGGAGGTGAACCTGTGTGTTTCCATACGAAACTTCGGAGCTTTGATTCCAGTTCATAATGGTTGCACCAGATCTCGTCCCCCGTTCCAATGTTGGACAAGAAATTCGCACCTTCGTCCGCAAAACGTTTCAGAAATTCCAATGACGTGTCCATGTGAAAGGCTTCAAACTTCAATTTCATTAATGAATTTGTTTGAAATCATTAAGTACCATTTGTATGTTACTAGGCACCTTCATTACGTTTTGTTCACTAAGTGTAAATGGGTTTATTAATGCGAGCATGCAGTTTTCTTCTTTAGCCAATCAAGAAAACTACTTTCAAATGATCATTGCAATAACTAATTTTAATATATTTGGTCAAATTGTTATTATCCGCAGCACATCCCCTCTGCTCTTTCAACTGTGGAAATTGACTCGAATCCTGATTTTCTAACTGAGATATGAAGAGTTTTAATTTAATTTTAAATAAATTGATGCTATTTACTAAGCTAGGAAATAATTTCTTCTTGCCTTGTAGCTTCGAATTTAGATGGCTAGTAATATCAACTAAAAATGCCTAACCAAATAGCCAGTAGCTATCGAATAATAGAGTTATTTCATCAGTTAATTCAATTTCCTGTTCTAAAAAATTATAAATAGCATTTTAAAAAATCTACTCAGAACCTGTCCTCTAGAAAGCCTAAGCACCTCACAATAAAGAAAATTTTCACCATATTCCAAATCTAATAATTCAATATTCTCTGAATTTTCGTCTGTTTAATGCTTTTGATTTAATTTTAATCACAAATTTCACGACCGGTAACATAACATGCTGCAGTTTTAAAGTTTTTCCACACAGTGCCTCAGGACGTTTTAAAATTTTTTCCAAGCAAAGTAGTAGTGCCATTGACGGCTAACACATACTGATGAGTACAATAATCTAATTTAGAATTTCTAGACATGATTTTAAAGACTGGCTAATTCTACAAAGACATTAAAATTAGAAACAATTCCTCTTACAAAAATGTTTATATAACTGGACTGCATCAAATACGTTCATTGATTCATCCAAAGCTATAGAAAAAAATAGACAAGGTCTTCCATTTGTTGAAATGCATCCAGAGAGAGTTCCACGATATATCTCGTAACAGTCTGCCTTGGTATAGCAATTTCGTTTGATTTCCTTTCAATACCTTTTATAACCAAGATGGTATGCAAATATTTGTAGACAAGACTTATGTGTCAAAATACGTTTTTTTTTCGCCAATGCTAAAGCAATTTTATAGGATGCTTCTGTCATCGTCTCGTCTCTCACAACTTACTTTAGCAAAAATATTTTGTCTTCTGATTTCTTCCTTTTTCTAACATATTACTTACGTAACTCCGACCCGAGAACAAGCTTCATTTTTCCTTCAATGTTAGCCTGATGCTGTGTTTTACAGTGTTCATTAAGGTCATGTCTTCTATTATGTGAAAGAGTAGTTTCACAAACAATGCAAAAAAGGTTTTCCTGATGGACTTAATGCAAATAAGAACTAATTTTCCTACTGTTCATTCAATTCACGCTTTCTCTCAATATTTGCGCTTCTTTTGCTCATTTTCTTTTGCACAGTGATAGATAACAGGAAAGTTAAAAAAAACATTAAAAAGTACAAATAATGTTGAAAAAGAACAAACAGATCACAAGTACAAACGTCGTATCACACAGAATATCAATTATAAACTGTCAAAAAATTGCGACGAAATGATGAGTACGAGGGCTGTATGAATTGAAATAAGAGTACTCTTGGGTTGAAAATATGAAGATGGATTCTGTTATGAAGACCACTTTCAAAAGAATAAGTAGGTGCAAGGATGCAATGCGCCACTAGTAATCATCCAATGCGATGCACCACAGGTTGGCCACCCCTGTCTTAGAGGGTTCCTCCTTTTGTTTGACCGGTGATATCTATCTTGCGCCAAATGATACACCACACAATACTATGAAAGAAAAACATTACTCACATATGCCACTCAAGTTAGGTAAGAGGGGTTGGACGTGCAGATGGCCCTGCTTCCCTTAAACATCGCCGCTTCGTTTTACTGATAGCCTTTTACTGTGAAAAAATTTCCAGAACTTGCTGCTAATACACCGCGGGCAACGTTAAGTATCCTTTTACAGTTGAAATGGTACGTTTTTGAATCCATTCTTGCGATGGAACGTAGCGTGCATTCCGAAATTGAATTCGTGCTAACCGGTTTTTTTAGAGAAAAATAATTTTTAAAAATTGAGCACCAAAAATTTTTCTTCTCCAAATAGAATTTAAAAACTTAAAACACAAGCACGTATGGTTATATTTTTAAATGCAAGAATAAAAAATGCAGGAATTGTAAATTAAAACTATAATCTATTTTTTTGTCTTTATTTAAACTCTTTTTTATGATACTTTACAATCCTCATTGGTTCACAGCACGAATCTTGCTCGCATCAATGCAGACATGTGTCCTACCAGAAGGGATTATTTACAAAATGATATTCCAAAAAATATAATTTGTTGCATTACAGAAAAGTTATACAGTACCTCTGGATTCAGAACTCGAACAATTTGGAATTCAAATGAAAAATTCGAGCCAATTTTTACTCAAAATGTGAGCGCTGCTTTGGAAATCAAATACCCAGCATGTTGTTTGTGTGTACATTTGTCAGAACAGGAGAAGTCATGAAAATTCAGATTTTGGTTGTGTACACCATATATATAATAGCTACTAGATTAAAAATTTCCTTTTTTTTTGTCAGTGATAAAATCTTCCAAAGGCTCAAAACATTACTGTTTACTCACCCAATGACAAATCTGCAATTATTGGTTCCTAGTTTTATCATCTTTATTATCTGTTTTCATCTATTTTATTAAAATCTCTTATTGAAAGTAAAGAGGGTTTTGTGATTTGTTCAATCAGAAGGTCTCAGTATTTTGCGTAGTACTCCTCACTTGGAGAGCTTCAGTTTCTTAAAATATCCCTTTCCAAATGGCAAAGAACACACAAAATGAAATTGGTTTTGAATATTCAAACCAAATACACACACAATTGTGGAAAAAATGAACCTGGTTTTAATCTGATGCAACACCACACTTTGTTAACATTGTGATCCCACTCCCGCAGATGTTTCTTCTAGTCAACAACTATTCTTTAAAAGACAGGAAAAAGATGACTTACTAATGACGTTATGAGAAAAGGTCTTAAAGAAGTCAAAGCCAAAAGAATCACTTTCTTAGCAAAGCCAAGAAAGCAGTAACCAGTGAAATGTAAAGAATGCAAACAATAACTTAGCAAATAAGATTACCTTTTAGGCACGCTAAGGCCAAACAAAAAAATTGGTTTGTTTCCTGTAACCCTACTGACCCTGAAATTACAATACAAAAATTCCAACCCTAAAGTTTTTTTAAATTTAATATGATTGATTGATTACGCGTAGTCAATTAGATAATTGTTTTGTTTTTTTCAGTTCAGACACTGTGTCATAAATAAACTCTTTAGGGGTAAATAAGTAGTCAAACCTGAAGAAAAATTATAAATACTCACTAATACATTAATTTGGTTAAATACCTAAGTTTATACCCAAGATAATGACTTGCAAAAATAAATATACCCAGGTATTTTACATCACTGATCACACCTCTGATCAATTTTAAATCTAACATTAATACTCAGATATTTCCTTTTGCGTATTTGCTAAAAAATATTCACACAAAAAAAAAAATTCTACTATAACCTAATATTTTTGCTTATGTTACAGGAAACAAACCTTCTTTGAGGCCTAATTCCCATGCAGTGCATTTCCCTCCCATTCAACCCACTACATTCTTATAACTTTTAAGGTACAACAGCTTTACTGCCCTTAGTCTAAATTTTTTCTTCGCGCAAGGTACAACTGTTATACCAGACTTAGTTTAAAGATTAACTTTAATCTTCCATCCCTTTTATTAAAAATACATTTTGTAAAACTAAAGCTATGTAAAAATCTCATTTTCACTATTTTATGGATGTAAACAGAAAATCTGAAACATTAATTATGTGCTACACAATAGGAAATTATGCACAGAAAATAGAAACTTTTCAAACTTGTATTGAAAGTAAACTATACAAAATTTGGTAATGAAATAAATTATAGGAAAAGTTCTTCCACAACAACAGACAAATCAATTCCCTCTTTTGTGTTTCCAGTCAACAACAAATCAGAGTGAAATATTCATTCCTTACCTTTTGAAATTTACAACGTATTTCAAACCTCATGAGCCTGCTTACAGTTTTAAAGCAGAAAAACCTTAAGAAATGCATTCATCCATTGCAATTGAGTCATTGCTATGAGCTATTCGAGATAATGCATGTCATTGCAGAATACTCATGATGTCGTTGTACTCCATTTGCTTATCAAACTCGTCTTGTTTAAGGCGATCAATACTAGTTTGAAACCTCTGCTTCAGTGCTTGATTTTCAATGTTCATTATTTCCAGCTCTTGGGCCCTACGCTTTGCTTGCAGGTTGGATATTGCATGCTCCAACTCATCCAGCTTCTCCATCAGAAGTATCTTCTCTTCCTCAGTCTTCTGTTCCTTCAGCAGCATACCCAGGTTTTCACCAGCGGTTGCAGACTCCAGCTGCGACACAGCCATGCTGTCGTTCTCGTTGCCATACTCTGGGCTCAGCTGCATGCTCTTGGCAAGATCTACCATCTCCTTTTCTTTTGCATCACTCTCTTCTACCTTCTCCTGCTCTTCAATGATGCTCTCGAGCTTCCTTGCTGCTTGACCAATGTCCACCACATTGACATCCTCTTCGTCCCCACTCTCCTCCGAGCTGCTGAGGACTTCCCCAAAGATGTCATACTCGGCCACGTCTGCAGCCTGGGAGTTACTGAGTTCCCTCTCGTCCAGAGACATCGCTTCGACACCGTAATCCCTTTCGTTGCTCTTAGCATCGTTTTTCTCGTCTTCAGCATCCACTAATTCATACCGCACACTGATCGCTTCGAGGTCTGTCCGAAAAAGGCGCTTGACCTCTTTTTCGACGTCCGGGAGGTGCACATACTTCTTCTTGAGGGTCTTGCGATACCGTCGCTTCCTCACGTTTTTTAGAGGAGCAGTGATTCCATGAGGCAGCATGTACCGCTTGTCCTTTGTGTCCTTGTCTTTCTTCTTTGGGGAGACTTCTTCGTCGCTCTTGGCCGCGTCACCCTCGGTTGCCACCATGATCTGGCAGATGTCTGCAGTCTTGTAAAATATCTTCCTGTCCAGAGTCTTGCTGGATTCAATGATGGTGGGGAGGTCGTACAGTTTCGCTGGAAGAGTCCAACTGTCAAATTGAACGGTGCCATGTCTCATGTCCGCATCCAACTGGATGGCCAGTCTGTCCTCCAAATTCATGACGCCCGACCTCACTGCGGCCCTAAGGGATGCGGCGGGTGTAGGTGGGAGGCGCAAAATGAACTGACTCTCCAATTCAACCGGCGCATCGTAGTTTGTTCTCCTGTTATCGTCCATCTTACTAGCTGCCAGATAGCTCAAAAGCTACAACTGGCGAGAGTGACTTAGCTGGGATTGCTCAACAGAATACCAATTGACTAGAAATCTTTAAAAGTAGAAAAGCAACACGGACGAAGCAAAATTACCAAATAGTTTGGCACATTCAAAGAAAAACATACTTCCAGAAGATGATGAAATGGCACATGTTCTTTTCTGTGGGTTCAGAGTTCTCCAGCGAAGTAAATAATATTTAACCAATAATAAATATTTGGTATTTACTGTTGCCATTAGTTATAAAAATTTCTATCCATTCATCACAGGCCGACAATTTTGGAAAACCCGTGTTGTTTCAGTGTGACGTTGATTAAAAAACCCCAAATATAAAAAATTTTGCTGCTTTTTGCAAATTATGGTAGTAATACTTTGGTAATTTGTAATTAATGTCATACTAGGCAATACAACGGGTTATTGACGACGATCCGGGATCAAAGCCCAACGAGAAAGGACAACCGATATAATCCGCGGACAACACCACGTCATTCTGAACATGGTCATTTGACGAGGCAGTGTCTTCTGATCTTTCCCTTTGGAAACTACTGCTACTTGAATATTGCTTTTGATGTTAACATTTTCTCTGTTCGACTCAAAGTGTCAACAAAGGAGTCATTCTAACGGAGAAACAAACCTCTATTACACATAAATGAAAAATTATGTTTACAAACAAATAGGGGTTCAGGCAACAAACTGCTCAGAGCCGTTTGAAAATACTGTCCACTGAAACATCTACGCACTAACATTGAATTTTAAAACAAAATTTTAATTGTTCGTTCCCGCATAACCTGTGACTCCAAACGAAAAGAAAAATGCAACGACATAGAATTTTGATTTTACTTCGTTTAAATTTAATTGATCGAAATACAAGGTTTTCGATTTTGAGACTGATACAAAAAAGTTCTCTTTGATAGAATGTATTGGAGCCTCTTTGGTGGAGCTTTCAGTGGGTTTTTGTTACTTATACTTAAAAATTCAAAGTTCTCTTGTAATCGAATGTGCAATGGAGGATATCTGTAATTTATATGACCTATTAAGCACGAACTTTATTTCTACTTTTAATGTAGTCTTCTACGAATTTAAGGGTAAACACACACTCAATTCTTAGCAGTTTTATTTTCAAGTTGATGATGTTGTTCAGGCATTGGAATCCTTATCAGCGGACCAGACAGTGATAGGGTGCATTTTGGGTCCTTGTCTAGTTTTACCTGCAAGTATATTGGGGTAAGTTTTGATATGTTAAAATTTCGTAACATTTTTTCCATAAGCCGCAGTAACTAATATTTTTGGTAATTTTTTTATCTGACGACAAAAGTATTTTGTTCAATGTTGTCTGCTAACCTTTAATTATTATGAATAATATATTTTTACTGTAAAATACTTATTTTTGATTCTTTTGTTTTCTTTAAATTATGATTTTCAATTGCCACCACAAATAAATTGAAAATTAATCAATCACCCTTATTAAATCCTACACTAAACTTGAATCAATTTATTTTCTGTATTAAATTTTTTTTAATTTATCTACTTTCTCATTTTTGTAATATGTTTTGAAATATATATTTAAGATTAATTTTAACATGTGTTTCCAAGTTTTCATAAATCTATAATTGTCAGTGGCATTGAAAACATACTAATGAAACAGTTATGCTAAGGAGTATTAAGTTTTTATCTATTAATATGTTTTCAAATTCACCTATGTTGTAGAATATTGTTTGATGACCTGTTTTAAAAAGTTGAATCAATCTTCAAAACTAGATTCTTAATCAAAAACATTGTTTTCTTATTGAATAAAGGTTTTATACTGTGGAGTAATTGATTGCTGTTGCAATCTTTGTACACTAAATATTTTTTCAACTATCAAACATATTTCCTTCAAAAAGATGTACTGTAATTTTCTTTGTTTTTAAGCATTTTAAAAGTTTCCTCCAGCTTTGTTTTCTTGGATGTGCATAAGCCACTTGCTTCGCTAAGTAACCTTCAGAAATATATACCAATGACAATTTTATTGGTGGAAGAACTATTACTAAAGGTAATTTCATTTTCTAACCTTGCTTTCTATACATCAGCATTCCAAGATACAGGATTGAGTGCTTGGATGAAAAGTCTATGTAGTTACTTGTATATTTGTAATTGTCTTGATAACAACCCATTTTGTAAGCATATCCATAAAATTCATTCTATTTCTTGCAGAGAGGCTTTGTACCTATATGCAATAGTTCTATCAAAAAGATGGAAATCCATCCTTAATAAAAAAAATTTTCTTTTTCAGGATGCAACTCCAGAGCTTTGTATTGTATTTTTCTTTTTCAGGATTCACAACTCCAGAACTTTGAATCACTCTATTTTTGGATAATAAATTTCCTTTAATTAAGATGTCTAGTTTAAAAGATTATGCAAATTAGAAAACAATACACCTGAGCATGTAAAGAATTTCCCTACACAATGATTATAAATTCAAATGATAACTAGGTGATGTTTGTTTTTTGTGACCATTTCATATGCATCAATAATGAATATCTTTTGGTTCAGATAATCATGATAATAGAAGTGCAACAAAAGCATCTGATCATTTAACCCATTACATACTACTCGGCAGAATATTATTTCCTCATTTGTTTATATGGAAGCAGAGACATCTTACTGACTGTTATTACATTATTAGTAGGTGGTATATATTCAGTAGGTTTTTAGGCAATTATGGTTTATCAACAACTAGCCACTGCGTGGTCAGCACAACGTTGCCTGTGACATATCTTTTTGTGGGATCACGTCAAGTGTGACTAGTGTTCGATAACCCCCGGTGATTGCTAAGAAATTCCATTTGGTTTGCAAAGCAAACTAATGCCATTATGGCTGTTATCCAAAGGCTTCAATTTCGTATGGAAATTTGTAACAATCTTTGGGCGTTAGTGAGCAGTGGTCACACCTGACCCCATGAAAAGAACTGTCACTTGCAACTCTGTGTTGTCCATGCAGTGGCTAGTTTCCTATAAATAGTTGATATGTCTGTAAGTTAAAAGTTGAGGTTTTCTGTACCACTATTTCTAGTCTTGCGTAATATTTTAAAATCTTAGTCATAGTCAGAATTTTAAAAAATCTTTGGGGGAGCAAGGACTTGCCTTGTACTATACATGATATCATACTATGTGTTCTAAAGACTAATTATGTTTGGGGTTACTGACCCCTTTGTATTTACAGAATTTCTATGCTGGAAAAGAGAATATCAAAAAGCAAGCAAAGCTTCATTTCTGATGAGAAGTTCTAGGAAAATTTCATCTGGCAGGAAAGGATATTTCTACTCAATCGGTCTGGGTTTTATGTCTCATTCTACTGGCAAAAGAAGTTTAAAGTCACAAGGGTCAAGAAAAATAGATTGTAGTTGCCAGCATCAAGGTCTATATTCAAAATGACAGTGAAAAAGTAACTACAAACATTTCTTCAACTAATTATGTGCATGACAAACAACTTGCTCATGTGCCAATTCCTAAATAAGATAAAATGGAAATAGCTCAGCAACTTTCCCAAGGGATAAGCTCTGCTCGAGTTCTAAAAAATCTTGTGAGAATGAAACTAGGGAAAGTGGAAAGAAAACATTCAAGTTCTAAACAGGATCTTCTTAATATTTCAAAAACCTTTGAAATTAATAAAATTGAGAAAAATGTGTCTGACCATTTGAGTGTAGATGCCTTTGTAGAAGAGAGTTTTCAGGGCAAAAGAAGTTTTAATCTATAAGAGGCAAGGGGAGAGATAAGATTTATTTCCCAAGTGACAAACCCTGTCCTCTGGAACCAAATGACTTTGTATTGGGGATCATGACTGATTTCCAAAGGAAGATGCTGGAGCAATTTGGGAACAACAATTTGTACTGATGCAACCCACGGGGCAAACCAATATGGCTTTTATTTTATTACAGTTTTGGTTATTGACAAATACCGAGAATGCATACCTGTTGCTTGGTTAATTTCTAACCGCGGAAATTCTGAAGTGCTCTCTTTGTTTTTTCAGCAGTTAAAGAAGAAAATAGGAACTCTTTCTCCGTAATACTTCATGAGCGATAAGGCTCTACAATACTATAAAAGTTTCAAGGAAGTATTCTAAACAAACACAAAAAAAACTTCTTTGCCACTGGCCTGCACACAAATATTGGACCAGGCAATTAAACAAAATAAAGGAAAAGGAAACAGCCTTGGATGTCTATAAAACTCTATGCATATTGCTTGAAGAAAGCAGTATAGAGACATTTGAGCTGCTGCTAAGTAAGCGCTGTGAAAATCTGCATTTAAATGAATGTACACAATATTTTGGAAAATATTTTCAAAATGAATGGGTCTGTATGAAAGAGGAATGGGCTAAATGTTTCAGAGTGAGCTGTGGCATCAACACAAATATGGTTATAGAATCCTTTCATAAAATTTTTAAGTATGGAGATGATTATTTAAAATGCAAACAGGGGAAAGGAGTAGACAAGTGTTTCTCTTCTTTTGCAGTTCTCCCTAGAATGTGCCAGGAAATGATTTATTAAACTACAAAAGGGCTAGACCACTTGGAAGTCAACCAAGATACACAAGAAACATAAATCTGCAATAGATCTTCCCAATACTTTAATTCAGCAGAATTCTGAAAGTAATTGGGAGGTAAAAAGTGAAAAAACAATAACAGAAACATCAGCCACTGATATCTTTTATATTATATTAAGAAACATCCTCTATATAGGAGAAATGGCCAAATCAAATGCAAAAAATATGACATTTGTTTATATTCTTTTTCATGTACTTGTACTGATGGCTTGACAGGCACAAATATGGATATGTGTAACCAAAGTGTAAGATTGCAGAGTCTACAGCGTTTCCTTACCGATGAACTGATTGACCTCATTTTAACACAATCACTACCCATCTAAAAAAATCTATTGTAAAAAGTATTGGGAAGATTTCGAACACCTCCCATTGGTCCAGGAAGATCTTTAATGCTGCAGAAGAATACATCCGACCAACAAAGATATGATAGACGGGGTAGTTGGCTTTGCAATTCAGACCAACAGTTTGGACGATACAAAAATTGTGGTGGAAGGTCAGTCTATAGATGCCTGTCTAAACCAAGAGTGCAGAAAATGTTTGAACTTGGGGTGATGCTTGTTCTCAGAAAAATGGGATTGCTTTATATAATTGTTATTAAAAATGAATATTGAATTGGGCTTTTTAGATGAATACTTCGATAAACTGTTTATTTGAATTTCTTCCTTAAATACTAAAAGTAATAATATCGGATAAAATACAAAGGCACTGAAATTGGGGTTTAATGAAGGTGGCTCCACCTATGTGATCCACTACTGGTCAATATTACTTCATATTGTTTGTTTTAATGTGTTATAAATTTTTCATTGTTCTTTTTAAGAGTTAATTGTGTCTTTCTATATATGTGTGCAGAATTTTTATAATACTTTTGGGTCATTTCATGTGAAATAACCCGATTTTAATTTTTGGCCGTGCCATCATGTCTCAGATATTAAAAAAAAATTTTATGAATAGAAACCTATGAAATAATATCAAATGAATATTTTCAGATTTTTTCAACAAAAATTAAATTTGTGGTAATTTCTTTGAAAATTTTGACTTTTGCACAATTTTGGCTATTTTACTTTTAGTATCATTTTAGAAAGACCTACTTGTTTTATTTATTTTTCAACCAATTGGGCTAATCTTGGGATCAAATTAAAGCTAATACTTTTCTCTTTCAAAATAAGCTATAAAAGTGATATTAAGGGTAATAGAGTGTTGCCACTCATCAGGTTAAGTGATTTTTTATATTTTTTCAGTCGTAGGTTCAATAGGTCGTACCTCATAAATCACAGGTAACACATGTATCATATTTTTTTTCTAGAATGAGCAGATCATGTACTTGTGTTTTAAAATAAGAAGGGAGATTTTTGTGGTTATGAAATAAAAAATAAATTTGCTTTGCAAAAGTTATATTCCAAAATCAACATTTTTAATGTAAATTTAAAGTGCATTGCATTATTGCGGGAGGCCCTATTGCATAGCCCTGGTGTGGTTCTAGGGAGATTGAGGGCGGAGGGACTCATGGACCTGATCTGATCCAGATTAGTGGGTTTAGAAAGAAGAAGAAAGTTTATTTGAGCTTAAAACAACTATTTTCTGCAGTTTGTCAACCTTTTAATCTATTTTGTTATGTTTGTCCTGATACAGCTGATGCTCTTCTTGGACTATTTGCATAGGGCAACCAGCAGCCATCAGTTTTAGTTGGCCAAAAATAAATCCGTGAAGGGCCAGGTGGATGCATGAATTGAACTTTTGCATCCCTTTCTTATTCCGACTTGTCTAGTACCTTCCCAATCCACAATTCATTGCCATAGAGGACTGCATAAAAATTTTCAAGAATAATATTTACTACTTCTCTGGTTTTGCTATCAACAGTGACTGTAAAAGATTTTTCAGAAATCAAATCCTTCTTCACCAAAATGTTTCTTCTGTCTAATGGCTTGAAGAAGAACTTCTAACAAGTTCATAAGTTCAACATTCTGATGATATGTGCAAACACACACTGAATGAATCCCTAGACTAATTACAGTTACACATTCTCGTGGTCGTAGTTCACAAAACTTGGTAAAACCTATCTTTTCTGGGGGATTTTCTCCCAGAAATATAAGTAAACATCTTTTAAGTTATGCAACATTAATCTTTTTGTTATCAATTCTCTTTGACTATGTTTTGTTGGTAAAGAAATGCAATCTTTTTTACTAGGTGAAATTCTACTTATCTCGTCATCATAATAAAAATATCTTGCTTTCTGAATAACTTCATCACATAGAGTACGGATTTTTCTTTTTTTACCTTTACATAAAATGCCTTCTTCATTCAATAACTTCTTACCTTTTTTCACTAAGTACTCAAGTGATTTAAAAAAAGTTGACTGTTTGTAAGTTACTCCATGACTCAGGAACTGAAGTCAATATCTGAATTTGATCATCTATTTTACTCTTTTTAAATTTTTGTTTTAATTTATGCATTAGATTATCACAATCACTGCACTTCTGTTTGATCTCTTTCTTTGTTTTTTTATGAAGATTCAATATTTAGAGCCTTTTTTTGCCATATTTTGGAATTTCTTTGCAATTTGCTCAGCTTTATTTCCCAAATAAATAGCTCTTTCATCAAGTTTTCGTTTTCTGATTTTAAGGGGGTAACATTCTATTAATTCACTGCTTTCATGTAGCTTCGCAATGACTTCATTATTACTTAAATCTGGTTCATAATCACTGTCTGTAAGATTGCTTACTTTATCATTATCTTGAGGAAATGTTGAGAAAATACTTTTCCACAAGAAATACATAATTTTGTACTTAGTACTAGTTTAACCCATTGTTTATATTTTTTTTTGGAAAATGGAAGAGAAACAGTTTTAAGACCTTTGTACACATTGTTTTTGTGTTCCATAAATGGATCACAACATACACTTTATCGATCCTCAAACATTGAAAGAAAAGCATGCATAAGTTGACTGCATATATACTGCTGTTTGAAAAAATGCAACATCACGAAGGAGTCATCAGAATTAAATGAAATTTCATACACAAACGACTTGTATTAGTACAAATAAATGAATAAATTTTCAAAGCAAAAAAACAATATTAAGTGTCCGAAATCAGTATTTGGTGTAGCCACCACGCGCTGCAATAAGTGCTGCTATACGACGTGGCATGGATTGAGACAGATGTTGAGTGTCTGCTTGTGGAAGATAATTTATATTGTTTGTATACGATCCCAAAGTTCGTCCTTTGAAGCTGTACGACGCGGGTCACGAGTCACAACCGCCGACCAACTAAGTCCCACACTTGCTCAATAGGCGACATATCCGGCGAATAAGCTGGCCAAGGAAGAAGTTGCATGTATTGGGCTGAAAAGAAGTCTCGAACATTCCTTGCAACATGTGAGCGTGCATTATCATGTTGAAAGATAGCTCCAGGGATGCCTTGAAGGAAGGGAACGACTTCGGGCTCTAGCACTTCACGGACGTACCTGTTGCTATTCAGATTACCCTCAATTCGTAGCATCTGAGATCGTCCATGATACGAAATCCCACCCCAGACCATAACTCCGGGTGTTCGGCCACTATGATGTTCGATAACGCACTCTGAAAGGCCGCATTCACCGACATAGTGTCTAACACGAATGCGGCCATCATGGTTCCACAAATTAAAGCGGGATTCGTCAGAAAAGACAATTTGTTGCCAATCAGCCCACCAGGCTCTGTACTCAACCCATTGCATACGCAGCCGTCGATGGTTTGGCGTGAGGATCCTGTATAAAGGAATCCTTGCACGCAGTCCACGGTGCAGCAGACGTCGGCGAATTGACGAAGCCGACATTAGTACACCTGTAGCAGTAGACCAAAGTGCTGCCAACTGCCTGGAAGGAGCTGTACGATCATTCACCACCAGGTGTTTATCATCGCGCGCTGACGTCACCTTCCGTCGTCCACTCCCAGTTTTTCGATTTGTCCGGTGCTCGTCAGTCCACTGCTTCCAAACTCGCATCACTGTGGAACTGTTCCGCTTCACACGAGCTGCTATTGCGCGATAGGAAAATCCTCCTTCACGAAGGCCGATGATTCTCCTCCGTTCAAACTCCGTAAGTTGTTGAAATTTCACCCTATTTCGTCTTGGAGGTATACTTAGGTCTCACTAAACGTTCGCCACTAAAAAATAACCATGTACAATTTTCAACGTCCCGCTACAGCCCTCTATTTATACTCTTTTAGTATCAGTTCAGAGGGCGCTGATCACACCACGCATGCTTGGTGGCTCTGAAACTTTGCTACTTTGCATAACATCCTATAATTGACATTTGCTGCAAATTTCATTTCATTCGGATGATTCCTTCACGGTGTTACATTTTTTACAGACAGCAGTGTGTTTTCTAAATTCCCACATTTTGTTCTTAGGATTAAAAGTTTCCTTTTTTCTTTCCTAAGTTTAGAACAACTTACAAGATTTTTTTGGCCTACATTCTACTTGAGTTGACGTAGTTGCGTTTTGTTTGAATCATTGACTAACTGAACACTTTTCCATTATGTCTCAGTCAAAAACCTTTTGAGATCAGAACTAGAAAACACCTTATTATTCCATAAAAATGCTAGGAAATAATGTATCAATCAAACACAACCTACTTCGCAGAAATCTAAAGCAAGACTGCACATTAATAAGGCGGGAGTGCGAGATCATTGGCAGGTGTTTTTTTTTTAAATCTAAACAAGTCTATTCATGAAAACTTTTTTTTATGTTACTTTTTATGTTATGTTATAATTAAAGAATGCAAATTCAACAGGGAAGAAATAGTACATCAGTTGAAAAGAATTAAGCCATCTAAAGCACCAGGGCCAGACGATATTTATCCGAGAGTACTAGTGGAATGCGCTGAAGAACTGGGGGAAGTAATTCACACGATATTTAATTCAACATATAGCACAGGTTGGGTGCCAATGGATTGGAAGTTGGCCAACATAACTCCAATTTTCAAAAAGGGAATACAAAGTGATCCGGGCAACTATAGACCAGTAAGTCTGACATCAGTAATTTGCAAAATATTTGAATCTCTGTTAAAAAAGCATATAATGTTATACTTGGAGGAGGGGGGACTGTTATCAGAGAATCAGTATATGTTTAGGAAGGGCAGATCCTGCTCTACAAACCTTTTGAAGTTCTACGAAAAAATTACTGAGGAGCTGGATAATAAGAGCAGTGTGGATATCATGTACATAGATTTTCAAAAGGCTTTTGATAAAGTACCTCATGAGACATTACTGTTTAAATTGGAAAGGTTGGGGATTCAGGGAAAAACTTTAATATGGATAAAAAATTGGTTCTTGGGTAGAAAGCAGAGATTGCAGGTAAAAGGAAATTATTCACAGTGGACAGAAGTTATAAGTGGGGTGCCTCAGGGATCAGTTTTGGGACCAATTTTATTTATAATTTTCATAGATGATATAGGTCAGGGGATCAAGAATAGAATCAGTATATTTGCAGATAACTTAAAAATATGGGGGACAGTGGATACCAAGTTACAGATAGAAAATTTACAAGGAGATTTTGATAAGATATCCGAATGGGCTGTAAAATGGGGTATGTCATTTAATGTAGGGAAATGTCAAGTTCTGCATATGGGTTACAGTAACAGTGGAGCCGAGTACTGTCTGCAGGGAGTAAAGGTAAAGGAGGGAGAAACAGTCAAGGATCTTGGGGATTTTAAAATGGGTCATCAATGTTCAGCTGCGGGTAAAAAGGCTAATAGGTTATTGGGGTATATTAAAAAGACTGTAACTTCAAAGGATAAGAATATAATCTTGCCATTATATAAGGGTTTAGTAAGACCACATCTAGAATATGCTGTACAATTCTGGGCTCTATATATGAGAAAGGACATAGAATCAATTGAAAGGGTTCAGCACAGAGCTACAAAAATAATAAAGGGGCTAGCAAATTTCGACTATAATGAACGTTTAAGTAAGCTAAACATGTATACACTGGAAAGAAGAAGAAGGAGGGGGGATTTGATTTAGCTTTTCAAGTTTGTAAAACAAGGGGACACAAAGGGCTTAAATGTCAATAGGGATAACAGAACAAGGGGCCATGGGTATAAATTGAATAAGACACATTTTAATCGGGATTTAAGGAAAAACTACTTTAATAGGGTAATAGACAGTTGGAACGCGTTGCCAGAAAATATAGTTAATTCAAAGGGAGTGTACGAATTTAAGACACAATTGGATAGTCAGTGGGAATTGGAGAATTCATAAACAAAGGACCAGCCTTGTTGGGCTTGAGCCTGTAGCTGGTCGTCAATATTTGTATTTGTATTTGTTACCATGTATTTTTTGCATCCAGTTGAGGCAAGTGTATAATTTGGCAATAAGGGCGCCTTCACACAAAGGAGATCGATCGTTCAGACCGGTCTGAAGGCGACAGAACTTACATAGAAACCATAGGAGCACTTCACACGAGAAGACTGGCAGGAGACCGGTAAGAGAGACCAAAAAATAGTCGCCAAGGAAGTTCAGTCGTCGACGACTTTTTTTGTTTGAAGCAGTCTGATGTTACATTGCGAGGTATTGCGTCATTCACACGAGAGAGACTATCATCTGTCGATTTTTGATTCCTAGCGATATCAGCTGCCGTTCTGAATTTGTTTCTTTGTCTTATATTTTTCTAGTAATGGAAAGTTTAGGTAAGTTATTGATAAGTTAATAGTAAGTGATAAGTTAATTACTGCAGTGCAAATGTAGCCTGCATTGTGGGATAAAGCTCACGATGATTATGTGGACAAAATAAAAATAAATAAACACATGGAGAGCGGGGATGGTGTTTATTTATGACGAAGAAATCCAAGAATGTGATAAACAAAAGAAAAATATGCTTAATAAGTTCTTTATGTTTTATTACAATAATTTAGCATTAATTTATGTTGACAAACTATATTAAGAATGCGAGGTATGAAAAAAGTAAATGACAAAACGATAGCTTGATAATATTTTAAATAAGTTACATTAATTTCTTATAGTAAT
Source organism: Metellina segmentata (assembly GCA_947359465.1). Classification (NCBI taxonomy): domain Eukaryota; kingdom Metazoa; phylum Arthropoda; class Arachnida; order Araneae; family Tetragnathidae; genus Metellina; species Metellina segmentata. The sequence continues at coordinate 116,218,330 of OX375881.1, forward strand.
GTGGGGTTAGTGGGTCGGTTATTTTTATGTCTAGGGGTTGTCTCAGGTAGAAGACTTATTTTAGAAAACAATTATATTTATTAACAAAATTACTATTTACATTACAAATAAGATAAAATGACATTAAAATAAGAATTGATAAGTTGACAGCAAGAATCAGTTTCAAAACACAAGTATTTTATAAACCTGTCATGACGGAGGAATTGGGACAAAATAGTTAATTTAAACAGCTTAATCTATAAACGAAGGACTATTTAAAGTCAAAGAAGATTTAGTTTACAAAATTGGTTATTACCGCGAAACGGAACAACGGAAAAACACCCATGCTGGCGATCGAAAAATGTCTGACTCCTCATACTCTGTGAAGGCTCCAGACCGTTCTAGAAAGATAGCGCAACTCACCTGCGCAGTAACAGAAATTTAGTACTAGTAATAGAATAGTAGTTTGGTCCAATTCGTGCTGTCATCTACCGGCTTCGGTAAACAGTAGAAATTACTCACATGAAAATTCCTACAACTCGGCCATTCTGCAAAATCGATGGCCTCATCGATAAAATATTTGCTATAACATCAAATGATATTAATCACAACCTATTCTTGTTTAAGAATAAATTTTACGTTTAAAAAAATATCTACAATCGGTTAATACTAAAGGGAAAATATGTCGAATAACTAAGAATTGCACAACTATGCAAAAACGAAATCAAGAGTATGTAACACGACGTATAATAGGAAAAGCTTGACGCTGTTTATGAATCATTTTTATATCCAGGAGAAAAACACTTCATTAGGTCAGCTGACGTGGAAGTCGTGTTAGAACCTTCGTGGTTACCTACCTTTTCCACGTCATATCTATCCCTAGGTTTAACTCGAATGACTTTATAGGGTCCTAGAAATTTAGGTCTTAGTTTTAACCCAGAACCGAATTGTGTTCTCTGGATTGCCACCAAATCCCCTTCTTTGTACTTTGGAGCTTTCTTGCGCTTTTTATCGTAGGCTCTCTTGTTTTCGGCTTGAACCTTCTGGATATTCTTTTTTGCGTCTTGTCGCAGTAAGTTTCTTTGTTCTTGAAGTTCATCTTCTATCTCTTCCATGAGAAGGTTTCGTACTTTTAGATCGTTTTTATTCCTCATGTTGACACCAATTAAAAGTTCAAAAGGTGTCCACTTGGTGCTTCTATTAGTTGTGCTGTTGAGTATTCGTTGTAATTGATCCACGTATTTGTACCATTTTGTCGAGTCATCTAATGATAATTTGGCTAAAACGGGTATAAGAGTGCGGTGTATCCTCTCAACTTGACCGTTACCTCGTGGTACTCCGGTGGCGATCTGTAGGTGTTGGATTTCTTCTTCGGCACAAAAATCAGTAAAAGCTCTGGAGTTGAATGCTGATCCTCGATCTGTAATAATTCTTTTAGGATTTCCAAAAGTTTTTTGTTGTAGCTTTAACTTATCTATTGCATCTTCTGAGGTGACACTCTTTACTGGATACAGCCATGTGAATTTAGTAAATGCGTCAACGACCGTTAATATGTGTTGATATCTTTTGTTGTTGAGGGCATTGGGCCAATGAAATCTACGTGATACGTACTTAAGGGAATGTCTTCCTTTGGAATTGGATTCAGAAACCCTTCTTTCTTTCCACTCTTTTTATTAGCTAAGATGCATGGTACGCAGTTGCTGATGACATTACGAACTACCGGATTTAGATTTGGGATGAAAAATTCTTGTTTTAGGATATCTTCTGTTTTGGTGGTTGAAAAATGTCCTTTCTCATGTGCAAGTTTGATCAACTCTGCTTGCATATCCCTCGGGGCTACAATCAATTCACGACCGTTTACAAATTTGTATAAAATTCCATTTCGTTCAAAAAATTCTGAAGACTCGTTGTTGTTGAGAAGTGTTTTTAAAGTACTAATATATTCATCTTCTGTTTGAGCTTTCTTTAACCTGGCAGTGATGGTATCAGTTTCAATTATTAAGACTGGATTTCTACTTAGAGCATCTACATGCTTCATTCTTTGTTCAGGTCGATGTTCAATTTCATAGTCGAACTCTTCTAAGGATAATGCCCATCTGGCTATACGAGTAACCATGTCTTTCTTGTCCATAGTTTTCTGGAAAGCTGAGCAATCTGTAACGATCTTAAAATGATTTCCCAGTAAATAAACGCGAAATTTTTTCAATGCACTAACTATAGCGAGTACTTCAAGTTCATAGCTACTGTATTTCATTTCAGCTGGTGTCGTTTTCTTAGACATGTATTGGACTGGATGCATTTTTCCGTCTTCGGATTCTTGCAGTAGTACAGCTCCATAGCCGTGTTGACTTGCATCAGTGTGTAATTCTGTTCTTTGGCCTTGCCGAAAAATACTTAACACTGGTTTTTCCGTCAGGAGTTTCTTGAGTTTTTCGAACGCTTCAATTTGAGGTAGATTGAATGCAAATAAATTTTCTTTCCTAGTCAGGTCACACTTAGTGGTTTTGCTATTTTAGAGTATTCCGGAATGAATTTTCGGAAATATCCCGTTAGTCCTAGAAAACTTTGTACTTGTTTCACTGTTGTTGGGACGGGAAATTTCTTTACTGCTTGCGTTTTGGCAAACGATGGTCGTATTGTTCCATTCTCTACTATGTGTCCTAGGAATTCTACTTTTCGTTGCAAGAATTGACATTTCGTGAATTTTATCTCTAACCCGTATTTTGATGCAACTTCCAGTACGGATTTTAGGTTTTCTAAACCTTCCTCTTCGTTTTTTGAGGGAATTATCAAATCATCCATATAAATTATTACGATGCCTTTCCTCATTAGTTCTCGAAAAATGCCGTATACGTACCGTTGAAATACGCTGGGACTGGTACTTAAACCAAAAGGTACTTTATTGAATTCAAACTGTCCATCGGGGACGATGAAAGAAGTTAGCTTGCGGCTATCTTCATCTACGTCAACGTGGAAAAAACCGTTTTTAAGGTCAAGCGTGGTGTATACTTTAGCTTCTTGTAACTTGTCTAAAACATCTTCTATTAGAGGTAATGGAAATCGATCTTTGACTAATTTTCGGTTTAATTTCCTGTAGTCTACACAGATGCGGGTGGAACCGTCTTTTTTCTTCACTAATACGATGGGACTGGCGTATTCTGATGAACTAGGTCTAATGATTCCTTGTTCTAGCCATTCGTCAATTTGTTTATTGACTTCTAATTTTTCTGAGTATGATAAACGTCTTGCAGGTTGGTAGACTGATATGTCATCCTTTAAGATTATTCGCATAGATACGTCTGTTGACAGAGTTTTATCAGGCTTGTAAGTTGAAATAACTTCAGTTAATTCGTTTTTTATCACAGTATCCTTGATGTGACTCAATTCGATTTCATCCTCTGGACTTGTTTCGGATATGTGCATGAACCATTTAGTAGATCCATGTTTTCGAAATTCTACACCATTCTCGGTGATTTCAAGCGAGGCTTGCTTTAAAATGTCTACTCCAATAACTGCTTGGAAAGTTAACTGTGACTTTGGCACGATATGCCATGTTAGAGAGAATTCTTCTTCGTCTAAAATGAAACTTTGGTTAAAAGACCCTTTTGTTGGGACATGAGATTTCCCTAGGCCAGAGAGTGCTATACTCTGTTTCGAAAGCTGTGAATTATCGATGATTCCTTCGACCACGTCATCTCGGATGAGACTGACTGAACTACCCGTATCCACGAGTGCAATGATGTGTTTGGTTCCTAATAGTATCTCTTTAGTTTTCAACGTTTTCGATGGGATGACTGAACATGTCTGGACTGGATTATACGAGGGTTTATTGGATTCTACAGCTCTTCGTCGTTTATTACATTGAACGTAGAAGTGTCCAGGTTCTTTACAGTAGCTGCACAGTGATTGTCTAGGTTTGACAGTGTTGAAACTTTGATTAATGTTTAGATATTTCTTTTCTGGCCTGCTTGGTCCGTATCTGTGAATGTCGGTTTTTCGGGAAGGATTCCCATGGTTATTCGGCGGTTTAGTCTCGTATCTTCCTTTGGAGAAAAAGTTATATTGCTTTGGTTTCAGCGTTCTTCGGACGTCTTCATATTCTTCGAATTTTCTAGCCAGTTCTCTGGGTGAATTGATGATTGACCATTCATCTAAAAAGTGTTCTTTGAATTCGTATGGAGCTCTCTTTTTGATTTGATCTGCAAGAATGAGATCACGAAGCTGGTCATAAGTTTCTACTTTGAAACCTGCTGTCCATCCATCAAAATAGGTTTGTAATTCATGGAGGAAATCTAACCAAGTTCCTTCCGGAGATTTCTGATGTGACATGAACATTTGACGAAGTCTTTCTGGAGATAATTTGAATCTTTGCAGCAGTAATTGCTTCACGTGATCATAGTCGTGAGATTTGTCGGATGATTCCCGAGCAATTAAGTGTGCGACGTCTACTGGTAGTAGGCCTATTAGATGCTGAACCCATTCTTTTTTAGGGATCGATGCTAATTCTGCATGTTTTTCGAACAGGATGAGGTTGAGATTTATATCTTCTTTCATATCGAATTTGTGGAATGATTCACGTAAGGCTCTGCTTGGTACTTGAGATGTTGCGGCTGTATTTTCCGAAGTTGAATCTCTTTGAACTTGGATCCTTAATTTCTCGAGCTCATGTTCTGCTGCTTGTTTTCGTTCTTCGATATCTTCTTGACGTCTTTTTTCATCTTCTTGACGTCTTTTTTCATCTTCTTGCTGTTTTTCTACAAGTTCTTCTTGTCGCAGTCTATCTTCTATGATGCTTTCAAAAAGGGTTTTAACATCTTCTTCATCATAATTATCGATTTTTAAGATTAACTGTTTTAGTACTGGTTTAGTAATCGCTGCAGTTACAGTTATACCGAATTCTGTTGCCAAATTCACGAGATCTTCTTTCTTCCCTTTTAGAAGGAAAGCCATTTTGATTTAGCAATATTTGGTGGAAACCCAAAGAACTTTGAGAAATTTCCAAAAAATTAAAAGGGGCACCACGAAAATTACTGAAATGAATTTTAAGACAACACAAATATATTTTTGCAGAAAGTTGATTAACTATTAGAAAATATTCCTACCTTTTTCAGTACACCTAAATAAGATTATATCACATGATTCATATTGAGAAAAATAAGATAGATTGAATAATACTGTTAATATCAGTTCAAAAAAGATAAAATATAGAAACAATCAATACTTTTGTAAATATCTGTCAAAATTGACTAATGCGGATAATGTTTATAAAGAATAAGTACTGAGGTAAATTTATCACAAATTAAAAACAATAAATCAAATCATATTGAAATTAATAAATCAATAATCAAATTGATAAACGTATTTTTAACTAAGTAATTTATAAAATTTTCTTCAATTCAAAGTCGTTTAAGTTATTGTTTTTTTTTATCAAAACAAATGTTTAAAACAGACGGTTATAAATAAGACGTAGAAGAAGACTTGTAGAATTAGTTGTAGTTTGACGTATCAAATACACAAAAAAAAGGGGGTTGCGACTAACCACCTTGGTCACTAAACACGATGAATTTTTCACTCTTGGAAGTAAATTGACATATGGAAACACATACACAAGGGGTTGCGACGAATCACCTTGGTCATTAGGCACTCGAAGTACAGCACATTGAACGGATCGTTGGGAGCAAAAGTACTAAGTGGTGATTTCGACGATAATTTTTACGATAAGGGAAACGTGTAGTAGACCCGACGAGTGAAACGTGGAGACCCGACGAGTGAAGCGTGGAGACCCGACGAGTGAAGCGTGGAGACCCGACGAGTGAAGCGTGGAGACCCGACGAGTGAAGCGTGGAGACCCGACGAGTGAAGCGTGGAGACCCGACGAGTGAAGCGTGAAGACCCGACGAGTGAAGCGGAAACACGGTCTGGTTACGACGAGTGAAGCTGAAACACTGGCTGGTTACGACGAGTGAAGCTGAAACACGGGCTGGTTACGACGAGTGAAGCAGAAACACGGGCTGGTTACGACGAGTGAAGCTGAAACACGGGCTGGTTACGACGAGTGAAACGGAAACACGGGCTGGTTACGACGAGCAGGACGAACACTTTGGACAGGACTGTGGGAGCTCCGGACAGTTGTAAAGGCACGTGGATGCACTTCAGAGATGATTTATCAACTACTCTTCCTGGACGAATAACTCCAGGTGGTTGGCAGCTTCTATCGTTGTTACTTTCCGAGAATTAAGACGTATGGGTGTGCTCCGTGTTATTACGAAATACTACACAAGGGGATTAACTCTTTTCCAAATCGAAAGAATAAACTCGAACCTAATTCAATTAATTTTTCGGATCCCGGTCGAGCCCCCAAAATATATGTGGGGTTAGTGGGTCGGTTATTTTTATGTCTAGGGGTTGTCTCAGGTAGAAGACTTATTTTAGAAAACAATTATATTTATTAACAAAATTACTATTTACATTACAAATAAGATAAAATGACATTAAAATAAGAATTGATAAGTTGACAGCAGGAATCAGTTTCAAAACACAAGTATTTTAGAAACCTGTCATGACGGAGGAATTGGGACAAAATAGTTAATTTAAACAGCTTAATCTATAAACGAAGGACTATTTAAAGTCAAAGAAGATTTAGTTTACAAAATTGGTTATTACCGCGAAACGGAACAACGGAAAAACACACCCATGCTGGCGATCGAAAAATGTCTGACTCCTCATACTCTGTGAAGGCTCCAGACCGTTCTAGAAAGATAACGCAACTCACCTGCGCAGTAACAGAAATTTAGTACTAGTAATAGAATAGTAGTTTGGTCCAATTCGTGCTGTCATCTACCGGCTTCGGTAAACAGTAGAAATTACTCACATGAAAATTCCTACAGTAATTTAACATCAATTTATGGTAATAAACTAATAGTAAGAATACGACTTAAAAAGTAAGTGACAAAACGGTAACTTGATAATATTTTAAATAAGCTGTTGCATTATTTTATTATATTTTCATATACTGACATGGCAAATCGCCTTCACTTACAAAATTCAGACGTAAATGATCTCGAAGAGTCGTTGGTTCAGGTTCAGTGTAACCATTAAACACATTATTATCAACGTTTTTCATCAAACCGGTGTGCGTTAAGATGTCTTCGTGCGAATAACCATAACCTCGTTCGTATGAAATTATGCACTCCGTTCACATGCTTTTATTATGTCAATTGCAAATCAATATTAACGTTCAATGGTCTAAAGAAAATCCTCCATTTATTAGCTAAAATACCAAAAGAGCATTCAATGAACTGGCGGTCTCTAGAAAGCCCGTAATTAAATACTGTTTTATTCTGTAGTAAATTTTTTCTACCATACTGACCTCAACGTTAACGACAGCCTTTCTCGTGGTGGTATGATGTCTCTCATATTTGTGTCCTGCTTCTTAGGCTCCGTTCACATGAGTCGCGTAAAATGCGCTTTTGGTAAGGCTGTCAGGGTCCCGCTCTTCAAGGTTGCAAAGATGGATACTTGAATTAGAGGAATAAATAAACATAATTTAATGGCGGGACCTCGCTAGCCTCGTCATACGCGCGTTGAAACGCCTTATGTGAACGTGGCCTAAATGTATCCTGTTGAAGTGTTCTCTAAAAGAAGCTACTGATACACGGAACTAATTAAAAAATTCAGTCGAGTCGTCTTCCAGTTCGCGATACAGAACATGATATAAACCTTTCTGCGCACGAAATTTATTGATAGAGTGTACCCAATACTTCTTTTTGACATTTTTTGGTTTTTCTTATGATTAAAATACCATAATGCAAGCATTTACAGCTCATCCATTCTGAAAGCAAGCAGGATTCCAAAGGACGTAAAAGTCGTGACGTCATTGTCTATTGCGCGCCCATATTCGTATTGCCAAAAATTCAAAAGTTACAATTGAAGAATTATTTATTTAAAAAAAATCAAATGTAAGGTATCTATAAAATTTTTCGCAGATTTCAAATTCGCTGAGATTTTTAATCTATCTTTAACGATGCCGATTTTACAAAAAAGAAGTAAACAATGCCGATTAAAAATTTTGTTTTGCTTCTCTTCACTCGAATCGTTTGTTTGCAGGAAATGAATCTATACGACTATCACAGGTGACCGGTGTGAGCGATCGATCTCCTTCGTGTGAAGGCGCCCTAAGGCAGGCTGTTCTAAATTGTTATTTTTTTTTTCAATCATAAGAAAGATTATTTTTGTTTTGCTGAATCAGAAAGGGTTACTGCATCATCCTTTTACAAAATTCAACTGTAGTTTTTAATTATGATTAATGCGGATCAATTTTTATTATTTTGTAACCACAGTTTTAACTATTCTCACAAATTTGTGAGATATTTTAAGTTAAAAAAGACTTCACATTTGTAGAAAACTGTTGATTTTGATGTAACCTTTTTGTAAAAGAAATTTATTTTTAATTTTATCACCACTAAAAACACCCTTCTTATTTTTAAAACACAACAAGTACATGATCTGCTCATTCTAGAAACAAAATATGATACCTGTGTTATGTGTGGTTTATGAGGTATGATCTATTGAATCTACTGACTGAAAAAATATAAAAAAATCACTTAATCTGATGAGTGGCAACACTCTATTACCATTAGTATCTCTTTTATGGCTTAATTTGAAGGAGAAAATTATTAGCTTAAATTTGATACCAAGATCAGCCCAATTGGTTGAAAATAAGTAAAACGGGAGGGTCTTTCTAAAATGATACCAAAAGCAAAATAGCCAAAATTGTGCAAAAATCTAAAAATTCCCACAGATTCAATTTTTGTTGAACAAATCTGAAAAAATTAATTTAATATTATGTCATAAGAATCTATTCATAAAAAAAAAATTTGAAAAAGATCTGAGGTATGATGTCACTTAGACCTGGGTGAATTGACATGAAATGACCCTTTTACATTTATGTGCACACTACAGACGATTGGTCAAAAATCTTGACAGTTAAAAAATCATAACAATAATTTTCGAAAAAATCTGAAAACTTCAATGTATACTTTAATTTATCTAAATAAACAAATTACAAAAAGTTAATTTTTTAAACTATTTTAAAGTTGTTTTTAATGGGTTAATGTTGAAAACTTAGATAATGAAATTCAATCTTTCAAAGCTCAAGTTGTGGAACTCATTGAGGATATAGAGTCAGCTACCCAACTTTGACTTGTTAAAGTGTAAATGCAAATAATCTCTTAGAGATGCATATCCGAATACAGAAATTGCCCTCAGGATTTATTTTACCTTACCGGTCACAGTGGCGTCCTGCGAGCGCAGTTCCACAGTTAAGCTCCGGTCTAGCATGGGGCAAGAACCGTTCGACAAATCTTGCAATGTCAACCATTTTAGAAAAGGTGGCAGAAAAAATGAAGTTTTTTACGACATAATCACAGAATTTGCCTTGCAAAAAGCAAGAAAATTAAGTAGGTTTTACAATTTTTTCCATGTAGTTTATTTATGAATTTTTTAAATTATAAATGTAGTATATCCAGTTACACGCGCTTTTTATTTTCAGTCCTATCTCTGCTTGTATATATTTTGACATGGGAGCAGGAGGCAAGTCCTACCATTGCCAATGGCGCAAGAACCCTATACAGGGTGTCCCTGAATTCATGGGCCAAACTTTAAGGGTAAGTAAAACACATATAAAGAAGCATTTTTTGTATAGCAACATGGGATCGGAAATAAAAAGTGCAGGCGGAAAAACAAGATATGCTCTGAGGAAATGAAAAAAAAAGCTCTTTACTTACATAATATTTTTAGTGCAGACGATAGAAACGTTTAGTGACGTAGCTTAAAAAAAAGATGAATTTTTGGGAAGAAAAATATTGAATAGTAGACGTTTATTTAGTTTACACTATCAAATCGTCTGATAAACAATTTTATTGAATTTGAATGGCATTACGCGATCTGCAAACGATTCTTTGCTGCTCGAGAGTTAGTTTTCTGTTAAAATCTTTGCTGTTGGAAACGATTCTTTGCTTTTCATTTCCCCTCAGCATTTCTTGTTTTTCCACCTGCCCTTTTCATTTCCGACCTCATGTCGCTATAAAAAAAATGCTTCTTTCTATGTATTTTACTTACCTAAGGTTTGGCCCATGAATTCAGGGACACCCTGTATATGGCACTGGCGCCCGCCACACATAAAAAAAGCTGATTCTCTTGGGGGGGGGCATTGATAAATATAGGTGTCAATTTTTCGTGATTTTAAGACTCTTTTTTTCTTTAAACTATGAAATGATATCAAGAACAAATTCCCCCCCCCTCTTATTTAATAGCGATATCATCCCCCAACGAAATTTCGCACTTAAAATGTTCAAAAACCAATTTATATTTTCTTTTAAGCATAAATTTAAAGGGTATTAAAGAGTGATATTGATATCAATTACCATCCCCTCCACCCTCATCCAAACAATACGGCGAATCATCATCTCGCATCTGCAATAAATTTCTGTCGATATTTCTATATAATTTCAAAATACAAAAAAAATAACTTAATAGTTTGAATTAATTTTCTCATTTAAATATATTTTTAAACAAATAATAAAAACTATTTTGAATTACGCTTAAAAATTTAAGTAACAATGTATAATTAAAATGATTTTGCTGAGAAGTATAATATATCATTAATAGTAATTTTTTCTTGTATTTTTTTAATAGTAATTTAATATTATTTATCGAAATTTTTTGCAGACTTGCTAGACTACAAGCTATTTTTAAATTACGTAAATTCTGAATATTTTGTTGATTAAAACGCGGGAATATATCCGTAGACATTAAGAAAATAAACAAATGTGTAATGTAAGAGTCGCGGTGATCGTTGGACTACATCCATGACGTCACAGAATCTTGGTATTGCCTTTTGTTATAGGAGACGTTGCTTAGACCCCCGGACCGATTGTAAAGACGCATTCACATCAAAATTATTTAATAGATGAATACCCCAGATTTTCTTCAATAAAATCTTGACGAGTTTATTAATAATCAATGCCTCAATACTTTATCCATTGAATACAAATAAGCCTTAACGCCTGAGCTCATCATCAGTTTTCAAAGTCCAGTGAAGCATCGCTGCCACTTTCGCCATCTTCCAAATCCTTCATAGAAATAGAATCGGATGAGGCAGAACTTTTCTTTGGCATGCCGAACGGAATCAACCACCCCACGGGGGGCTGTCCGACAGACATTTGAGTCATGGAGGTGTGCAAATATCGTCCGATGACTGTCATCGCGATCTAAAAGGAATAAATGATCCATTTATGCTTTCATGCAGAGAAATCCATTTATAAGACTGGATAAAAAGAACAGAACCGAGACATAAGAAAATTCAGGAGGGTAGGCAGTAAATTAACGTTGCAGTGATGCAGCACAATGAACTATAGGCGACTGTCTGAATCCAACCCGAAGAGAAAGGTTTGAAGGCAACGCCTCATCGTTTTGATCCACGGTCAGATGACGAAGCAACACCTGAGCTGGCTCCCCACTCTCCAAACTTTTTCACCACGCCAACATGGGGATGTTTAAGGCCACGACAGATGGTGCCGTGCACATGATGGTCTTTGGCTGGACCTAGTGTCAAACCCTCGTTTGCACGTCATCCGGCAGGGATTCAAAATGACGAGGTCAGATCCCTTGGGGACCGATCCCGTACGTGTTGCTCTGGTGCGCCATTAATTGACTTTCTACCTTCCAGTATTTCGAGTAGGTTGGTAGATATTTTAAACAATGTCGCTCTACAGCAACACAACGGGCTATCCATACCCAAGGGGAAAGATTCGAGAACACCTCGTCATTTCAAACTACGGTCAGAAGACTATGTATTATATAATCGAGAGACAAAAGAGTTCGAACACGCTCTCACCGAGATTAACAGGCACACCAGAACGAAAGCTCCCAGTCCCCGGAAGACGCTCCGGCCCAAGAAGTTGGTCACGGCCTCTCGGCACCCCCGGACGTGCAGAGTCAGGTCGGTGGGGTAGCTGTACTGGGAGTGGTACTTGCTGTCCTCGATCCTCGCGTCCACGCACGGGCGGACCACGTCTCTTCTGCAGCAGCTGAAAGGAACGTCTTGGCCGAAGTATTTACCGCCTTTCAGCTTCCTGACAACGAAACGCCCAATCAACACCGGTGTTTGGATGTGTAGATTCAATCAATTGGATGCGACGCAATTTTTCCGATTTTTGAATTTTTATATACTCTATAACAAAAAAAATCGACGCACCAAGAAGTTGCAGAATTACAGTATTAACGGGCTCACTCCACTAGGAAGGGCGCTGACATCTTTAGTGACGTGTCCCGTTTGGTCGAACTAGAGGAGCGCTTACAGCAACTGTGGAACGATATGTCTCAGGACATCATACGCAACTTGTATGTCTCAATGCCCGCTCGTATCGCATCGTGCATTCGCGCTATAGGGGGTCGAACAGAGTACTAAAACTTCCTTTCATTTGTACTTTTTTTTGCAATAAATAATATTTTTTCTTTTATTTTCTAATCACTTACTTATATCAAAGTAGTACTTACATGTGTAAAATTTCGTTTCATTTTACGGCTTTTCTTGGTTTCTTTCTTTCTATATATATAATATATACAGGGTGTTTCAGTGAACCGTTTCAGAACTTCTAAGAGGGGTAGGGTACATCCTGACGAAACAAAATCATATACCAATGGGCAGTCAGAAATGCTTTCCTGACGCGGTAGATGGCGTTGTGCGAAAATCCCGAGCTTTCGTGTAGGGAATCTTCATTTCGCACAAGAACGCCAAGTTAGTAGGATGGATGATTACACGATCGCAGAGTTAGCCGATATGCATTTGGCGTACGGGTCTGCAAATTGTAGTGGGCCAGCCGCACAGCGTTTGTACGCGGAACGATATCCGACGAGGCGTATCCCCAGTCATAATTTCTTTGCAAGACTGCACCAGAGGTTAGCTGAGACAGGTTCATTAGAAAGAGCTGACAGGGACAGGGTAAGAACGGCACGGACTGCAGACGTCGAACAGAATGTGCTGCAGCATGTACAGGGGAATCCAAGAACGAGTACACGAAGTGTAGCAAACGCAGTCGGGGTTTCCCATTGCAGCGTCTGGAGGATTCTCCGAGAAGAAGACATGCATCCGTTTCACGTGCAGCGTGTACAGACACAGCAACCGGAGGATTATGCACCTCGTCTTGCTTTCGCACAGTGGTACCTAGGAAAATGTGCTACAAATCCCCTTTTTCCTGCTGAAGTGTTGTTTTCCGATCAGGCATCCTTCACAAGGGACGGAATTTTCAACACGCATAACGACCATATCTGGGCGGTCGAGTACCCGCATGCAATACGACGTCGTGCAGCACAGATTCGATTTTCGGTCAATGTATGGGCCGGTATTATGGGAGATCACCTCATCGGACCTTACCTGTTACCGTCTCGTCTAACCTGACCTAACTACTTACTCTTTCTGCAGCAAGTATTGCCACAACTTTTGAGAGATGAACAGATTTCTGCATCGACGCAACAGACAATGTGGTTCCAACACGATGGAGTCCCTGCCCATTATAGGGGAGATGTTCGTAACTACCTGAATGTCACATTTGGTCAGCAGTGGTTCGGACGTGGTGGTTCCGTGCGTCGGCCTGCTCTATCACCCGACCTATCATGTCTTGATTTTTATTTCTGGGGTCATCTGAAATCGTTAGTTTATGACACACCTGTTGACAATGGTGAGGAGCTGGTTGCAAGAATTGCAGTAGCTGCCGGAGAAATTCGAGATATGCCTGGAGTATTCCAGGATGTTCGGATGTCCATGCGTCGGAGATATGAGGCGTGCATTGTAGCCCGTGGAAGAAACTTCGAACACTCACTTTAATCCATGTACCTCTTGCTTCTTTTCATGTATTATTAAAAAGATTTCTCACTTACGGTCTCTTTTCTTTACGGTGCTTCTGTGTACAACACCGCTTCAGGAAAACATTTCCGACCCCACATTGCTATATGATTTCGAGTTGTCAGACCCTACAGATTTAAAATCCGTTGAAAAGTTTACTCTATCTTTAACGAGCCGGGAGATAAAAATAAGAAATTCAAAAAAGCCAGTTAAAATTGTATCTTTTTTGTTCGTCCCCTAAAATCTTCTTTGCTTGGATAATGAAAGGGAAAAAATAAATTTAGAATTGGTGACATGTTTATGCTGTTGCCATTCTAATTAAAACAATAATAAATAAATGTCAATAAATAAATTTTAAATGTTCTAGATTAAATTTAAAGATTCACAGTCTGGACACAAAATCTGCAAAAAAATTACTACTACCAGTGCTAAATTTCATCATTGTAGATTCGTCAGTACACTACTCATAGAGATATTACTTATATCTTTAATAATAGTAGAGATGCAAGTACATTTGGTCCCATAATTACAATCCGAGGTTTGCCAGATGTTTTTAAAACTTTTGGTGGCCGTTAAAAATCGCAATGATGAGTAAAATTTAATGTAGCTCTGAAACTAATTATCAGAATGAGCTGAAATTTGACATGGCCATTCTAGAAGTCGTTCTGAATCAATACGCATCAACATATATTAGAAAATTCCATTTCATAATTTTTTCTAACATTGATTTAATAATTATTAATACACAAAAAACTATTTTTTTACTTAATATATTAGGTGGATTTTGTTTGGTGTGTTTAAGTAGTGAGCGAGACATAATGTGACTATTTGTATGAAAGGAGTTTAAATATCAATTGTTATTAATATTAACCAGAAAAACTGAATCTAAATAGCTCGGCAAGTAGAAAAATCTGTTAAACTTCAAGTAAAATTTCCATTAAATAGATTTCCAGTAGAAATCGTCGTGTCACCTCTTTAACCCTTAACTTCTGTGTCACAAACAGTATCGTAACTAGTGTGGAGGGGTCTCACAGAACTCGCTCACTAAAGTGCGTATAAAGTTGATTAATATAATATATAAACGGAATATTATTTAAATAATTATTATTTATACATTTTAAATTTAGATAATTCGATTCTAAACATGAAATACATTTCTATTACTATATACGTTAAGTAGATTCCATATCTCTTCAAGCTCAGCTTTCGGACCTAATTTTGCAGGACGTTTCAACCCTGGAATTTGTAAAACCATGTTGTGTTTAGCTGCGGTTTTTCTAACGGCAGGATTAAACCTCCCCCCCCCCCCGGGCATCCCATTTCAAGTTACTTTTTCCTTAGAAATATTCTTCTTCTGAAGACGCACTTGAAATGTCTTCATCTTCATCCGTTTCGTGTTCGCTTTCAATAATATCATTCGAAATTTCACTGTCCCACTACTCTATTTCCGACCAACTATCAACAATAAACTGAATTTCTTTTTGTGTAAGATACACAGGTCGTTTTTATTAAAGTTTGTTGCCATTTTAGGCTCTCTGCCGAAATTCCCTACTCTAACTTAGACGATTTCTTTCAACAAGAACGGTACCGCAAATGCCGTAAAAAGGTCTAAGAGACCACGCACGAAATGCAAAGAGTGTAAAACACTCTATAACAAAGAACTCGACGCACCATGAAGTAATCAACCGATTGATTTGAAATTTTGTATGCAAAAATGTTTTGACCAAATGTGCAAATGATTAAAATTTGGTGTCCAATGAATGAATATTCCGATCTCCAGAGCATCAGAACTGCGCATACAGCAGATGTATATAAGGTGTTGTTCTTGAACTGTTGTTAAAATTTCTGCTGCAGTGCGATTTAGGATACCTTTCAACGACTGAAAAAATGCCTCGCCGCAGGATTCGAGCTCATTACGAGGAGTTTGAAAGAGGTCGTATCATAGGATTAAAAGAGGCAGGTTGGGCAAATCGGAGAATCGCTCGTCATGTGAGTCGAAGCAATGCGGCGATTAGAAGATGCTGGCAAGAGTGGGTGGACCATAGCAGATTTCAGCGTCATGATGGTAGCGGTCGACGTAAGGCCACATCAGATCGCGAGGACAGAGTGACTGTCAGGACAGCTGTCACAGCGCTTGATTCATCGCTATCAACCATCAGTCGTGCGACCCAAACACGAGTGTCCACCATGACCATTCACAGAAGGCTGAGAGAGCGAAATCTACGATCGTACCGACTGTTACGCCACCTGCCACTCACGCCTTCACACTGTCGAGCCAGATTACAGTGGTGCTTGGCTCCATCATGCTGGAATGATGCTGACTGGGGGTGTATAGTCTTTAGCGACGAATCCCGCTTCCAACTGTGTCCTGACGATCATTGAAGACGTGTCTGGAGACGCCCAGTGCTGCGTGCCGATCCTGCCTTTACTATTGCACGCCCCACGGGCCCTCAACAAGGAGTTATGGTCTGGGGTGCCATTTCTGAGACCTGTTTTGCTACCGTTCCTTTCGCCGTACCCTGGGCTTATTTTTCAGCTAGACAATGCCAGACCACATACAGCACGTGTTGCTATGGACTGTTTTCAAGCTTGTCAAACACTTCCTTGGCCAGCCAGATCACCAGATCTCTCTACCATCGAGCATGTCTGGGATATGATGGGAAGGCGACTGCATCCGGTAGGGAATTTTGATGACGTAGTCCGACAATTGGAGCATATTTGGCAAGAAATACCGCAGGATACCGTCCGGGAGCTTTATCGGTCTATGCCACGCCGTGTGGCAGCTTGCATCCAGGCTAGAGGTGGGTCAACACCTTATTGAGCTCGTTACTTTAACTCTGAAATAATTCATTCAATTGTTCTGAAATTTAATCAATCTCTAATCTGTATATAATTTTCCTATCCACCAATTTTTGTCTTAATCGGAAAACACCTTCTTAGTCCGTCGATTTTTTTGTTATAGAGTGTAGTTGGGGCGAAAAACCAGTCTTGGAGAGCGGCTTCTGTTGGACGTAGTAGGAAAGTACTGAATAGGTCAGACACCAATATTTACTTTAAAGAGTGAAAAGGACCCGTCAAAAATGACTCGGGGTCTGTTAGACCTATGACAGCAGTTAAAGGTTAAAGTTATTGTTTCCTTAAAAAACCCATAATGGTAATAAAATTAAGCGACCAACTCGGAACAATAGATCTAAGCTATCTCATTCAATTAAACTGATAAAAATATTTCAGCATTTTTAACCGACTTTTAAAAAAATGAAGTACTGAAATTCACTTGAACTGAATGAAAAGTTGAAATTAAATTCAATTGTAAATTTTTACCTATTTCCATTCTTATTTATTACAATTATTTTTTAAATCACTGTTAATTAGTCTTGGATCATTTTTTTTCTGTCTGTTAAGTATTTAATCATAAAAAAAACAAAAAAAAACATTGAATTTTTATTTTTTATTATAGATATTTTACAAATCTTGCTGTTTCAAATATTTTGTTATAATTTTAAAACCTACTCCAACACCAGTTTTGCTGCAACAATTGGACCAAAATTAGGAGACAGCTTCGGTATTGTGGAAGAATTTCTCTTTACCCGGGTTTCCCTGAAACATCATAGCATCAAGTATATATTTAGTGCTGAGGCACATTAAAAAACAAACTCTAAATAAACTAACCCTTACGCTGTGGCAGTTAAATATTTGTTACCACTAAAATTTTGTTTATACCAGCGGCATGGTATTGTTCTGTGTACTGTGGATTTAATACCAATTTTATTTGACCTGTGGCATCGAAAACCATTTACGAGCTGTAAGCGACAGACATTCTAGAGGGTCTCTCATTTTGGTGATTGGCCCCTTACCCTGCCGACCGTGAGGTGTGAACACTTTTCGAAAAACAGAAAGTGATATCTTTTCTCGCGCCACACAATACTATGAAAGGAAAGCGTCAAGCGTATATGCCACGCACCGCCCTATCGCTGCAGTTTGGTGATTAGGTAAGGAGCATGGAGATGCAGGAAAAAAGAGAACTATAGTGAGACGATTGAAAAATCTAAGGGCCGCAGTGTAAACGTTAATAAATTGCTACCAAGAACGTAATTAATACTAAAACAAAGCAAGAAAAGTTCCTAGCATTAAATTCAAATGGACTACTGAGTTACTTTCATACAAACTCTTGACTGATCAATTCATTCGTTCCAAGAAGTATTATATGCTTCTAGGTAGGTATTTACAAGAAAAATTTACAACTATCCCTTCCAGTAGAAATCATGTTTCTCCAATGAGTCTTCGAAGCAGTAGAGTGATAATTAACTTCACTGGTTTACGATAATATTTTCAAAAGATTCTTCAGTTTTGGAGAAGTGTGAACTATTAAGTATATTGTTTAGTGACTGTCGACTCTAGTATTGGATTCGAGAATTATCAATACTTATAAACTCAGCGGCATGCGCTGATGAAGCTTAATTAGAGGTCAAATCAAATACCATAGTTGAAATGAAAGCATTTTGAAATTTTTAATCAGTATGAATTATAATTCTGCTATAAAATCAAGATCCCGTACGCTATATATTATCTACAGAACAAAAAAATTATATTGTGTATGGAAAGTTTCGAAAATATTAAAGACTGGTACGATTATTATGATAAACCAGTTATTCAACTTCTGAAGAATGTGGAATTTATTACGGATTTAAATCCTTCCTGACTTATAATTCTCATGTGTTTTGGTAACTGTAACTACATTTCTTATAATCATACTTTTGAATTCAATTTAATACCTTAAACATACACATATTGGTATTATGAATTGAGAAATAAATGTAATTCAGTAGAATCTTTACAAGCCCAATACATGACTGCGAAAATTCTCACTTTATTCATTACGAGTGCTGCAAATAAAAAAAATAAGAAAGCAGATTTGTAAATTGTGACAATTGAATTATGAAGACGCATTTTTCCATCTTAAGCCTACGTGAGAAAACGGAGAGATTTAATTGATAGTGCTGTAATAATCATAAGAAATGTTGTAGCAAATAATCAGATTCTTTTCAACTTCATGTTAAATTATATCTTCACAAATTTAAAGATGGAATTTTAACGAGAAGTTTATATGTGAGAGTTTCTTCAATGAGAGGTAAATATTACTTTTGAAAGAAAGTATGATTCTTATTTCAAGAGACCGTATATTAATTTGGAGCAACATGCAATTTTTTTGTCATTGTTGTTATGGTAACTGTAACTCACGTCTTTGATTTTCAAATGTTATTTACTTTTTTAGACTTCCGCGGATTTGTGCATCGCTTGGAATCAGTACATCTGCTATTATACTGATAAAACCATTTGTTACTGAATTCTTAAGAATTTTAATTACGAAGACTAGTAAATGGAACTTTATATTTGCTTTATCGCAGCTCATTTGATGTTTTAAAAATGTTCACCTTTTCATTCTTTTATTATTCGTGAAAAATCCTAATGGTGCAGCAAAAACGTGAGTCCAAGATAACATTAAATGGTAATGCCTAGTTGAGATAGGCATAGCAACCATTTGATGAAAACAGTCAGAACAATTATTACTAATTTGCGATAACGGGTATTATCAACTGCTAATGAATTTTTGTAGAAATAAAGTATACAGAAATCATATATTCTTTTTCCTGTTAAGCAAATCCTCTCACATTATGCACATTGGGAAGTAGTTTATCATAGTAGATTAAGTGACGTTTCATGTTTAATATAACTGGCGTTAAGAATCAGCAATCCTATATAAATCAGAAATTCTTTCTGTGTAAATTTTACTGGCGACCAACTGAAATCGAGTACCAAAAACAATTCAAGGTAAATCACGTTGATTGCCGTTTATAAAATACGTACTGCTTAATTTCATGAAGTTCCAACAAGAAAAGAAAAACTAGTTTAGTAGGTCAGAAAGAACTTTCATATTAACAGTTTGTTGGTGACTAATGACTAACACTAACAGTGAAATCAGTAGTTATTACTGATGTCTAGTAATGCTATAAATATTACTCAACTTTCTTAAATTATCAGAAAATACAAATTTACCAATTTTTCAAATAAATTGTAATTTATTTACTTATTAATTGAATTAATTTATTTGTATGAAAAGTTTAGTTACTTCAAAAGAGTTTATTATAATTTTCATATTAGATTCTAACTGTTAGTTTATAATAACACTGTTACAAGTATTGAATTTACTAATTTATGATAACTTTTAACTGTTGCGAAAAATTGGTATGTTTATATATAGGGGGCTTTTCCGAACAATAACTTTTAAGAACACTCGACAGCAACGGGTGTGAGAAAAGAGTATACATATTTTTAATACCTGCATTTTTATTACATTTCTCAGCTCAGCTTTTGTATGGTAACTTTAAAATATGGACTTAAGTAGAGTCCTATATCACAATCGGTACATAAATATCTGCATTCTTACCTCCTCTGTTTTCCGCTATCGATCGTTTTTTTTAGCAACACACAAAGCACTGCCTCGTCTGTCTCAGTTTCGTTTCGGTGGAGGAATCACTAAAAAGTGTCTCGTAGTCATTCGTACGGGAATCGGCAAAATTCCAGGTCGTCGTTTTTTATCATTCACTGTGTCATGCCTTTCAAAAAGCCGATCAACTACGTCCAGTCTGAAATTCAATTGGGAGTATTTTCCTCCATAGTCCGCTAGCTATGTCCAATAACGAACTTTCACAACTTTCATAATCATTTAGAGAAATCTCCGATATTGTTTTGAGCCGCTCACTGCCACTCATTTCTCTTTTATTTTTGTACATGATTTTAGATTTTGATGACGGAATTGTTAGCTAAATATCCGAACCAACTAGATAATATCGATAGAAACATAAGTATTTTCTGTATTTTAATTTTACATGCATTTTTTGTTTTTCAGATCGTATTGGAGGGAGCAGTGTATGCGACGACAGTTACGGCAAACAACAGTATGGCCACAGTTGACAATTCTTTTTTAGAGGTGAATACGTCTCAAAATTCAGTGTGGTACAGAAGTCAACAATACCACTTGCCACCAAAGAGATTGACAGCTTTTTCGTACTTATGTCTCTTAAACTAAAAATCATAATCTGATGACTTAAATTGCGTTGGATAAAAGTTTTAAGACCGTATCAATAATGGTTGGCTGTTAATGAATGTCTAGTGCAAAAAATTGCTCGAGCACGTCTTAGAAGGTAACAAAAAATAAATACTTTTGGTAGAGAAATTAAGACCTTTTTAATTTGTTATTAATCCCCATCCCCAACACCTTTTTTCCACGATTTAGATTATATCGGCGTCTCTGGGACAGCTCCTGGTTGTCAGATATTTCAAATAGCATCGCACTAAGAACAACAGTACGGGCTATTGGCGTGATCATACCCGAATAGAAATACCCGAGGACAACAGCACGTGATTTTCAATAACAATAAGATGACAACATCATTCCGGGGCTGGCACACCACTCTCCAAAATTGCACACTACAGCAGTTTGAGGACATAAGTTTAAAAAATTTTACCTTTGTTAAAAAATCAACATAATGTGTTTACTACTTGTAGTTAAGCTAAGAGAAAAATTTGATAACTGGTTCCATAGTTACTTCAGAGAAAATTAGTTTTTCAGTTTCGAAATACTTATGTTGCGAATTTTGTTCTAACTGGCAGATATATTTTACAGTTGTTATTCTTTTGTTCATACATTCAGGTCATTTAATTCGTCTAAAACCATATATTTATATCATGATTATGATATTTAGAAATAGTATAAATTCTACTTAAAAATTAACTCTATTAGTACTTGTTAGCACTTCCAAGATTACCAGCAATTAAAAGTTAAAACAATTTCTTAGCTAATTTTGTGTTTGGCTTACAGGAAAGTATAACTAGTATTTATGTTAACATTTTTATATATTGGTGTGGAAAAATTATGAACGAGACGGTTTATCTAATGTTTTAACAAATGTGTGCTAAATGGACGCAAATTATATCATGAGATCTCCAAGATGTAAGAACATAGGAAAAGTAAAAAAACTTTCCAAAAAAGAAGTCCAAATGATTAAAAAGGAACTTCATTGAAAATATAGCATGGAGCACAATTCGACAAAAGCCCAAAACATTCACGTGATAGGTGTCCAGCATGAAAATTCCAGCCTTTAGTAGTGGATTTGATCACCCCTGACTGCAGTGCAGGAATTACATCGTCTGTCTATGCTGAGATCGAGGTTGTAAACAAGCTGTTGAGGCATTGCTGCCCATTCCTCTGGTGGTTGGTGACGTGCTCCCAAGCGTTTCCCTAAGGTGTCCCATACATGTTCGATTAGATTTAGATCCAATATAATTGCGTCCGCTGCGGTGGTTGCTTGTGGACGACCACTGCTGAACCTTCGGACAGCTGTTTCTGTTGTTTGAAATGCTCTCCAAACTCGTGAAACGATGCTGTGACAAGACTCAATAAGTGGCATAAAAGGTAAAAATAAGCAAATGCAAAAAATTAAAAAATAGAGTAAAAATAGGAAAATTAATGATTATCCACTCCTAAAAATCTTCTGCTTTTTACAACTAATTTTAATACAGATTTGAACAGTGAAGTTATTCAAAACTACTCTATCAGTTTTGAAGTAACAATAAAGAAGCTTCTTAAGTCAAAGTTAAAAATTACATTACAGATAATATAACATTTCTTTACACACTGGTCATACCTCTACTTCATTTTAACTAGAAAGGCTCTTCGCTCTATATTTTATGCAAGTACCCATTATTAAAGCGAAATACACATTTAGTGCCTTTTAAAAGCTATACTTCGTTTAGAAGACTGAATTTTTCACATAGATGAACCTACGAGTTCCCTGCATAGAGGAAATATAAAAGTAGACTGAGTAAAGAAAACCTTCTTAAATAGTCAGAATATCATGTGACCAAACTAGTAGTAACTGGACCCTTTGAAAATAAAATTTATAAAAGTCATAAACAAAGCTCTAATTAAGGATTGGAATTCTTGACAGAAATTTTAAATTGTATCTATTATTATTACTTTAATATTTCATCTGACACTTGGGCTGTGCTTGCAAAGAGGACATTTAGGGATGTAGGCATTGTAAAATTAGAACTATATCATTATTATTTTTTTATTTGAAATATAAAACTTCGATTTCGTACAAGAGTTTGAAGAAAATTAATAACTACATTTGTTCTATAATAGTTCTTGGTTTGTGAAGAACCCCTCTCTAGAAACCAAAACATAGAAATATGTAACCAAGCATAAATATAATAATTTAACAGTACACTACAAACTCCAATATTCGGAATCGTCCGGCCCTTGACCATTTAGGAATTTTTGCACATTTTTTGCCGAAAAAATTCGTAATTTACATCCCCCAAATAGCGTGAACTTTGTGATTACAATTGCAAAAAGGCAGGTTTAAAAATAGAAATAATTTTTAAAAAAGGTAAAACCTTTCTAATACAATAATGCAAATTTTTTTCTTGCAAATCTTCTAACATCTCTGTGTGGTATTTGCTCTGAACATGGCCGTTATTTTGCGTTGTTTCATCAGTTAGGTCCAGGTTTAACTCCTTGTACTTTAAAAATTGTCGGAAAGATGTAAAAAAAGAGAGAAAAAAATTATCAAAACGTCCCGATTTTGGACAATTCCGAATATTGGATAAATTGACTAGGCCAAATTTACTTTATATATATAGCCAAGCCACATTTAATACTGAAGGTTTATAGATCTAAGTTTTATGAAATGTAATAAAATGTTGTGGTAATGAATATATTTAAAAAACGGTTGTTTATGTGTTCCTTCCCTCTTTTAAATGGAAGTTTGGAGAGTGGGGTGCCAGATCAAGTTTTGATCTAGTCATCTAACCGGGATTCAAAACTACGAGGCGTTTTTCTTGGATACTTATGTTAGAGATTGACCCCAGATTGTGAAGACAATAGCTCCAGTGTGACGTTTATTAAAATACCAACAGTATCTTGTATCATGGAATCTCAACCCAGGGCAGTATATTTACCAAATGCATTTATTAACAAGCAGTCGTATCTGCAATTTAGATTTTAATTTTACGTTTGTCTTACAGATTTATAGAATACTTTGGATCAAGCCCTCTACCATTAAGAGGATTGATATGACTTGAAAGAACGTATTGGCAGTGAAAACTGACCTTATCACTGGAGGAATTTAGTTTTATAAAGAGGTTTGTATTACATATTTTGAGGGTTATTGTTCTTTTCTAAAAAGAGCTTCTTCCAAAAGATTTCAAAACGTTCTTTTGTATAAAGAAAATCAATCAACACGTTTTCTCTGCCCGTTATCAGTCGATAATGGCAAAATCAAAGGACAACAAGTTGTCATTTTTAACCACGGTCTGGTGACGTTGTGTAAAGTGTTGAGATCAACACCTGAACAGGTACCCTACTCTCTAAACTTCAACACCACATCAGCATAAAACCATTTAAGGCCTAGACTAAATCCAGCCATTAAATTTAGGATAATAGAGCACTTGATTTTTAAATTTTTAAGGACTCTTTATTTAGCTACACAGTTTTACAGATAATGGAGCATGAATTTTGAGGGTCGAAACCTAAGCATTGAATTTAGGGGTTAATGTAAAGTGAGCTGTGGAATTTCTGCATTTACACGTGTTTCAATAGGAAAAGACCCAAATTATAAAATTGACATTTAAATTACTGTCACACTAAATATTTATTTTTCAGTAGCATTTTAAAAGACTGACAATCAGCATTTGGTCGTTTTTTTTTAATTATTCAGAAATCAACCTGATCTATCAACTATTATTGAACACTTTATGTATAAAAGGTTTTTCAAAGATTTTCATATTTTCTATTCGCTTTCAAGTTTGCTTAATTGAAGTGAAATACCTCAAATCTTTTCAAATTTTAAGCATAAACGATTTAATTCTTCACACCCACAAATCCCTCTTCGGTTACAGTTTAGCCGTGGATATCTTACGACCCCTAACAGTCTTAATCTCAACAATATATTATAAGAATACACAAAACGTCGAATTGTTGCGCACTGTTGTGGTTACAACAATGGCCATTAACTTCATCGTTCGATTTTCATTTTTAGTTCATACTCTGCTTTTTGATTCTCAAGTTAGCGTCTTAAAAGTTTTCTTGCGATCTTTACTATAATTTTTCAAACGTTCAGATTTTCTGAAGTAATTTCTTCGTCGGAGATTGAGTGATTCCTTTGGAAATCATGTCTTATTTCCGAACAAAGAAAAATCGAGGCTTCAATTTCATGAGAAGTCTTTGGTGAGTACCTAGATTCAACGCATAAATAGAAACTCAAGCTTAGCTTAAGTATTTGACTAACAATTTTTTGAAAACTGTGTAATCTATAATAAATATTTGTGTGTGCTGGTTATAAGAAAAACGAGTAGCGTATTTTATTAGAAAGGAGGTCTTGTGAGTTTCTGGGCTCATTTACAAGTAGAAACTATAGTTAAGCTTATGTATTTGAATCAAAAAATTTTACATTTACGCGATAACTAAAAAATATTTGTTTTAGACTTTGTTTTACAAAAACAATGTATAGCAGGTATCTATATATCTATCTATGTATCTCTCTCTCTATATATATTTATCTATATATATATGTTTGATAGATCTAAGTTTAATGGAATGTAACAAGATGTTGTGGCTAAGAATATATTTTAGCATCGGTTGTTTACGTGTTACGTCCCTCTATTTCAGGGCTAAGGGGGAACAGACCGGAATTGCAGCGAAGGCAAAAGGGCCAACAGGAGAAGAAGGTAGGCTCAATGAAAAAGCTCCAGGACACATTACAGGTGCAATTAATAACGAGAAAGAAATCACGAGCCCTATTGAGCAAACTCACCAAGTGGAGGTGATTATCGAACAAGAGGAAAAGGAGACTGACCAAGTAGAAGTAATCACCGGACAGTATGATGGTCAAAGTAGCCAGGAGAAAGATGGACAAACCACCCAAAGCGTTGATCCTAATGGCCAAGTAGACCTCCAATGTGAAGATGCACAGTCAAAGCCGCAGGAGGATGAAAACATTAATTTGTCTTCAGTAAGTATATAGGAAATATATTGATGTAATTTTCGTAAAACCTTTCTTCCAAAAATTTATAATTCTTTGCATTTTAAGAGTTTAGTACGGATTGTAAATTTCCAAATGCATGTTAGATTTTACCTAATGAATTTATTGCAATGTTTTAGATGGGTTTGTGAAAAACTCACAACCTGACAAAAAAGCAATTGGGTATAGAAAAAAAAACAAGTAGGCTTCAATATAGAGATGTTTTTAAGAGATGTAAAATTCAAAGAAACGTTTTGCCCTTGGCTTCATCATTTGAATTAAATATTCTTCGTTACACATTTTGTAATTCTATCCTATAGAATGATAAATTTACTGTCTGTGAATGAATCTCAACTTCCTTTGAAATCGTTTCTGGCAGCAAATCCAAACGTCTACGACAGCTACAAGGGGACATTTTTTCGGACGAATCGAGATTATACCATAATTCGAGAATCAGAATATGGTATCACTACCCTTCAAGAGAAGGAAACTGCCCTTTTAGACTCATGCCAGTTTTTTCTCTCGTTTGCCCTGCATCACGACTTTTGGTATGAATGTAGAGCTTGTATAATAGGAGACGCATCATCAAGGGATCTCGGTTCATCTGTGATGAAGATGATGATCTTTTGTGACATGTTTGAAGTCACCATTCGAGTTTTTAATAAATAGCAAATGCGTTTTTGCCATAACATCATAACTTGCTACTTTATAAGTTAATAGTTTATATTGTATTTCATCTATCGGTATATTGTCCTTTCAATATAAAAATCTTTTAAGTGTTACAACTACTACTGAAATATTTATGTATGTAGTATTCGATATAATCTATATTCATATTTGTGTCGCAGTATATATTAATTAGTTTTATTAAAAATTTGGACAAGAGTTACACACCTTTTAAACTCCTGAAAAAATCTTAAACGATCTGGTTTGAAAAAACCTTTTCTCTCGTACTTAAAACTTTATTTTTAACTATGTAACCAATGCAGCTTTGATAACAAATACATTTGGTTAAATAGAGCTTGGATAAAAAGTACAATTAGTCAATGTTCTTCTGTAATGCATTTATTTGTCGATCTACAGTGCATCATCTGGAACTTCACGTTTTTTTTTTATTCCTCGGTACTTTTGTTTTTAACCAATATTTAATTCGTCTTTTTGTTCTTACAGTTAAATGAAATTCGTCGGAAGCGGCAATACAGGGTTGGTCTCAACATCTTTAACAAGAAACCTGAAAGAGGTATTCGCTTCTTAATCCAGTGGGGTCACCTGGAGGCATCTCCTAAAGCCGTTGCTAGGTTTTTACTCTCGCGGCCAGGACTGAGTAAACAAATGATTGGCGAATACTTAGGGAACCTACAAAATTCATTCAACATGGCTGTATTAGGGTAAGTGTTTATTCTGACTAAACGTATTAAAGTTAGTAGATAACATCTCCTCCCCAAAAATCTCACTGGTATTTCTTTGGGATGAAGTGACTCCGGGAGCAGAAAGTGATTAAAACTGCGACATGTGACGTAGAACAAAGTTTTTACAAATAAATTTTTCCTTAATTTTATCAAAATGTTGTAGTTTTTTTTTAAATATAATTTACGATAGTCTGCAATGCAATGCGCGCCTCGTGCCACATATTTCTTGATTTTCTAGCTTCGTAACAGCCTTCGTAGACAACCCAAAATACCACAAACACTTTATAAACAACACATCGTTTACGTCAATGACAAAATGCATGCTTAACAAATGCAATTGCTTTGAGTTGTGTTGCAGAACATTGCATATAATTCAGCACCTGGGGGAGAGATTGTTTATATTGTGCAAGATTTATTTTATTTCAAACGCTTGTTTGGATACGAGCTTTTGATTATAAGTGTGCTCACAAATAAGAGACTGTTTCAATGGGTCAAGATTACTTCGTTTCAAACGTTTGGATTTTAGCTTTCAATAAGTGTGCTTACAAATAAGTTCAAGAAACACCCAAATAAATTAATTTTTGCTGTTACTTCTTATTACAAATTACCATAAATTATTTCAATAAGATATTTTTTGAAAGGCCGCTTTGGAGTAAAAAGGATGGGTCATCACTTTTTTGGTATCCCATAGAATTTTGATAATTAGTTTGTATACCTTGTGTTAAAAAAATTTGAAAATTTCTGATATTAACCTTTTTACTACGGCTATAGATATCAGAAGTGCGATTCTTTCTTGGCGCGATTCGTATATTTTACAACTGGTGTACCAGCCTTAGTCTATAGGTTAATACATTAAAGGTAATAATGTTTATGGGGTGAAATTGCATGGGTGAATACGTAAATTTTAAACGTAAAAATACTTTTAAGAACAGTTTGTTGTCAAAATGTTCCAAATTCAAAGTAGTTTGAGATCACATTTTTTAACAAATATTTGTGAAAATAATTTTCTTTATTCCTTTTTTTGTTCATAATTATGATTTCAAACTACTTTTCCTGAAATTGTCAGTATTTTCGCTAGAATTCAAATTTTGATTAATTTTGAATTCAGTGTAAAATAAAATTATTTAAATTTCACTTTTATAACACTGATTTCCCACTGCTTTTAAAAATTCATACTGAAAATAAATTTTATGTTACTGAAGATTTTTATTTTTAAACTTTGGAAGAAATCTTGGAACAATTTTTATTGTGTTTCATGGTTTTACTATGTTTTAAAATATGAGTAAATTCTTTATTTTTAATCTTGATTCTATTTTCCTTCCACAGATGTTTTGTGGAAGATCTGGAATTCGCATCCATGGAAGTTGATGTTGCCCTCCGAAAGTTTCAGACGTACTTTAGGATGCCTGTAAGTATTATGGAAAATTTCATTTTATAAAACTCATACATTACAAACTACATTTATAGAAAAACATGCTTATAATTTCAACAGAACAAAAACTTCAGACTACTATAATAATTTAATTAATTGAAGTTCTCCACCACACAAGCTCGTAAGCATATAATAGGGTCAAAACAAGAATATTTAAAAACAACACACATGTATAAATAAAGTTCCATGAATAATAAATTTATATTATGCACACATTAATTTTTCCATAAAAAACTAATTGTTTCTGGAAAGTAAAGATTATTTCATTAACATGTCCAATCATACTTGTATATTTATAAGTATTGGTGAATGGTTTTTTATGTACTTTTAGGGAGAAGCTCAAAAAATTGAAAAACTAGTGGAAGTCTTCAGCCATCGCTACCTTGCCTGCAACCCCGATGTAGCTTCAAAATTGCACAACCCTGAGACCGTATTTGTGCTAGCATTCGCCATCATGATGCTAAATACTGACCTCCACACACGCAGCATGAAAGCCGATAGAAGGATGAAAATGGAGGAGTTTGTACGTAATCTTCGATGTGAGTACCTGCCTCTGTGAGCTTTTTGTGTATTTAAATACATCTGGGTAGTACGTGTTTTGATGAATATTTTGAATTTATATTAATCTATTTTTCTACATTTTAATAGCTATTGATGATGGTCACGATTTAGATCGCGATATGTTGATTGGAATTTATGAAAGGATCAAAATGAATGAATTCAGAATGGGATCAGACCACATAACTGAAGTTTTCAAAGTTCAACAAACTATTGTTGCGAAAAAGCCTGTAAGTATCTTCTCAAAACCAAGTAAATTAAATGTTACCTATTTATCGGATCTTATAAAAATGTATATTGGACACTTCTAGTGCCAATAAAGGTAGAACTTTGTAAAGAACAATCTTGCAACAAATTAGTGTATTATATGTTCATGCAAGTAAAAAGATATGAAACATTAGTAAAATATTTATTATGACTTAGTTTTAAATACCATTTTAGTTTAAGTTTTCTTAGTTTAATTACTTAGTTTACATTTTTGTGTTTTCCATTGCTATAATTCTGTTTGTATAATTTTTTTTAGAACCTTGCCTTACCTCACAGGCGCTTAGTTTACAAATGTCGTTTGAATGAAGTTTATGGCGTCACTAAAAAAGAACGACGAAGTGTCCATAAGAGAGAAGTTTTCCTGTTCAACGATTTATTAATGGTAACTTTGTCACTCATTTATGACAACAAATTATTTAATCAACTTATTTTACAAATAGATGCTCATTTTCATGCAGTTTACCTCAATAACTGCTTCAAACACAATTGCGTGTATTGAGGGTCACTCTAGAAATAGGGATTATATGATTTGAGAGGGCTTTTGTGTGTGTAGTAAGTCAGTTAATAAATTAACTTTCCGTTTATTTTTTCTTCTTTCAATCATGCGTACTTTTATCACACAAATACCTTGTGAGCGCGAAACAAAACATCAGAGGATCACCTTCCTGTTCTGGATATATTCCTTTTATAACACACAACTGGAGAAAAGTACATGGGGTTAGGATGGACTTTCTTAGAATCTTGACCAATACTAGCCTCAAGCAGGAGACCAAGAGTAGCTAAGTGCAATATGACCAACTAGAATGTTTCAAGAATTCATTTCAGAATAAGGGTGTCCTGTTTCTACAGCAAGACAGGCAATACTTTTGTAGCATGTGTGATTTATTTTTCTTGAGAAAATATAAAACAATCTTATATGTTGATACTGAATTTGAAAATCAGACACATTGGTTTCTATCTGAACTGTTTATGAGGAATGAGTAATATAGCTTTATACCATAATTGAAAGCCAATTTCAACTATATGAAGATGTAAGTATAAAAATATGTAGTTTTATCAATTACATTTCCATTTTTATAATGAAAACATTTTTTTTCTGATTAGGTAACCAAAAAGAAAAGGAATGTTACTTATAAATACAAGCAATCTTTTCCTTTATGTGGCATGAGTATTACGTTGTTTGAATCCCGATGTAAGTATTATCAGTGAATTATGTTTAAAGATATATCAATTCATTTGCTATTGACAATTATTAACATACCAATTAGATCTAGATTATTCATTATCTAGAAATTTTGGATACAAGAATTGAAAAATAAAACAATTTTTGCACAGAACTGAAATTTGAAAATTTATTATTAGATTGTGAAAGTTTTTTTATGCCAAATGTAATAGTTAGAGTTGCGATTTTAAGTTTGAGTTGAAACAAGAATAGATAGAACACGACCTTTATAAATGGTTAGTATATAAATATGTAAAATAATAAAAAAATGAAAACGTTGCTTTCAATAAAATATCGAATCAACAAAACTAATAAAGTTATATCTGCATATTATGCATTCATTCTAACAATGATTTATTGTTCTATAGACTTTTCAAATGGCATTCGTCTTAGTCGTAGAGCTGATGAAAAAGTACTGATAGAATTCAATGCTAGAAATGAGGACGATAGATCTAGATTTGTGGAAGAGTTGAAAGAATCAATTTTGGAGGTAAAGTATTTTATATTTCTAATAAAAAGGGGTATGGCGACTTTTCTGTATACATACTATTAAAAAACTAAAAGTTACATAAACTTACCTTGTTATTTTTCGAAATATTTTTCATATTAAAAATATTTTTATCTAAATAATCCTTGCATTCTTCCTATCTTGCTACCAGAGTTTGAAGTTATTAAAAATAAATTATTGTCCTACAAATTTTACTATGCAAACTATCTTATCGAAATAAATCAAAATGCATTGAATATATTAGTGATTACATATTTTTAATTTTAGTAGTTTAATTCTTTATATCAAGCAGTTTGCTTTATAATCTAAATTACAGGTTTTTGTTTCTTATGTGAAACTGTTATGATAGTTTGAGTTTCTGTCAAACGTTGAGATATTTATAAAATTTATATCTTTAGAAAAACATTTAATCGAATAGAAATTTAAAAGGTATTTCTGAATTAGCACAATTATTTCAATTTATAATAAATGAATATCAAGGTATAAAATAAAAAATAATCGTATAAGAAGGAAAACTGAATTTTTCCATTTTCTTGTTCAGTCATTCATCCCATATTCATTCATTCCTTTACATATGAATGTCACACAGGATGTTAAAAAATGGGATATATTTTTTTATTTCTTTATGAATTTGCTTTAATATGGATGAAAAATGGCACTCATAGGACATTGTAGGTGACTGGTGGACAATGATGTGATAATCTATTTTTTTCGGTTGCACGATATTAAGATTTCCTTTCTTTTACAAACGGTCTCTGCTACCCTCTCTGAGTTCCTGTCTTCTCCAAGTCAGGGTAGAAGTCCCCTTTTATACCTTGTTCTCCGATTGGGCAGGAGAGCAAAATGGTTTACATTCAACAATGCAAGAGCGGTGTAAGATGAGAAATGATCTCACCAAACCAAATGGTGAGGTACAGTGGATAGTCAGCTATAAAGCATGTTTGTCTGAACCCAAACTATTTCCGAAAACGAACTTCAATTATAACTTTGTTATTTAGATGGATGAAATGGAAAACCTAAGAATCGAAGGTGAGAAGATGAGGAGGTTTAGAGGCACTGCGAACAGACGCACTGTAGTTGCCGATATGGAAATAGTTCCTCAAACTTCGAAACTCTCATCAGAAAGTGACTCATCAGAAAACATCTTCTTGCCATCAGAATTGTCTAATTCTTTACTAGATCTTCAAGAGGAACGTAAGTTACCTGAATGAAAGAGTTGGATTTTTTATGATATGTCTATCTAAAAAGTATATATAATCACACCTTAAAATTCCTAAGGATAAAGAAAGATTAATATTTAATTTTAGAAGCAAGAATAGGTGTGTACTGCTATGGATATATTCAAATAAATACTTAACATTCAGGTTAAAAGTACTAATGTACATTATTATGCATTTATTGCGTATTTGCTGAATATGTGGTTTTCTTAATGTCTGCGGGGTAGTTCAAAATTAACTGTTCAAAATTTATTCAACAATTTTTTTAGGATGCTCCAAAATAAAGGTTTTTTTTTTGTTAAAAAGTTTATCTAGCAAATGTCTGCCAACTACTCTCTTTTTAACTTTGTTATTTGCTATGCGTTATTCTTACAAGCATTACTTGTATTTTGAGGTGGCTAGAGTGCATATAACCTAAGGGACTGCCGATGATAGAGATAAACTATTCAAAGGTTATACTAAGTACACTTCCCCGAGAATCATATGCCTAATTATGTACCGTTTCAAGTTAGCACTCCAAGCTGTGGGAAACCGAAACGTTCCATGCCAACGTGTATTATGTGAGTTGGCTTAGAAATGTGAGCACTCCCGAAGTGTGCTGTGCATAATTTTATTTACCTTGATTGCTCTCAGTCTTGTATAGAGTGTCATTCATTTCTGGATGCTCGAACATGGCCAACCTGTATCATTTGAGCTAGCAAAAAAAATTCTAGTTCCACCATTTTGCTGTGTAAACATTCAGACATTTGACGGCTTGGTACTCGCCTATTACAAAGGCATTTAATGTTACCATCTTTGTTCTTGATCGAGCATTATCTATTCAGACATGGATCCTACAACAGAAACTGAAGAGTTGATCAAAGTACGTCTTACGAATGCCGAAATTGAAAACAAAATTATTTGCAAAAAAGTTTATGGATAGAGGACCAGATTGAATGCTTGAAATACACTGAATCCCTCTGAGTAATTTGCTTCTCTTTTCAATACGGACGGTCGTTATTGTATTAAAGACATGAGTGTAGTAATTACTGTATTACTTTCTGTATTCAAAATTATATAATTTCTCAAAGATGATTTTTTTTTACAGTATTAAGAAGAGCAATGCGAAAAGGAAGTTCAGGTTCTTTTGAACATTAAGATGGTAAGCGCATCTTGAATCTTCATTCATTTATTTCTTATTTTTTTTTATTAAATTAACTTTTATTCTATCAATTGAGTATATATCAAATGTGTACAAGAAATACTTGATCGCGTGCTACAATACAATGATATAAATAAAGTTTACTGTTTATTTATAAAATATCTCAATGGATTCAGTAAATATCTATAGGAAAATATCTTAACTTTCCGATTTAGAACATCCGAAAAATATTAAATGGTGTCCCATATGTCAGTGACTTGCCGCTCTACCTAGCCTATGGATTTTGATTTTTTTGAAATATCTTCTCAAATACAATAAAATGAGTAAAAAATTTAATGTTAAAAAAATAGAGTGGTATTAAATAACTTTGAACTAATTTGTTTTTCTGCACAGACTCGAGTAACATCTTCTCGCATCTTTACTTAACAAATTAGAGTAGCCCTTTACAATTATGACCCA
The DNA here is from genome assembly GCA_947359465.1 of Metellina segmentata. Lineage (NCBI taxonomy): Eukaryota > Metazoa > Arthropoda > Arachnida > Araneae > Tetragnathidae > Metellina > Metellina segmentata. The sequence continues at coordinate 116,252,508 of OX375881.1, forward strand.
AATGGCCGAAGATAATTTCCGGAAACACGATTTAAAGTCTTAGTTTATTTTCGTCAGAGTTGGGACAACATTGTTGTAGTCTTCACTGAAATCAAATTTACCAATACATCTATATCCTTACTGAGTAATCTCTTTGAACAGCTGTACAATTAAAATTATTTCAGTTTGGCTAGCGTCATTAATCAAATAATGTTGCGTAGCCTCGAAGGGGCAAATAAATATTTAAATCTCTCTTGGAGATTGTCACGAAGTATCGAGTCGTTCCTAACACTGACCTGACATTCATAGTTGAGATATCTAGTCGCTAGCAAACTTTAAAGAAGGCTGAATAAGGACAGAGTTCCTACTGTTAAAAATAGTAAATTATTATATTTTATTAATTTATATTTAATAATTTTTTAAATTATGTTTATACTGTTACATTACGTACTGTTTAAGTACTTCCTATCGTGTTTAATTCCTGCATGGGTGTACTATCGGATGTCAGTAATGCTTTCTATGTACGTATGTGTATGTCTATAATTTGGCGATTTTCTTTTGTTTGTTGAGCGGATATGAGCCCAATATGGGTCTTTCAACAATATTATTACTCACATCCAACCCACAAACAAATAAAGAACTTCTACAAAATTTTAAGGAACATTATTTTGTTAACGACAAGCTTTCATTTTCCAGAGAGAAATATAAAATCGAAAAAATTACAATAAATATGAAAAAATCTACCAGTGTAATGTAAACTAGTTTAAGAAACCGGAGGATTGAAAAATTATAAACAAACTTATTTTCCTCGTTGATGTAACTTATGTACATTTCCTTTCTTTTAGGGAAGCGAACAATTGAACTACAAGACCTGTTGAGCAACGATAGCCGTCCCGGACCAGAAAAGCTCTGCGGGTGCCCTCCTCGTGTTCGCCCACCCTCCTTTCTATAAATACGTCAAAATTCCTGCGGACACGAGGGGAGCATTCGTAGAGTTTAGAAGGCCGGATGTCTACACGTACTGCCACAGCTCGTTCATTTGGAATTGCTTCAAGGCAACACAACATTAAATATTTATTGGAGAAGTAATAAAAATATTCTATAGCATCAAACCGACTCCTCGTCTTGGAGCATGCCAACAGCTGAACTACAAGACCTGTTGAGCAACTATAGCCATTCTGACTAGAAGAGCTCTGCGGGTGCCCTCCTCGTGTTCGCCCACCCTCCTTTCTATAAATACGTCAAAATTCCTGCGGACACGAGGGGAGCATTCGTAGAGTTTAGAAGGCCGGATGTCTACACGTACTGCTCCAGCTGGTTCATTTGAAATTGCTCCTAGACGACAGAACATCAAATATATTTTGGAGAAGTAATAAAGATATTCTATAACTCCAAACTGACTCGTCTTCTTTGAGCATATTGAATTGATATTCCAATCACACTTTAAACAAAGAATGAGCGTGCGGCTGCTGCAGCCTGATTGGTAGAGTATCGGAAAAGGAACCGGAGGGTTGCTAGTTCTAAATTCTATCCAACCAAAGACCGTCGTGCACATATGGATTGGAGCACGTTAAATCTGCCGTGGTTTCAAATGTCCTGAAGTAGGCGGGGTGAGGGAACTTGGAGTGGGTTTTCAGCTCAAGTGCTGGGGAATCAGGAAAATTAACAGGGAAGGTTCTATGCATAGACTTGAAATATAAGTAGACGGAGTAGGTCTATTTAGTGATGCTTCAGAAAGTGTGACGCAAATGACGACTAGTAGTCACGTGACTGCTCAGTGAAAATATTTCGGCCGATTTTTATCATCGTTTGACGATGCAACATCTAATGACAAGGCATTGCGTTAAAACAGTAATACACTTCAAAATAGCTTTTCTTTTGGTAATATACTCTAAATCTAGTCTCTTGGGAACACACTCTAAAACGACTCTATTTTTACAGAAAATGTTTTATATCACCCACTAAATAAAGAGTTCACTAAGAGAGTATACATCAATTTGCTGGGAGTGGGGATCAATACTATAACATCCGAAAACTTAATATGTTTATTTACAAATATATATTCGAACCTTTTTAAGAAGTTGGTCAAATTTTGTTCTAAATTTTTTTATTACTAGCTCGTGGGTCACTTGGAAAGGGGGAAGGGAGCATGGAAAATACTACTTTGTTTGTTTCCCAATTTTTTAATATTTTAATAAATTAAAGATTCCTTTTTGTTTAACAACTTTTACTTTTACACATGAAGATAAAAAATCTATATAAAAAGCAAGAAATCATGGTCAGCCCTCCTGCAATGATTTTTTAATGAACTAGTTTTTATATCCGAGTTTATTTCTATTGGTAGACTTTACAAAATTAATCGAAGAAAACAAATTTTCACATTAATATGTGGATCCAATCATTGTTAAAAGAGCATTAGCAAGTTTCTTTATTAATATAAAATTATTTGGTAAAGAATCATACGTTTAATATAAAATTTCAATTTTGAGTGTGAGATAATTATAATTTGCACTAATTTCAGACATTTTCCCTTTCACTTCGGAAATCATTTTATCAAAATTATTTTTCCAATCTATGCTGTTTTGAAATTCAACTAATTCCATTTCTAAATCATAGGGCACGTTACAGAATAAATTTCCATGTGAAACCTCTACTTGAAATAATGTCCTGCAATATTTTATCTCTTTTAATCTTCATAAAATGCTGCAATTCTCTTTCAGCAGCCTTGAAATTTTTCGCATCATCGGAGTTGATAACTTTACAAGCACTAAGTCGCGACAGAAATCTACATAGAACAAAAAGGGAAGATTTAGTGTCAAGTCAATTCCTATGTCCATATGTATAGCTCTGGTTGTTACACATTTAAATAACACAATATATGATTTTGCTGTGTTATTCTTGTCTATTGTAGTTATGATTGATCTGGCAAAATCTAACCCGCTAACACAAAAGTGGGTGGAAATGAAATTATGTCCCTTGTAAGTTGGCCTGTTAATTGGTCAACTAGTTTTGCATGATATTTCTTGCAAACTATACATTTATAAATGACTTTTTCCACTTACGGTAGTTCTTTCGAAATTCAAAAATATTTAAAGATATGTACGTGTGTCAAATAAACTCAACCATGCATTAATTTTTAGGTTCTCGCATAACTTACGTAAACGATGTTAATTAAATTCCTAACTACCCATATCCATACCTACCCCAGTTTCGCATGTGATGGGAAAATATGCGAATTTGTCAAAAGCAGTAGTTTCTAAACTTTTAAATGCATTGACCCTTAGGAATTACAAATTCTTGTGTTCTCTGAGATTATAAAATTCAATGGGTACTTGCGATCGCAATCAGACCATAGTGATCCATAATTTGCATCTTAATGATGTAAGACGTTTGTTTATCGGTTGTACTTGTTATCAAGGTTGATCGGAGTCGAAATAAGTAATTAAAAATCCCAACCGAAGTATTAGCAAAGAGGGAAGTAGAATTTGTCACTTTATTTGGTGCAAAAGTACATAGGAGGGCTGTTCCATAAATGTTCCCCAAATGTTTCTGACACTCATTTGGTTCAACCTACCCCTTTCCTCCATTACAGCAAGTGTGTGTTCGGAATAAAGAATTTTTAAAAACACATTTGGAACCACACAAAAATTGTCCTCCAGTATATATGCGTATGATGTAAGATATACATTATCTGAGAAAAATATTTTAGAACAGCCTACCTGATCTTTTATGGTTGGTTGATAAATTCTGAATTACCTTAAATCACACACAAATGGTAAAATTGGCAAACAATTGCCACGACACACACAATTTGTTCGTAGTATCCCCAGCTAACAAATAAAAATGTCTTTAATTCTGTGTGGCCTTAGAAGAATGTATATTTCAACATTAATAAAAATGAGTTCCCCAGCAGATTTCGAAGGTATAGTATGACATTGAAACGCGTGAATAAAAAAAAAGGAAATGTAAAAATAGCTTTTAGTATGCGACCATGATATTAACGTCTTGTAAGACCTATACTAACATTACTTTGGTTCAATTAGCAGGTTTATAATTTTTTTGTTGCGGAAAGTTTAGCTTTGTCTATGTTGCGGCATACGGTAATCGCAAAGTGGCAACTGTAGAGTTTTGAGTCGATCTAAACAAACTTAGGGGCCCTGAAATGTCCTAACATTGGCGTAGTGTGCATGTTTAGAGAGTGGGGGCCAGTACAGGTGATGATATCGTTATCTGACATCGATTCAAAATTATGAGGTGTCCTAGGATCCATCCCTTTGGGACTGAACCCAGATAGTCGTTCAAAGCCCGTTATATAACTAAAGTGCTATATATATTACTAACTACCGACTGACTTTTTAAATCGTTTTTTATTTATTTATTTGTTTTTTAATTAAGACTAATAATATGTTAATTTTTTTTTAATTAATTTAAAAGTGACCTTTGAAGATATTCATAACAGTTACGTAAGGTAGTTTCATTTACGTAGAACTCGGGCCCACAAATGGGTATTGATAATTATTCCGGTTTAAAACCAAGTGAAAGATCTGAAGACATCTCTAAATGTTTAACCACGGTCAAGAAATGAGATGACACACGACACTCCTCTTTCTAAAATAGCGTCACTACACACAAATGTAAATACAAAAAGGCATTAAAATGAATAGATCTTTTGTTACTTTCAAGCACTTCGGAAATTTTATATAAAATTTGAAGTTCTTAGGCAAATAAAACTTTTAATAAAAATATTAATTAACAGTTTAAAAAATATTTTGTTAAAGTTCATAAAGCAGATTTTATTTATCTTTACTGTTAAAAACATTTTTTCAAACTAGTCAAAAATCCTAATTTTGTGTTTACAATCTAGAATACATTCTGCAAGAAACTATTTTGTTACAGCCAATTCTGGTTCAGAAAGAAGATAATTAAATTTCGAATCCCTCTAAAAGATCGTCGAACAACTTTACTCATAATGGCACTTAAACATACTGTACTATCCTCCACTATTAATAAAATAATATTTTAAAATATTTGAAATAAAATAGGAGGGCGAAATTCTTTACTAAGCTTCAATGTTTGAAAAAACATCTGAGTTGGCACATAATTTTATACTACGTGCGATCTTTGTGAGCAGCTGATTACTGTATCAATTAAATATTTTTTTTAATATTTGGAATAATTGTTGAGTTCTTATGTATAAAAAATACATTAAAACACATTTGATCTAGAGGTGACGCTAAAAAGTGTTTCCCTAAGGTCCTGTTTCTAAACATTAGCTTAATTTTTAGTTTAATTGCTTAAAATGTTATTTACGGCTTTAAACGTAGACAGAGAATAGATAGCCTGATTGGTTGAGTTCGAATTTGAAGAATTTGCGTGAAACCTACCTGCATTATACACTACCCTACAGTAAGGGACCGGACAGCAAGATGTGATGGTATAAGAGAGAGAATACCTGCTTTAAAAAGGGGATGTTCCTCCACGTGCTGCAATTACACTATCAACCCTTCTGTGCATACTTTCAACAAGGCTTTGATACACAGCTATGAGTATTTGTGTCCATTCCTGATGCAAGAATGTCGCCAGCTCAGCAGTTGATTTCGGACGTGGTTTCCTGGTCCATGTGCGTCCTCTAACTCCTCTCACAAATGTTCTAAGGGGTTTATGTCTGGACTCTGAGCAGGCCAGACAAGATGTTTTATACCTTGATACCACTGCCTGAAAGAGAATGCAACATGACATGGAGCGTTATCGTCCTGATAGTAATATTCGATCATTCCATAAAATTGCCAGAGTATAGGCGTCGGCCTTCAATTAACCAGGAACAACATGCAAAGGTTCTATGACATACCACGAAAAACATTCTCAAAAAAAAAGTCAGATTTTATGCAAATCCGCTGTCGTCCTGTCCATTATTGTAGGGTAATATATAAATATTTTGACCAATGTCCTAAATTTTTACCATAACAATAGGAGTAAACTATCTGGTTGTCGGTTGTAAGTGGGAAGAGAGGGGTGATCGTGGTAGAATTGAGCTGCCAAACGATGACAGATAACTCAAATCCAGAAAAAGGTTGTAGGGATGGGGACAAATCCCTACATTACGTATATCCATAAAGAATGTGAACATCTCACATTCGATGTTTTAATTTAAAAGTAAAGTCTGGTGATTGTTTCTATCAGATATGTGAACAATAAAACCTTACAAATGCACAAATGAGCCACTTGACAAATAAAGACCGATTTTTTTTTTAGAATCCACCATTATTTTATTGTAATTCTTTGTGACTTTAGAAGGACGTATTGAAAGTTAGGAGCAAACCACTAGCAAGTGACGAAATTTAGGTTTAAATTTTATTTCTGGTTGTGTGAGACAAACTTATATGCACTACAAATACAAATACAAATACAAATATTGACGACCAGCTACAGGCTCAAGCCCAACAAGGCAGGTCCTTTGTTTATGAATTCCCCAATTCCCACTGACTATCCAATTGTGTCTTAAATTCGTACACTCCCTTTGAATTAACTATATTTTCAGGCAACGCGTTCCAACTGTCTATTACCCTATTAAAGTAGTAGTTTTTCATTAAATCCCGATTAAAATGTGTCTTATTTAATTTATACCCATGGCCCCTTGTTCTGTTATCCCTATTGAAATTTAAGCCCTCTGTGTCCCCTTGTTTTACAAACTTGAAAAGCTGAATCAAATCCCCCCTCCTTCTTCTTCTTTCCAGTGTATACATGTTTAGCTTACTTAAACGTTCATTATAGTCGAAATTTGCTAGCCCCTTTATTATTTTTGTAGCTCTGTGCTGAACCCTTTCAATTGATTCAATGTCCTTTCTCATAACTGGAGCCCAGAATTGTACAGCATATTCTAGATGTGGACTTACTAAACCCTTATATAACGGCAAGATTATATTCTTATCCCTTGAAGTTACAGTCTTTTTAATATACCCCAATAACCTATTAGCCTTTTTACCCGCAGCTGAACATTGGTCACCCATTTTAAAATCCCTGTGAATTATCACCCCAAGATCATTGACTGTTTCTCCCTCCTTTACCTTTACTCCCTGCAGACAGTACTCGGCTCCACTGTTCCTGTAACCCATATGCAGAACTTGACATTTCCCTACATTAAATGACATACCCCATTTTACAGCCCATTCGGATATCTTATCAAAATCCCCTTGTAAATTTTCTATCTGTAACTTGGTATCCACTGTCCCGCATATTTTTAAGTCATCTGCAAATATACTGATTCTATTCTTGATCCCCTGACCTATATCATCTATGAAAATTATAAATAAAATTGGTCCCAAAACTGATCCCTGAGGCACCCCACTTATAACTTCTGTCCACTGTGAATAATTTCCTTTTACCTGCACTCTCTGCTTTCTACCCAATAACCAATTCTTTATCCGTATTAATGTTTTTCCCTGAATCCCCAGCCTTTCCAATTTAAACAGTAATGCCTCATGAGGTACTTTATCAAAAGCCTTTTGAAAATCTATGTACATGATATCCACACTGCTCTTATTATCCAGCTCCTCAGTAATTTTTTCGTAGAACTTCAAAAGGTTTGTAGAGCAGGATCTGCCATTCCTAAACCCATACTGATTCTCTGATAAAAGTCCCCCCCTCCTCCAAGTATAACATTATATGCTTTTTTAACAGAGATTCAAATATTTTGCAAATTACTGATGTTAGACTTACTGGTCTGTAGTTGCCCGTATCACTTTGTATTCCCTTTTTGAAAATTGGAGTCTGGCCCTGGTGCTTTAGATGGCTTAATTCGTTTCAACTGATGTACTATTTCTTCCCTGTTGAATTTGCATTCTTTAATTATACCCCCTGCAAAGGCTCCATCCTTGGGATCCTTTTTTTAATTATAGTTACCATTGAAAACCCCCAGAAAAAGGTCATTTAACACATTTGCCATTCCCACCTCGTCTTGAATTAATTCACCTCCCTTCCCCTCCAACGGGCCCAGTGTAGTACTAAATTTATTTTTACCACTTGCATTTATTTTTACCATTGCTGAAAATCAAATCCAATATTGCATTGTCCCTAGTATCCTCATACACCATCTGGTACAAAAAACAATCCTGTATCACTTCCAAAAATTCTGCCCCTTTCCCATTTGTAGCTAGATTGTTTGTCCAGTCAATATTTGGATAGTTATAGTCCTCCATTAAAATTTATTCTCCTTTTTGACATGCTTCGTTTATCAGATTGCACATGCCCTTTTCCTGCTCTTCACTACAAACAGGACGTCTATATATATTGCCCAGAATTAGTCCTTTGCCTTTGTCTGTATTCAGTTTCACCCAGACTGATTCTATACCCTCAGTTTTACTATTTAACTTTATTTCCGTACAGTTTAAGAATTCTCTCACATAAATCAAAACCCCACCCCCTTTCCTATTCACTCTGTCCTCCCTAAACATTGTGAATCCACTTAATTCTAAAATTTGTGCATCTTCACTGCTTGCCCAACTTTCAGTAATCCCAATGATATCTATATACTCTGCTTGTGCAATTCCCTTGAGCTCATCCATTTTATTTCTCACACTGCGAGCATTACAATAAAATACTTTTAGCTTATTTTTCACCCTTATATTGAACTTTCCCCTTGTATTATTTGTCTTGGTATTGTTTTTCTCCCTTACATTGCACTTTCCCTTTGTATTGTTTGTCTCCTGCTATTTAGACCCTGTTAGTTTACCTAAGCAATTACAGTGTACTGTCAACCCTCTATGTCCTTCCCATCCCTGCTTGTATTCTAGTTTTTTGACTCCAGAATATTCAAAAACCGCTTGCCAACCTCCCTATTAATTATCAGGCTTAAATGCAAATTGTACCTGCTTATCCAATCCCTCCTACACTGCTTCCAAACATCTAAAAATCTAACCTCCTCCCTCTCACACAAATCTCTTAACAACCCGTTCATCTGATTGGCCCTTTGATTTAACGACCCATTACCTAACCCATACCTAGGTAGTAATCCTAATACTGTTACCTCTGCCCCATGAGACTTAATGCCTCTTAAAAGTGTTTCTGCTTCCCTCTTAAACTCAACATTAGTAGTCCTCTCTACATCATTTGTTCCCACCCACACTACTGCCTTTTCCTCCCCTTTAACAACACCTGCCTTAACTGCCTCAACTACATGTTTTACCCTGGCACCTGGCAAGCAACACCTTGCTCCTCCCCTTTAGCAACACCTTCCCTGAACTTTCCCATGTGAGTTTGGCATCACTGAACAAGACCCAATTAGTGGCATAAAAGGTAAAAATAACAAAAGCAAAAAAGTAAAAAATGGAGTAAAAATAAGAAAATGAATGATTATTCACTCCTAAAAATCTTCTGCTTTTTAAAACTAATTTTAATACAGATTTGAACAGTGAAGTAATTCAAAACTACTCTACCAATTTTTAAGTAACAATAAAGAAGCTTCTTAAGTCAAAGTTAAAACTCCATTACAGATAATATAACATTTCTTTATACCCTAGTCATACCTCTACTTCATTTTAACTAGAAAGGCTCTTCGTTCTACATTTTATGCAAGTATCCATTATTAAAGCGAAAGAAACATTTAGTGCCTTTTAAAATCTATACTTCGTTTAGAAGACTGAATTTTTCACATAGATCAACCTACGAGTTCCCTGCATATAGGAAATATAAAAGTTGACTGAGTAAAGAAAACCCTCTTAAATACTCAGAATATCATGTAACCAAAATAGTAGTAACTGTGTGGACCCTTTGAAAATAAAATTTATAAAAATCATAAACAAAGCTCTAATTAAGGATAGGAATTCTTGACAAAAATTTTAAATTGTATCTATTATTATTACTTTAGTATTTCGTCTGACACTTAGGCTGTGCTTGCAAAGAGGATATTTAGGGATGTAGGCATTGTAAATTAGAAGTATATATATTATTATTTTTTTATTTGAAATAAAAAACTTTGATTTCGTAAAAGAGTTTGAAGAAATTTAATAACTACATTTGTTCTATAATAGTTCTTGGTTTGTGAAGAACCCCTCTCTAGAAACCAAAACATAGAAATATGTAACCAATCATAAATATAATAATTTACCCTTACACTACAAACTCCAAAATTCGGAATCGTCCAGCCCTTGACCATTTAGGAATGTTTGCACATTTTTTGCCAAAAAAATTCGTAATTTACATCCCCCAAATAGCGTGAACTTTGTGATTACAATTGTAAAATTGCAGGTTTAAAAATAGAAATAATTTAAAAAAAAGGTAAAACCTTTCTAATACAATGATGCAATTTTTTTGTTGTTGCAAATCTTCCAACATTTCTGTGTGGTATTTGCTTTGAACATGGCCGTTATTTTGCGTTGTTTCATCAGTGAGGTCCAGGTTTAACTCCGTGTTCTTTAAAAATTGTCGAAAAGATGTAAAAAAAGAGAGAAAAAAAGTTATCAAAACGTATCGATTTTGGACAATTCCGAATATTGGATAAATTGACTAGGCCAAATTTACTTTATATATATAGCCAAGCCACATTTAATACTCAAGGTTTATAGATCTAAGTTTAAAGAAATGTAATAAAATGTTGTGGTTATGAATATATTTCAAAAACGGTTGTTTATGTGTTATTTCCCTCTTTTTAATGGAAGTTTGGAGAGTGGGGTGCCAGATCAAGTTTTGATCTAGTCATCTAACCGGGATTTAAAACTACGAGGCGTTTTTCTTGGATACTTATGTTAGAGATTGACCCCAGATTGTGAAGACAATAGCTCCAGTGTGACGTTTATTAAAATACCAACAATATCTTGTATCATGGAATCTCAACCCAGGGCGATATATTTACCAAATGCATTTATTGTCAAGCAGTCGTATCTGCAATTCAGATTTTAATTTTACGTTTGTCTTACAGATTTATAGAATACTTTGGATCAAGCCCTCTACCATTAAGAGGATTGATATGAGTTGAAAGAACGTATTGGCAATGAAAACTGACCTTATCATTGGAGGAATTTAGTTTTATAAATAGGTTTGTATTGCATATTTTGAGGGTTATTGTTATTTTCTAAAAAGAGCTTCTTCCAAATGATTTCAAAACGTTCTTTTGTATAAAGAAAATCCATCTACACGTTTTCTCAGCCCGTTATCAGTCGATAATGGCAAAATCAAGGGACAACGAGTTGTCATTTTTAACCACGGTCTGTTGACTTTGTGTAAAGTGTTGAGATCAACACCTGAACAGGTACCCTACTCTCTAAACTTCAACACCACATCAGCGTAAAGCCATTTAAGACCTCAACTAAATCCAGCCATTAAATTTAGGATAATGGAACACTTTATTTTAAATTTTAAATCTTTAAGGACTCTTTATTTAGCAACGCAATTTTACTGATCATGGAGCATCAATTTTGAGGGTCGAAACCTAAGCATTGAATTTAGGGGTTAATATAAAGTCAGCTGTGGAATTTCTGCATTTACACGTGTTTCAATAGAAAAAGACCCAAATTATAAAATTGACATTTAGATTACTGTCATATTAAATATTTCTTTTTCAGTACCATTTTAAAAGACTGACAATCAGCACTTCGTGTTTTTTTTTAATTATTCAGAACTCAACCTGATCTATCAACTATTATTGAACACTTTATGTGTTAAAGGTTTTCGAAAGATTTACATATTTTCTATTCGCTTTCAAGTTTGCTCAATTGAAGTGAAATACCTCAAATATTTTCAAATTTTACGCATAAACGATTTAATTCTTCAATCCCACAAATCCCTCTTCGGTTACAGTTTAGCCGTGGAGATCTTACGACACCTAACAGTGTTAATCTCAACAATATATTATAAGAATACACAAAACGTCGAATTGTGTCGCACTGTTGTGGTTACAACAATGGCCATTAACTTCATTGTTCTATTTTCAATTTCATTTCATACTCTGCTTTTTGATTCTCAAGTTAGCATCTTAAAAGTTTTCTTGCGATCTTTACTATAATTTTTCAACCGTTCAGATTTTCTGAAGTAATTTCTTCGTCGGAGATTTAGTGATTCCTTTGGAAATCATGTCCTATTTCCGAACAAAGAAAAATCGAGGCTTCAATTTCATGAGAAGCCTTTGGTGAGTACCTGGATTCAAAGCATAAATAGAAACTTAAGCTTAGCTTAAGTATTTGACTAACAATTTTTTGAAAACTGTGTAATCTATAATAAATATTTGAGTGTACTGGTTATAAGAAAAACGAGTAACGTATTTTATTAGAAAGGAAGTCTTTTGAGTTTCTGGGCTCATTTACAAGTAGAAACTATAGTTAAGCTTATGTATTTCAATCAAAAAATTTTAAATTGACGCGACAACTAAAAAATATTTGCTTTAGATTTTGTTTCACAAAAATAATGTATAGCAGGTATCTATATATCTATCTATGTATCTCTCTCTATATATATATGTTTGATAGATATAAGTGTTATGGAATGTAACAAAATGTTGTGGCTAAGAATATATTTTAGCATCGGTTGTTTACGTGTTACGTCCCTCTATTTCAGGGCTAAGGGGGAACAGACCGGAATTGCAGTGAAGGCAAAAGGGCCAACAGGAGAAGAAGGTAGGCTCAATGAAACAGCTCCAGGACACATCACAATTAATAAAGAGATTGAAATCACGAGCCCTGATGAGCAAACTCACCAAGTGGAAGTAATTATCGAACAAGAGGAAAAGGAGACTGACCAAGTAGAAGTAAGCACTGGACTATCTGATGGTCAAAGCAGCCAAGAGGAAGATGGACAAACCTACCAAATCGTTGATCCTAACGGCCAAGTAGACCTCCAGTGTGTAGATGCACAGTCAAAGCCGCAGAATGATGAAAACATTAATTTGTGTTCAGTAAGTATATAGGAAATATATTGATGTAATTTTCGTAAAACCTTTCTTCCAAAAATTTATATTTCTTTGCATTTTAATAGTTTAGTACGGATTGTAAATTTCCAAATGCATGTTAGATTTTACCTAATGAATTTATTGCGATGTTTTAGATGGGTTTGTGAAAAACTCACAACCTGACAAAAAAAGCAATTGGGTATAGAAAAAAAACAAGTAGCCTTCAATATAGAGATGTAAAACTCAAAGGAAACGTTTTGCCCTTGGCTTCATCATTTGAATTAAATATTCTTCGTTACACATTTTGTAATTCTATCCTATAGAATGATAAATTTACTGTCTGTGAATGAATCTCAACTTCCTTTGAAATCGTTTCTGGCAGCAAATCCAAACGTCTACGACAGCTACAAGGGGACATTTTTTCGGACGAATCGAGATTATACCATAATTCGAGAATCAGAATATGGTATCACTACCCTCTAAGAGAAGGAAACTGCCCTTTTAGACTCATGACAGTTTTTTCTCTCGTTTGCCCTGCATCACGACTTTTGGTATGAATGTAGAGCTTGTATAATAGGAGACGCATCATCAAGTGATCTTGGTTCATCTGTGATGAAGATGATGATCTTTTGTGACATGTTTGAAGTCACCATTTGAGTTTTTAATAAATAGCAAATGCGTTTTTGCCATAACATCATAACTTGCTACTTTATAAGTTAATAGTTTATATTGTATTTCATCTATCGGTATATCGTCCTTTCAATATAAAAATCTTTTAAGTGTTACTACTACTACTGAAATATTTATTTATTTAGTGTTCTATATAATCTTTATTCATATTTGTGTCGCAGTATATATTTAATAGTTTTATTAAAAATTTGGACAAGAGTTACACACCTTTAAACTCCTGAAAAAATCTTAAACGATCTGGTTTGAAAAAACCTTTTCTCTCGTACTTAAAACTTTATTTTTAACTATGTAACCAATGCAGCTTTGATAACACATACATTTGGTTAAATAGAGCTTGGATAAAAAGTACAATTAGTCAATGTTCTTCTGTAATGCATTTATTTGTCGCTCTACAGTGCATCATCTGGAACTTCACGGTTTTTTTTTATTCCTCGGTACTTTTGTTTTTAACCAATATTTAATTCGTCTTTTTGTTCTTACAGTTAAATGAAATTCGTCGGAAGCGGCAATACAGGGTTGGTCTCAACATCTTTAACAAGAAACCTGAAAGAGGTATTCGCTTCTTAATCCAGCGGGGTCACCTGGAGGCATCTCCTAAAGCCGTTGCTAGGTTTTTACTCTCTCGGCCAGGACTGAGTAAGCAAGTGATTGGCGAATACTTAGGGAACCTACAAAATTCATTCAACATGGCTGTATTAGGGTAAGTGTTTATTCTGACTAAACGTATTAAAGTTAGTAGATAACATCTGCTCCCCAAAAATATCACTGGTATGTCTTTCGGATGAAGTGACCCCGGGAGCAGAAAGTGCTTAAAACTGCGACATGTGACGCAGAACAAAGTGTTTACAAATAAATTTTTCCTTAATTTTATCAAAATGTTGTAGTTTTTTTAAAATATAATTTACGATAGTCTGCAATGCAATGCGCGCTTCGTGCTACATATTTCTTCATTTTCTAGCTACGTAACAGCCTTCGTAGACAACCCAAAATACCACAAACGCTTTATAAACAACACATCGTTTACGTCAATGACAAAATGCATGCTAAACAATTGCAATTGCCTTGAGTTGAGTTGCAGAACATTGCATATAATTCAGCACCTGGGGGAGAGATTGTTTATATTGTGCAAGATTTATTTTATTTCAAACGCTTGTTTGGATACGAGCTTTTGATTATAAGTGAGCTCACAAATAAGAGACAGTTTGAATGGGTCAAGATTACTTCGTTTCAAACGTTTGGATTTTAGCTTTCGATAAGTGTGCTTACAAATAATTTCAAGAAACACCCAAAGCAATAATTTTTGCTGTTACTTTTTATTACAAATTACCATAAATTATTTCAATAAGATTTTGTTTGAAAGGCCGCTTTGGAGTAAAAAGGATGGGTCATCACTTTTTTGGTATCCCATAGAATTTTGATAATTAGTTTGTATACCTTGTGTTAAAAAATTTTGAAAATCGCTGATATTAACCTTTTTACTACGGCTATAGATATCAGAAGTGCGATTCTTTCTTGGCGCGATTCGTATATTTTACAACTGGTGTACCAGCCTTAGTCTATAGGTTAATACATTAAAGGTAATAATGTTTATGGGGTGAAATTGCATGGGTGAATACGTTTATTTTAAACGTAAAAATACTTGACTTTTAAGAACAGTTTGTTGTCAAAATGTTCCAAATTCAAAGTAGTTTGAGATCACATTTTTTAACAAATATTTGTGAAAATAATTTTCTTTATTCCTTTTTATATTCATAATTATGATTTCAAACTACTTTTCCTGAAATTGTCAGTATTTTCGCTAGAATTCAAATTTTGATTAATTTTAAATTCAGTGTAAAATAAAATTATTTAAATTTCACTTTTATAACATTGATTTCCCACTGCTTTTAAAAATTCAAACTGAAAATAAATTTTATGTTACAGAATATTTCTATTTTTAAGCTTTAGAAGAAATCTTGGAACAATTTTTATTTTGTTTCATGGTTTTACTATGTTTTAAAATATGAGTAAATTCTTTATTTTTAATCTTGATTCTATTTTCCTTCCACAGATGTTTTGTGGAAGATCTGGAATTCGCATCCATGGAAGTTGATGTTGCCCTCCGAAAGTTTCAGACGTACTTTAGGATGCCTGTAAGTATTATAGAAAATTTCATTTTATAAAACTCATACATAATGTATGAAACTACGTTTATAGAAAAACATGCTGATAATTTCAA
The DNA here is from genome assembly GCA_947359465.1 of Metellina segmentata. Taxonomy (NCBI): domain Eukaryota; kingdom Metazoa; phylum Arthropoda; class Arachnida; order Araneae; family Tetragnathidae; genus Metellina; species Metellina segmentata. The sequence goes on from OX375881.1 coordinate 116,268,269, forward strand.
CAGAACAAAAACTTCAGATTATTATACAAATTTAATTAATTGAAGTTCTCCACCACACAAGCTCGTAAACATACAATAGGGTCAAAACAAGAATATTTAAAAACAACACACATGTATAAATAAAGTTCCATGAATAATAAATTTACATTATGCACACATTAATTTTTCCATAAAAAACTAATTATTTCTGGAAAGTAAAGATTATTTCAATATCAAATCCAATCATAATTGTATATTTATAAGTATTGGTGAATGGTTCTTTATGTACTTTTAGGGAGAAGCTCAAAAAATTGAAAAACTAGTGGAAGTCTTCAGCCATCGCTACCTTGCCTGCAACCCCGATGTAGCTTCAAAATTGCACAACCCTGAGACCGTATTTGTGCTAGCATTCGCCATCATGATGCTAAATACTGACCTCCACACACGCAGCATGAAAGCCGATAGAAGGATGAAAATGGAGGAGTTTGTACGTAATCTTCGATGTGAGTACCTGCCTCTGTGAGCTTTTTGTGTATTTAAATACATCTGGGTAGTACGTGTTTTGATGAATATTTTGAATTTATATTAATCTATTTTTCTACATTTTAATAGCTATTGATGATGGTCACGATTTAGATCGCGATATGTTGATTGGAATTTATGAAAGGATCAAAATGAATGAATTCAGAATGGGATCAGACCACACAAATGAAGTTTTCAAAGTTCAACAAAGTATTGTTGCGAAAAAGCCTGTAAGTATCTTCTCAAAACCAAGTAAATTAAATGTTACCTATTTATCGGATCTTATAAAACTGTATATTGGACACTTCAAGTGCCAATAAAGGTAGAACTTTGTAAAGAACAATCTTGCTACAAATTAGTGTATTATATGTTCATGCAAGTAAAAAGATATGAAACGTTAGTGAAATATTTATTATGACTTAGTTTTAAATACCATTTTAGTTTAAGTTTTCTTAGTTTAATTACTTAGTTTAAATTTTTGTGTTTTCCATTGCTATAATTCTGTTTGTGTAACTTTTTTTAGAACCTTGCCTTACCTCACAGGCGCTTAGTTTACAAATGTCGTTTGAATGAAGTTTATGGCGTCAGTAAAAAAGAACGACGAAGTGTCCATGAAAGAGAAGTTTTCCTGTTCAACGATTTATTAATGGTAACTTTGTCACTCATTTATGACAACAAATTATTTAATCAACTTATTTTACAAATAGGTGCTCATTTTCATGCAGTTTACCTCAATAACTGCTTCAAACACAATTGCGTGTATTGAGGGTCACTCTAGAAATAGGGATTATATGATTTGAGAGGGCTTTTGTGTGTGTAGTAAGTCAGTTAATAAATTAACTTTCCTTTTATTTTTTCTTCTTTCAATCATGCGTACTTTTATCACACAAATACCTTGTGAGCGCGAAACAAAACATCAGAGGATCACCTTCCTGTTCAGGATATATTCCTTTTATAACACACCACTGGAGAAAAGTACATGGTGTTAGGATGGACTTTCTTAGAATCTTGACCAATACTAGCCTCAAGCAGGAGACCAAGAGTATCTAAGTGCAATATGACCAACTAGAATGTTTCAAGAATTCATTTTAGAATCAGGGTGTCCTGTTTCTACAGCAAGACAGGCAATACTTTTGTAGCATGTGTGATTTATTTTTCTTGAGAAAATATAAAACAATCTTATATGTTGATACTGAATTTGAAAATCAGACACATTGGTTTCTTTCTGAACTGTTTATGTAGAATGAGTAATATAGCTTTATACCATAATTGAAAGCCAATTTCAACTATATGAAGATGTAAGTATAAAAATATGTAGTTTTATCAATTACATTTCCATTTTTATAATGAAAACTTTTTTTTTCTGATTAGGTAACCAAAAAGAAAAGGAATGGTACTTATAAATACAGGCAATCTTTTCCTTTATGTGGCATGAGTATTACGTTGTTTGAATCCCGATGTAAGTATTATCAGTGAATTATGTTTAAAGATATATCAATTCATTTGCTATTGACAATTATTAACATACCAATTAGATCTAGATTATTCATTATCTAGAAATTTTGGATACAAGAATTGAAAAATAAAACAATTTTTGCACAGAACTGAAATTTGAAAATTTAATATTAGATTGTGAAAGTTTTTTTTATGCCAAATGTAATAGTTAGAGTTGCGATTTTAAGTTTGAGTTGAAACAAGAATAGATAGAACACGACCAATATAAATGGTTAGTATATAAATATGTAAAATATTAAAAAATTAAAATGTCGCTTTCAATAATATATCGGTACAACAAAACTAATAAAGTTATATCTGTATATTATGCATTCATTCTAACAATGATTTATTGTTCTATAGACGTTTCAAATGGCATTCGTCTTAGTCGAAGAGCTGATGAAAAAGTACTGATAGATTTCAATGCTAGAAATGAGGATGATAGATCTAGATTTGTGGAAGAGTTGAAAGAATCTATTTTGGAGGTAAACTATTTTATATTTCTAATAAAAAGGTATGGCGACTTTTCTGTGTACATACTATTAAAACACTAAAAGTTACATACATTTACATTGTTATTTTATCGAAATATTTTTCATGTTAAAAATATTTTTATCTGAATGGGCCTTGCATTCTTCCTTTCTTGCTACTAGAGTTTGGAATTTTAAAAAGTCAAAAACTATGCTACAAAATTTGCTATCCAAACTAACTTATAAAAAAAATTAAAATGTATCGATATTTTTGTGGTTACAAATTCTTAGTTTTAGTAGTTTAATTCTTTATATCAAGCAGTTTGCTTAATAATCCAAATTACAGGTTTTTGTTTCTTATGTGAAACTGTTATGATAGTTTGAGTTTCTGTCAAACGTTGAGATATTTATAAAATTTATATCTTTAGAAAAACATTTAATCGAATAGAAATTTAAAAGGTATTTCTGAATTAGCACAATTATTTCAATTTATAATAAATGAATATCAAGGTATAAAATAAAAAATAATCGTATAAGAAGGAAAACTGAATTTTTTCATTTTCTTGTTCAGTCATTCATCCCATATTCATTCATTCCTTTACATATGAATGTCACACAGGATGTTAAATAATGGGATATTTTTTTATCTATTTCTTTATAAATTTGCTTTAATATGGATAAAAAATGGCACACATAGGACATTGTAGGTGACTGGTGGACAGTAATGTGATAATCTATTTTTTTCTGTTGCACGATATTAAGATTTCCTTTCTTTTACAAACGGTCTCTGCTACCCTCTCTGGGTTCCTGTCTTATCCAAGTCAGGGTAGAAGTCCCCTTTTATACCTTGTTCTCCGATTGGGCATGAGAGCAAAATGGTTTACATTCAACAATGCCAGAGCGGTGTAAGATGGGAAATGACCTCACCAAACCAAATGGTGAGGTACCGTAGATAGTCAGCTATAAAACATGTTTCTCTGAAACCAAACTATTTCCGAAAACGAACTTCAATTATAACTTTGTTATTTAGATGGATGAAATGGAAGACCTAAGAATCAAAGGTGAGAAGATGAGGAGGGTTAGAGGCACTGCGAACAGACGCATTGTAGTTGCCGATATGGAAGTAGTTCCTCAAACTTCGAAACTCTCATCAGAAAGTGACTCATCAGAAAACATCTTCTTGCCATCAGAATTGTCTAATTCTTTACTGGATCTTCAAGAGGAACGTAAGTTACCTGAATGAATGAGTTGGATTTTTTATGATATGTCTATCTAACAAGTATATATAATCACACCTTAAAATTCCTAAGGATAAAGAAAGATTAATATTTAATTTTAGAAGCAAGAATAGGTGTGTACTGCTATGGATATATTCAAATAAATACTTAACATTCAGGTTAAAAGTACTAATGTACATTATTATGCATTTATTGCGTATAAGCTGAATATGTGGTTTTCTTAATGTCTGCGGGGTAGTTCAAAATTCCCTCTTCAAACTTTATTCAACAATTTTTTTAGGATGCTCCAAATTAAAGTTTTTTTTTGTTAAAAAGTTTATCTAGCAACTGACTGCCAACTACTCTCTTTTTAACTTTGTTATTTGCTATGCGTTATTCTTACAAGCATTACTTGTATTTTGAGGTGGCTAGAGTGCATATAACCTAAGGGACTGCCGATGATAGAGATAAACTATTCAAAGGTTATACTAAGTACACTTCCCCAAGAATCATGTGCCTAATTATGTACCGTTTCAAGTTAGCACTCCAAGCTGTGGGAAACCGAAACGTTCCATGCCAACGTGTATTATGTGAGTTGGCTTAGAAATGTGAGCACTCCCGAAGTGTGCTGTGCATAATTTTATTTACCTTGATTGCTCTCAGTCTTGTATAGAGTGTCATTCATTTCTGGATACTCGAACATGGCCAACCTGTATCATTTGAGCTAGCAAAAAAAATTCTAGTTCCACCATTTTGCTGTGTAAACATTCAGACATTTGACGGCTTGGTACTCGCCTATTACAAAGGCATTTAATGTTACCATCTTTGTTCTTGATCGAGCATTATCTATTCAGACATGGATCCTACAACAGAAACTGAAGAGTTGATCAAAGTACGTCTTACGAATGCCGAAATTGAAAACAAAATTATTTGCAAAAAAGTTTATGGTTAGAGGACCAGATTGAATGCTTGAAATACACTGAATCCCTCTGAGTAATTTGCTTCTCTTTTCAATACGGACGGTCGGTATTGCATTAAAGACATGAGTGTAGTAATTACTGTATTACTTTCTGTATTCAAAATTATATAATTTCTCAAAGATGATTTTTTTTTACAGTATTAAGAAGAGCAATTCGAAAAGGAAGTTCAGGTTCTTTTGAACAGTAAGATGGTAAGCGCATCTTGAATCTTCATTCATTTATTTCTTAATTTTTTTTTAATTAACTTTTATTCTATCAATTGAGTATACATCAAATGTGTACAAGAAATACTTGATCGCGTGCTACAATACAATGATATAAATAAAGTTTACTGTTTATTTATAAAATATCTCAATGGAATCAGTAAATATCTATAGGAAAATGCCTTAACTTTCCGCTTTAGAACATCCGAAAAATATTAAATGGTGTCCCATATGTCAGTGACTTGCCGCTCTTCCTAGTCTATGGATTTTGATTTTTTTGAAATATCTTCTCAAATACAATAAAATGAGTAAAAGATTTAATGTTAAAAAAAAATAGAGTGGTATTAAATAACTTTAACTAATTTGTTTTTCTGCACAGACTCGAATAACATCTTCTCGCATCTTTACTTAACATATTAGAGTAGCCCTTTACAATTATGACCCAAATGGCCGAAGATAATTTCCGGAAACACGATTTAAAGTCTTAGTTCATTTTCGTCAGAGTTGGGACAACATTGTTGTAGTCTTCACTGAAATCAAATTTACCAATACATCTATATCCTTACTGAGTAATCTCTTTGAACAGCTGTACAATTAAAATTATTTCAGTTTGGCTAGCGTCATTAATCAAATAATGTTGCGTAGCCTCGAAGGGGCAAATAAATATTTAAATCTCTCTTGGAGATTGTCACGAAGTATCGAGTCGTTCCTAACACTGACCTGACATTCATAGTTGAGATATCTAGTCGCTAGCAAACTTTAAAGAAGGCTGAATAAGGACAGAGTTCCTACTGTTAAAAATAGTAAATTATTACATTTTATAAATTTATATTTAATAATTTTTTAAATTATGTTAATACTGTTACATTACGTACTGTTTAAGTACATTCTATCGTGTTTAATTCCTGCATGGGTGTACTATCGGATGTCAGTAATGCTTTCTATGTACGTATGTGTATGTGTATAATTTGGCGATTTTCTTTTGTTTGTTGAGCGGATATGAGCCCAATATGGGTCTTTCAACAATATTATTACTCACATCCAACCCACAAACAAATAAAGAACTTCTACAAAATTTTAAGGAACATTAATTTGTTAACGACAAGCTTTCATTTTCCAGAGAGAAAAATCAAATCGAAAAAATTAAAATGAAATATGAAAATATCTACCAGTGTAATGTAAACTAGTTTAAGAAACCGGAGGATTGAAAAATTATAAACAAAATTATTTTCCTCGTTGATGTAACTTATGTACATTTCCTTTCTTTTAGGGAAGCGAACAATTGAACTACAAGACCTGTTGAGCAACGATAGCCGTCCCGGACCAGAAAAACTCTGCGGGTGCCCTCTTCGTGTTCGCCCACCCTCCTTTCTATAAATACGTCAAAATTCCTGCGGACACGAGGGGAGCATTCGTAGAGTTTAGAAGGCCGGATGTCTACACGTACTGCCACAGCTGGTTCATTTGGAATTGTTCCAAAGCAACAGAACATCAAATATTTATTGGAGAAGTAATAAAAATATTCTATAGTACCAAACCGACTCCTCGTCTTTGAGCATGCCAACAGTTGAACTACAAGACCTGTTGAGCAACGATAGCCGTCCCGGACCAGAAAAACTCTGCGGGTGCCCTCCTCGTGTTCGCCCACCCTCCTTTCTATAAATACGTCAAAATTCCTGCGGACACGAGGGGAGCATTCGTAGAGTTTAGAAGGCCGGATGTCTACACGTACTGCTCCAGCTGGTTCATTTGGAATTGCTCCTAGACAACAGAACATCAAATATTTTTTGGAGAAGTAATAAAGATATTCTATAACTCCAAACTGACTCGTCTTCTTTGAGCATATTGAATTGGTATTCCAATCACACTTTAAACAAAGAATGAGCGTGCGGCTGCTGCAGCCTGATTGGTAGAGTATCGGAAAAGCAACCGGAGGGTTGCTAGTTCTAAATTCTATCCAACCAAAGACCGTCGTGCACATATGGATTGGAGCACGTTAAATCTGCCGTGGTTTCAAATGTCCTGAAGTAGGCGGGGTGAGGGAACTTGGAGTGGGTTTTCAGCTCAAGTGCTGGCGAATCAGAAAAATTAACAGGGAAGGTTCTATGCATAGACTTCAAATATAAGTAGTCGGAGTACGTCTATTTAGGGATGCTTCAGAAAGTGTGACGCAAATGACGACTAGTAGTCACGTGACTGCTCAGTGAAAGATATTTTGGACGATTTTTATCATCGTTTGACGATGCAACATCTAATGACAAGGCATTTGCATGATTCCTGATTTTTATAGTGGGTGAGAATACTCTTATCAATCAGTTGACAAACAGATAATGAATCACACTCCAAAAGACTCTGGTAGGAAGGTATTTTAAGTAAAATTGTTCTTTAAAGTCTCTGGGTATTGCTAAGAAATTTGTCACTAGATGTATACCTATGCGTGGAAAAAGAAGCTAAACCTAATAACTAAAAAAGTAATACACTTCAAAATAGCTTTTCTTTTGGTAATATACTCTAAATCTAGTCTCTTGGGAACACACTCTGAAACGACTCTATTTTTACAGAAAATGTTTTATATCACCCACTAAATAAAGAGTTCACTATGAGAGTATACATAAATTTACTGGGAGTGGGGATCAATACTATAACATCCGAAAACTTAATATGTTTATTTATAAATATACATTCGAACCTTTTTAAGAAGTTGGTCAAATTTTGTTCTAAATTTTTTTATTACTAGATCGTGGGTCACTTGGAAAGGGGGAAGGGAGCATGGAAAAAACTACTTTGTTTGTTTTCCAATTTTTTAATCCTTTAATAAATTAAAGATTCCTTTTTGTTTTACAACTTTTACTTTTACACATGAAGATAAAAAATCTATATAAAAAGGAAGAAATCATGGTCAGCCCTCCTGCAATGATTTTTTAATGAACTAGTTTTTATTTCCGAGTTTATTTCTATTGGTAGACTTTACAAAATTAATCGAAGAAAACAAATTTTCACATTAATATGTGGATCCAATCATTGTTAAAATAACATTAGCAAGTTTCTTTATTAATATAAAATTATTTGGTAAATAATCATACGTTTAATATAAAATTTCAATTTTGAGTGTGAGATAATTATAATTTGCACTAATTTCAGACATTTTTTCTTTCACTTCGGAAATCATTTTATCAAAAATATTTTTCCAATCTATGCTGTTTTGAAATTCAACTAATTCCATTTCTAAATCATGGGGCACGTTACAGAATAAATTTCCATGTGAAACCTCTACTTGAAATATTGTCCTGCAATATTTTATCTCTTTTAATCTTCACAAAATGCTGCAATTCTCTTTCAGCAGCCTTGAAATTTTTCGCATCATCGGAGTTGATAACTCTACAAGCACTAAGTCTTGACAGAAATCTACATAGAACAAAAAGGGAAGATTTAATGTCAAGACAATTCCTATGTTCATATGTGTAGCTCTGGTTGTTACACATTTAAATAACGCAATATATGATTTTGCTGTGTTATTCTTGTCAATTGTAGTTATGATTGATTTGGAAAAATCTAACCCGCTAACACAAAAGTGGGGGGAAATGAAATTCTGTCCCTTGTAAGTTGGCCTGTTAATTGGTCAACTAGTTTTGCATGATATTTCTTGCAAACCATACATTTATAAATGACTTTTTCCACTTACTGTCGTTCTTTAGAAATTCAAAAATATTTACAGATCTGTACGTGTGTCAAATAAACTGAACCGTTTATTAATTTTTGGGTTCTCGCATAACTAACGTAAACGATGTTAATTAAATTCCTAACTACCCATATCCTTACCTACCCCAATTTAGCATGTGATGTACCCAAATTAGCAAAATATGCGAATTTGTCAAAAGCAGTAGTTCCTAAACTTTTAAATGCATTGACCCTTAGGAATTACAAATTCTTGTGTTCTCTGAGATTATAAAATTCAATGGGTACTTGCGATCGCAATCAGACCATAGTGATCCATAATTTGCATCTTAATGATGTAAGACGTTTGTTTATCGGTTGTACTTGTTATCAAGGTTGATCGTAGTCGAATTAAGTAATTAAAAATCCCAACCGAAGTATTAGCAAAGAGGGAAGTAGAATTTGTCACTTTCTTTGGTGCAAAAGTACATAGGAGGGCTGTTCCATAAATGTTCCCGACACTCATTTGGTTCAACCTACCCCTTTCCTCCATTACAGCAAGTGTAGTTCGGAATAAAGAATTTTTAAAAACACATTTGGAACCACACAAAAATTGTCCTCCAGTATATATGCGTATGATGTAAGATATACATTTTCTGAGAAAAATATTTTAGAACAGTCTACCTGATCTTTTATGGTTGGTTGATATATTCTGAATTACCTTAAATCATACACAAATGGTAAAATTGGCAAACAATTGCTACGACAAACACAATTTGTTCGTAGTATCCACAGCTAACAAATAAAAATGTATTTAATTCTGTGTGGCCTTAGAAGAATGTATACTGCAACATTAATAAAAATGAGTTTCCCAGCAGATTTCGAAGGTATAGCATGACTTTGAAACGTGTGAATAAAAATAAGGAAATGTAAAGATAGCTTTTAGTATTCGACCATAATATTAACGTCTTGTAAGACCTATACTAACATTACTTTGGTTCAATTAGCAGGTTTATAATGTGTTTGTTGCGGAAAGTTTAGCGTTGTCTATGTTGAGGAATCCGGTAGTCGCTAAGTGGCAACTGTGTAGAGTTTTGAGTTGATCCAAACAAACTTAGGGGCCCTGAAATGTCCTAACATTGGCGTAGTGTGCATGTTTAGAGAGTGGGGTGCCAGTACAGGTGATGATATCGTTATCTGACATCGATTCAAAATTATGAGGCATCCTAGAATCCATCCCTTTCGGACAGAACCCGGACCTTCGGTCAAAGCCCGTTATATAACAAAAGTTCTATATATATATTACTAACTACCGACTGACTTTTTAAATCGTTTTTTATTTATTTATTTGTTTTTTAATTAAGACTAATAATCTGTTTAATTTTTTAAAATTAATTTAAAAGTGACCTTTGAAATTATTCATAACAGTTACGGAAGGTAGTTTCATTTACGTAGAACTCGGGCAAACAAATAAACAAATGGGTATTGATAATTATTCCGGTTTAAAACCAAGTGAAAGATCTGAAGACATCTCTAAATGTTTAACCACGGTCTAGAAATGAGATGACACACGACACTCCTCTTCCTAAAATAGCGTCAATACACATAAATGTAAATACAAAAAGGTATTCAAATGAATAGATCTTTTGTTACACTTTCAAGCACTTCAGAAATTTCATACAAAATGTGAAGTCTTTAGACGAATAAAACTTTTAATAAAAAATATTAATTAACAGTTTTGAAAATATTTTGTTAAAGTTCATAAAGCAGATTTTATTTATCTTTACTGTTAAAATAATTTTAACAAACTAGTCAAAAATCCTACTCTCTCTTTTGTGTCTACAATCTAGAATACATTCTGCAAAAAACTATTTTGTTACAGCCAATTCTGGTTCATAAAGAAGATAATTAAATTTCGAATCCCTCTAAAAGATCGTCGAACAACTTTACTCATAATGGCACTTTAATATACTGTACTATCTTCCACTATTAATAAAATAATATTTTAAAATATTTGAAATAAAATAGGAGGGTAAAATTCTTTATTAAGCTTCAATGTTTGAAAAAACATCTAAGTTGGCACTTAATTATATACTACGTGCGATCTTTGTGAGAAGCTGATTACTGTATCAATTAAAATTTTTTTAAATATTTGGAATAATTGTTGAGTTCTTATGTATAAAAAATACATTAAAACACATTTGATCTAGAGGTGACGGTAAAAAAGTGTTTGAAGAATTTTCGTGAAACCTACCTGCATTATACACTACCCTACAGTAAGGGACTGGACAGCAAGATGTGATGGTATAAGAGAAATAATACCTGCTTTAATAAGGGGATGGTCCTCCACGTGCTGCAATTACACTATCAACCCTTCTGGGCATACTTTCAACAAGGCTTTTATACACAGCTATGGGTATTTGTGACCATTCCTGATGCAAGAATGTCGCCAGCTCAGAAGTTGATTTCGGAAGTGGTTCCCTGGTCCATATGGTGTCCCCGTAACTCGTCTCACAAATATTCTAAGGGGTTTAGGTCTGGACTCTGAGCAGACCAGAGAAGATGTTTAATGTCTTGATACCACTGCTTGAAAGAGAATACAACATGACATGAAGCGTTATTGTCCTGATAGTAACATTCGAGCATTCCATAAAATTGCCAGAGCGTAGGAGTCGGCGTTCAATTAACCAGGAACAACATGCAAAGGTCACATGCCACACCACGAAAAACTTCCTCAAACAAAAAGTCGGATCTTATGCAAATCCGCTGGCGTCCTGTCCATTATTGTAGGGTAATATATAAATATTTTGACCAATGTCCTTATTTTTTACCATAACAATAGGAGTAAACTATCTGGTTGTCGGTTGTAATTGGGGTGATAGTGGTTGAATTGAGCTTCCAAACGATGACAGATAATTCAAATCCAGAAAAAGGTTGTAGGGACGGGGACAAATCCCTACATTACGTATATCCGTAAAGAATGTGAACATCTTCCATTCGATGTTTTAATTCAAAAGTAAAGTCTGGTGACTGTTGTATGTATAGAAATTATTCTCAATTCATAATTACAAAATTCAGCTGTAATTGTTTCTATCAGATATGTGAACAATGAAACCTTACAAATGCACAAAAGAGCCACTTGACAAATAAAGACCGATTTTTTTTTCGAATCCACCATTATTTTATTGTAATTCTTTGTGACTTTAGAAGGACGTATTGAAAGTTAGAAGTAAACTACTAGCAAGTGACGAAAGTCAGGTTTAAATTTTATTTCTGATTGTGTGAGACAATCTTATGCACTACAACATTACTCTAAGCGATTTCTGTGTAAAATCGTGTAAAATTGATATCATAAACTTAATTTCTTGGTACATTAGAGGTTTTAATTTCATTAGTCAAGTTATGAATAGGATTGCCGAGGTTTCGCATTCGATAGTCCCAAATTCGCAACTGCGGAGTTGAGTCGATTGAAAAAACTGAGGGCCCTCAAATAATCCTAACCTTGCAGCAGGGTGCAAGTAATGAGTAGGCTGCTGGGGCATTTATATATAGCGTAATTATGAAGTGTCCAAGAATTTCTACCCTTAGGGACTGATCCCGGAGCGTCGCTTCAAGATCATTGTGTTGTTCCTCCTGTGCTAGATATAAAAAACTAACTACTAAGTGTCCATCCAGCTGTATTTAAATATTGTAGCGAAACTTATTCACTTTGTCTGACAGATTTTTCCGTTTGGAGAGTGGGGTGCCAGCTTAGGTGTTGCCTCGTCATCTGACCGTGGTTCAAAATTACGAGGTGTTGTCCTCGAATATTTCCCTTAAGGAATTAATCCGGGACCGTCGTCAATAGCCCGTTGTATTGCTCTAGTATGAGGTTAACTAAAATTACCATTACCATTACCTCTGGGTTTGTTTGGATCTTTCCATTAAGGGACTGATCCCAGACCGTCGTCAATAACCCGTTGTGTTGCTCTAGTACGACGCTAACTAAAATTGTCATTACCATTACCATTACCTCTGGGTTTGATCCAGGACCGTCGCCAATACCCCGTTTTGTAGCTCGAGAGAGCGACGTTAGTTCAAATACCTACCTTTCATCTATTACGCAAAAGTTCTGCTTTGCCAATGAACTGGAATTTTTTTACTTAACGTCGTACTAGCGGACCACAACGGGCTATTGACGACGGTGCGGTATCAACCCCTTTAGAGAAAGATTCGAGGACACCACCACGTAAATTTTAACCATGGTCAGATGACGAGACAACACCTGAGATAGCACCCCACTCTCCAGATTTCCACACCAACCCAATGTGAGGACTTGAGGCCACGACAGATTTAAGCTGCACCAGCCGCCTCTACACCATACGCTTACAAACATCCATGCTCTGACCCGGATTCGAACCAGGAACCATCCAATCTAGAGTCTAACACCTTAACCACCAGATCGGATGGAAGGCGCCAATGAAATGGAAATAATAAAAACCTCTCTCCCCGGGAGCTATGTGCAATAACGTCGGGCAAGCATGCTGTGGGAGATAAATGTTTTTTTGCTTGCACAGCCTACCGACATTTAAAAATTCGTTAGGAAATGTAGAATCTCCCAAAGTGTGAAATAAAATCGGCTTTCAAATTTACAAAGATTGGCTTTATAGCAAAAATTGTATACAATCCACCACCTTTACTAAAATATAATATTTTTTAAATTGGAGGCTACACTCTATACTGTTAATGAAAGTGTGTTTGTAAGAACTTTAAATTAATTAAATGCTGTAGCACATATATGAAAGAAACTGGCGTTTTTACGACATCGAAAGTAGCTGTTATATTTAAATCGTAAAAAAGAATTACTGAAGAAAACAGTTGATACACCTTTGAATTTGCAGACTATCCGGTCTGGTGGTTAACGTGTTAGATTCAAGATAGGAAGGTTTTTGGTTCGAATCGGGGTCAGCGCATGGATGTTTGTAAGCGTATGGTGTAGATGTGATGGTGAACCTTAAAACTGTCAAAACATCCTGCTCTGGTCACAAAGATTTAAATTAAAATTTTATTGAAATAGAAGTGGTCAATTGTATAAACATTGTGTGTGTTTGTCATGTTCGAAAAAATGTTTACTTTTGAAGGAGTCTTTGATTCTCAAAGGTTTATGTGAACCGCTGTGTTCGATGCATGTCAACAATATGTATATATCTCGATCACATGCCCAATTCGAGTTGTTATTGAGATTGTTTAAGAAAGATTTGCATACAACCCCCACTAGTATCTAAGCCAATGAGGACATAACATGTTTTGAAAAATATTTATTTTATTGAATCTCGTACTACCTTTAAGCTTGCTGAAAATTTCCAGGTACGTTAGGTAGCGAGTTATGTCGGATTGGAACACAACCTGGTATTGGCGACAGTACGATATCAATCTCGAAGGGAAACATAGAGAAAAATGTGCAGTTTTGGCCCCTTGTCAACACTTGAACTACCACGTCACTGTCAAAACTTGCCCATTACACATTAGTGAGTGCCCCTCAGTCTTAAAGTGGATCGACACTAACTGCTGTGCAAACTCGGCCACTGTTAACTTACCTTAACCAGGAAAACTTAATAATAGATGAACTGCAAATGGATCACAAAAACAATGTTAGCACAATTAGTTACTGTTGCACAATATACCACAAAATTCTTCATTGGGTTCAAAGTTATACCTAACTCACGAAACTTATTAGAACGGATATACAAGAAAAATCTTCAACATGAGCGTATATTTTCAGAGTTAACATGGTATAAAAACATATTTAAATAGTAGCGGTGGATTGCATACAAAATTGAAACTGATCTTTTTTGTAAATCTGTAAGACAGTTCTATTGATGAAGTAAAATCAATTCAAGAAATATTCTAAGCAAGCTTTAAAGGTCATTAGGCATCACCATAATAAAACAGTCAGTAGTTAGTTTAATATATCACTTGAGCAACACAGAGTGTTAATTACTGATAAGTGCTTTTAGTGTTACCTAATGAACTTTAAAGTTTGCTTAGTATATTTCTTGAATTGTTTTAACTTCATTAATAGAAATGTCAAAAAAATTTGCAAAAGAGATCAGTTTCAATTTCGCATGCTATCCACCGCTATTATTTAAATATGTTTTTATACCATGTTTCTGGAATTTTACGCTACAAATTAAGCATTTTGAATTTGCGAATATTCTAATTAAGGGAACATCGTACCTTTCGAGCCAAAAATTGATCATTTTTCTGTACCATTTGCGACTCATCATAAATCAACAACCTTTACTCATTTTTGAATGGAATTTTGATAGGTTTCATAATAAAGTACTAACTTTAAAAAAATGGTAAAATATTTGTAATTCAGATAAAATATTTTTTTAAACAGCATAAAATTTAAACACAAAAATAAAAATAATTTATTGGCTAACATCTTGCTTTCCGCAAGATAATTTTTAAAATATATACAGTAGAATCTAAAATTTTATGTCAAATTAAAGCTAAATAATACCCTTATATTGAAAACCTCAAAATTTAAAATTATCTAGTATTTTAATACTTAAAAAAATTTAAAATTTCATAAAAAATTTAAATTATTGAAATTTGTGTCTTTATTATGCTATATATTAAAATGTATGCATCTCATTCATATATTGGAGGTTCACAGAATTAAGATCCATAAGTAGAACATACATGTGAAATATTATAGCTCTACAATTATAACTTTTTTTGTAATATTGTGGGAAAGTCTAAAAATCAGAAACTGAGAAAATCAAGTTTGAAGATTGAATTTCTATTATGCAAAATATAATGAAAATCTTAGGGTTTAAAATGCTCCTGCTACATATGTAGAACCTTCTATTTCTGCCAAATGCTCATTTAAGGGGAGTTAGTACCTTTTAGACCTTGCGTTGCTCGCGAAAACATACTTTTTTCGATTCATCATAAATAATTGAGTTTTTTATATTGTAGTATAAAATTGATACAGTTTAAAGATAATTGTATGGCTTTTAAAAAACAGCAGTCATATTTGTAATTAAAAAAATATTTTTATATAAAACCTAGCAAAACTTATACATAATTTCTTCGTTTTGAAATTTACCCACTTAACTTTCCCACAATTTAAAAAAAAACTAATAAACGTAGAGTTAAGAAATTTTGTAGGGTTATTCTAAAAGAAGATCTTAGTTCTCTGAACTATGGATTTATGTATGAGAGCTATAGTTTTTTATTTATAGATCCATACATAACTAAAAAAATTTCAAAGTTGACTTATTTTAATACTATTAATTTTTATAAATATTTGTACTTCAAATATCACAAATTCCTTAGTTCACAGAATTAAGACATTCATTTGCTTCAATTTGGTGCAAACATTTGGGTTTTACAGTGTATCTTTCAAAAGTTATCTTGTGGGAAAGTTAAGTGGGTAAATTTCAAAACAAAGAAGTTGTGTATAATTTTTGCTAGGTTTTATATAAAAAAATATTTTTAATTACAAATATGACAGCTGTTTTTTAAAAGCCATACAATTATCTTTAAACTGTATCAATTTTATACTACAATATACAAAACTCAATTATTTATGATGAATCGAAAAAAGTATGTTTTCGCGAGCAACGCAAGGTCTCAAAGGTACTAACTCCCCTTAAAGCTTTTTTTTCTCATTCTGTGAGCCCTACGGTCCTCTAGTGTTGATGACCTACATTTAATTTCTGCATTTTTCAAACACGACAAATCAGATTTTTTAGCAGAGATGTATGCAAAATGTCCTACCTGCAGGCCTAGACATTTCAAAATGCTCAGACGACCTGCCATTCCATCATTAAAAATTACTAATGCTTCGTTTATTAAAACGTAATAACAGTTTTAGATGATCCGGATGTTTTCGGATAATACTTCCAAACAGTGGAATTAAAAGACCCATTAGCATTTTGTGTATTGCCACCCAGACATTTTTTCAACAACTTGGGTGCTAATAGTTCTGCAAATGTAGGTTTAATTGCATCCATTACAGGTACTGGCACAGTTTTCTTGTGTATGTAGGAAACACTTGTGTCAAATTGGGATCTTTGATACTCACACCATGACGTGGGACCGTCAGATTGTTTCCCTTAGGAATGCTGATTCCCATGAAAACGACGTTTCTTTCTGCGTAAATCACCAGATCTACGATCTGCTTTGCCAGACATTTTAACAGGATTTATAAAATGACTATTTATATCAATAACAAAAATTGCAACGTCTTTCGAAAGCTAAGACAGAAGAGAGCACATGAAAGCAGTTAGCTGTTATTCTTGGATTGTTATTCATCTTTCAATCAAGTTATCCTGGTTAAAGTTATCAAGTTATCTTTCAATTGTTATTCTTGGAGTTGAACAATTCCTTCTCCCTGTTAAATAAATGTATTACATAGATCAGCAGAGTGGCTGAATATAAAATAATTACAAGGATGCTTTCCATTCCGAAATCGAAACTAACTACATTCGACTCACTATCACAAGGTCAGTCAGTATTGACATTTACGTTTTCTATTGCTGTAAGCGTAATTTTCGTCGGATTTCGATGCAGTTTGTTTTAAAATGCTCCCAACATTTCAACTTAATTTTCAAAAATACTTTTGAAAAATCGATTTTTTGAAGGGTACAAGGTACTATGTCCCCTTAAGAACTTGAGTATAACACTTTCAAACAAAAAAAAAATCGTCATCTGACCGTGGTTCAAAATTACGAGGTGTTGTCCTCGGATCTTTCCCTTAAAGGGACTGATCCCGGACCGTCGTCAATAGCCCGTTGTGTTGCTCTAGTACGACGTTAACTAAAACTTACTTACTTCAAACAAAAAAACCGAATGGATAATTTTGTAGTGTATTGTGTAATAATAACTACGTGTGCCAACATTGATTTTTTGAACCATTAGCAGTTCATCAATGTTGAAGTTTAACTTATAACTAGGGGGCTCGCTAACGCTCGGCAACCCCCGGAGGATTGCGAAGCAATCCTCATTCGTTCGCTGGGCGAACATACAGTCGCTTCGCTCGCATCAATGAAGATGTGTCCTAACAGAAGGTATTGTTTACAAAACACGATTTTCCAAAAAAATTACTTTTCAAATCCAAATTTGCTGTAATACAGAAAAGATAAATGCAGTACCTGTAGAATTAGAATTCAAATGAAAACTTTGAGGAAATTTTTTTTGACTCGAAATATGAGCGCTGATTTGGAAACTGAATACCCAGCATGTTGTTAGTGTGTGTATTTACGCCAGCACTC
Source organism: Metellina segmentata (assembly GCA_947359465.1). NCBI lineage: Eukaryota > Metazoa > Arthropoda > Arachnida > Araneae > Tetragnathidae > Metellina > Metellina segmentata. The sequence continues at coordinate 116,286,054 of OX375881.1, forward strand.
GAACCACCCACATTTTATCATCGAGTTTGCTGTCGAAAGTTGTAGTGCAAGCGTCTTGAACTACAATTGTTGGCCCTGAAAAGGACCGTTTTTTAAATGGCCCTGAAAAGATCCTCTGTTTTTTTTTTCTATTATAAGCTGCAACAGCTCGACTAAAATTCATTTTTTTCAATAAAATTTCATCCTACTAGGGGGCGCGCCCCCTGCTCGCTAACGCTCGCCAACCCTCGGAGGGGTTGCTTTGTAATCCTCATTGGTACGCTGCACGAACATGCTCGCTACTGTCGCATTACTGAAGACATGTCCCTAGCAGAAGGAATTGCTTACAAATATTGTATTCCAAAAAGAAATATTTTTCAAATATAATTTTTTTGAATGACCGAAAAGTTATAACAGTACCTATGGAATCATAATTCAAATGAAAACTTTGATCAAATTTTAATTCGAAATGTGAGCGATGCTTTGGAAATTGAATACCCAACATGTTGTTTGTGTGTACATTTCCCCAGAACTCGAGACACCTACACTTTATTATCGAGTTTGTTGTCGAAAACTGTAGTGCAAGCGTCTTATTAAACTATAATTGTTGGCCCTATATTTCAAATGGCCCTGTAAAGATCCTATGCTTTCTTTGATTTCTATTATAAGCTACAACAGCTCGACTAAAATTCTTTTTTTTTTCAATGAACTTTCATCCGATAACGTTAAAAATTCAATTGACGTGGCTTCGTAATAATCAAACAATGGTACAATGTTGCCAAAACGCGATAAGAAGTAACTTCTTTTTTGCGTGCCACGTAAGAGAATTATATATATAGACGGTTAGTTTAGGGAGGACAAGCTTGCTCATTCGTTGGTGTCGTTCCAAGATGAGACTAAGAGGGTCTCACTTCGGCAAGGTGCCGCAACGCAAGTGCGGTCTGATATACATTAGATCCAATGGAGTTTTGCACACATGCCTCCAGCACCGCTGCGGCGACGCACGTCCAACTTGCGAGCAATTTGTACTGCAGTTACCCAAGGCGTCGCAGCTCGCCGCACACGCGTCTCCGTTCTGATGTACCTTGTTTTCATAAATAAATGGAATAAAAATAATTAATAAATGATTGTATCCAGTAACGTCTATTTTGTTTTAAAATATACTTTTTTGTACACCAAGTAAGCGAAATAAACACATTTTCTTCGATAGAATATTTATAGCAAATGGCACGAAATGGGTACTTGCGTCATTTCATGGTTATATGTGCATAGTTGGGCTTCAATACCGCCGTTGAAACATCGGATATGTGCTCCGTTACTTAGGCGCAAGTTTGGAGAGTGGTGTATTGGATGAAATGGTATGATGACAGAAATGGTAGCGTAACTAGCACGATCTTTGGGTTTCATCACAACAACAATTATTTAACTTCAAGCAGCTAAGTAGATATTTACAGCAAAATTATTTATTTGGCGATATGAAAAGTTCGGGGGGTATCGAGCGTGTTCTCGCTCTCTCGGGTCAAAATGGTACCTGGTATATTCTGGTCATCCGGCCGACTTTCAGCTGAAAACCACCTGTCGATGGAATTTTTAGTGTTCTGAAGGAGCTTGAGACATAGGGGATTGTAATGTCAGTGGGTCGTCAGATGTAGATGGAATATGTCAAGTGCCGATAACCTTTTGACCGTTGCAGTGTCAAATGGAGTACTGTAATAGTACTTCTAGGTTTAGTTCATATTACAGTTAATCACAATTGAGTTTTATGATCTCCAATTGATGAATTCTTGAATGTCTCCTTTATGTCAACTTGATAAGAGAAGCCGCTTTTACAGTGCTACAGTGGTGTAACAGTTCAAGTGTTGACATGGGGCCAAATCTACTAGACTCTCTCTATCTTTCCCTTCGAGATTGATACCCTACTGTCGCCAATATCAGGATGTGTTACAGTCGAACATAACTCAATACCTAACCTACCCGGGCGCTGAATGTATTTGGGCCGTTGGGTCGCCCTGTACTTCTGTGCTCTGGTCTCAGCCCCCACTGAAAATTTATTGCAGACCAACCGGTCTGGTGATTATGGTGTTAGCCTTTAGATCGGAAGGATCATGGTTCGAATCCGTGCATGGAATTTTGTGTATATGTGCATGGATATGGTGTAGAGGCGGCTGGTGAACCTTAAATCTGTCGTGGCCGAAAGTCTGAGCATTGGGTCGATGTGGAGGTTTGGAGAGTGGGTTTCCAGTTTAGATGTTGGCTCGCCGTGTGACGTAGCTTCAAAATTTCGCGGTGTTCTAAGGACCGGGCACGGAACTTATCGCAAAATTACCAAGAATGCAACAAGACGCCCGCTATTTTTTATACAATCCACCATTATTACTTAATTCTTTTTGTTTTAATACGATGTCACCTTGCGTGTTCGTGCGTTTAAGATATCGCTGATGTATTTTTGTATGTTTGTTCAGTTATGGGAACTTTGAGACAAGTAATTGAATTGAATCTTGTTTTAGGAAAATCGAGAGAAAAACAACTGCGTGTTGACATTATATTTTGATCCAATGACATTTTATAAATTATAAAAATACCTGCTTTTGCTCTCTCACGCTCAAATTCTGCTTTGCGAATGAACTGGAAAATAATGAAAAGGCGCTCTCTAGCAGCTATGTGCAATAACGTCGGGCAAGCATTCTATGTAAAAGAAATGCTTATTTTGGTGCACTGCCTACCGACTTTTACATTTTTGTTAGGAAATGTAGAATTACCCAAAATCTCAAATAAAATCGACTGACAAATTTACAAAGAATGACGTTTTGCAAAATTATATACAATCCACCATTTTTACTAAAATAAACTATTACTTAGAATTGGAGACTACCCCATCTTCTGTTAAATGTAATGCGTCTGTATCAATATTGTGACTTTTAAATGTACGATAGATATTTGAAGTAGTTAATTGATGTTGCATTAGAGTGAAAGAACGAAAATTTGCGTTTTTGCAAACCGAACTTAGCTGTTATTTAAAACTTCGTACACTGCTGTCGTAAACAGTTAATTCTCACTTGGTTTTTGCTTACCAACCGGTCTGATGGTTACGGTGTCAGCCTCGAAGTCGGAAGGTTCCTGGTTTGAATCCGGGTCCGGCCATGGATGTTTGGAAGCATATGATGTAGAGGCGACTAGTGAACCTTAAATCTGTCATAACCTTAAATCATTGTATAAAAAGTATTTAAATAGTAGCGGTAGGTAGCATACAAATTATAAACTGATATTTTTTTTTAATTTTTAAGACAGTTCTTTTGATGAAGTTTAAACAATTCAAGAAATATTCTAACCAAACTTTAAAGGCCATTATTCATCACCAAAAGAAAGCCAGTGAGTAGTAAGTTTAATACATCATTTGAGCAACAAAACACCGAGTGCTATCTAACTACTGACTGGTTTCTTTGGTGATTTCTAACGAAATTTAATTTTGCTTAGCATATTTCTTGAATTGTTGGTTGTGATTTTGGAAAATGAATGAACGAGAAAAAATGAATGCGTTAAGTCTCTAACGATCGTGAAATCCAAATTCGTATTGAGGTAAATATAAGTTACAATTAAGAAAAAAACATTTATTTGAAAAAAAAAAAAAACATTTTTAGATATTGCCTTGTAAAATTTTCCACAGATTTAAAATCCGTTGAAAAGTTTACTCTATCTTTAACAATCCGGGAGATAGAAATAAGAAATTAAAAAAAGCCAGTTAAAATTGTATCTTTTTTGTTCGTCCCCTAAAATCTTCTTTGCTGGGATAATGAAAAGGAAAAAATAAATTTAGAATTGGTGACATGTTTATGCTGTTGCCATTCTAAGGAAAATAATAATAAATGAATGTCAATAAATAAATTTTAAATGTTCTAGATTAAATTTAAAGATTCACAGTCTGGACACAAAATCTGCAAAACAATTACTACTACCAGTGCTAAATTTCATCATTGTAGACTCGTCAGGACACTACTTTTAGAGATATTACTTATATCTTTAATAATAGTAGAGATGCAAGCACATTTGGTCCCATAATTACTATCCGAGGTTTGCCAAATGTTTTTAAAACTTTTGGTGGCCTTTTAAAATCGCAATAATGAGTAAAATTTAATGTAGCTCTGAAACTAATTATCAGACTGAGCTGAAATTTGACATGACCATTCTAGAAGTCGTTCGGAATCAATACACATCAACATATATTAGAAAATTCCATTTCATAATTTTTTCTAACATTGATTTAATAATTATTATTACACAAAAAACTATTTTTTAAGTAATATATTAGGTGGGTTTTGTTTGGTGTGTTTAAGTATTGAGCGAGACATAATGTGACTATTTGTATGGCAGGAGTTTAAATATCAATTGTTATTAATATTAACCAGAAAAACTGAATCTAAATAGTTCTCGGCAAGTAGAAAAATCTGTTAAACTTCAAGTAAAATTTCCATTTAATAGATTTTCAGTAGAAATCGTCGAGTCACCTCTTTAACCCTAAACTTCTGTGTCACAAACCGTATCGTAACTAGTGTGGAGGGGTCTCTCAGACCTCGCTCACTAAAGTGCGTATCAAGTTGATTAATATAATATACTAACGGAAGATTATTTAAATAATTATTATTTATACATTTTAAATTTAGATAGTTCAATTCTAAACATGAAATACATTTCTATTACTATATACGTTAAGTAGATTCCATATTTCTACAAGCTCAGCTTTCGGACCTAATTTTGCTGGACGTTTCAACCCTGGAATTTGTAAAGCCATGTTGTGTTTTGCTGCGGTTTTTCTAACGGCAGGATTAGGTCCCCCCCCCCCGGGCATCCCATTTCAAGTTACTTTTTCCTTAGAAATATTCTTCTTGTGAACACGCACTTGAAATGTCTTCATCTTCATCCTTTTCGTGTTCGCTTTCAATAATATCATCCGAAATTTCACTGTCCCACTACTCTATTTCCGACCAACTATCAACAATAAACTGAATTTCTTTTTGTGTAAGATACACAGGTCGTTTTTATTAAAGTTTGTTGTCGTTTTAGGCTCTCTGCCGAAATTCCCTACTCTAACTTAGACGATTTCTTTCAACAAGAACGGTACCGCAAATGCTGTAAAAGGTCTAAGAGACCACGCACGAAATGCAAAGAGTGTAAAACACGAAAAACACTCTATAACAAAAAACTAGACGCACCATGAAGATATCATCCGATTGATTTGAAATTTTGTATGCAAAAATGTTTTGACCAAATGTGCAAATGATTAAAATTTGGTGTCCAATGAATGAATATTGCGATCTCCAGAGCATCGGAACTGCGCATACAGCAGATGCATATAAGGTGTTGTTCTTGAACTGTTGTTAAAAATTTCTGCTGCATTGCGATTTAGGATACCTTTCAACGACTGAAAAAATGCCTCGCCGCAGGATTCGAGCTCATTACGAGCAACTTTCAGAGTTTGAAAGAGGTCGTATCATTGGATTAAAAGAGGCAGGTTGGGCAAATCGGAGAATCGCTCGTCATGTGAGTCGAAGCGATGCGGTGATTAGAAGATGCTGGCAAGAGTGGGTGGACCATGGCAGATTTCAGCGTCATGATGGTAGCGGTCGACGTAGGGCCACATCAGATCGCGAGGACAGAGTGACTTTCAGATCAGCTGTCACAGCGCTTGATTCATTGCTATCAACCATCAGTCGTGCGACCCACACACGAGTGTCCACCATGACAATTCACAGAAAGCTGAGAGAGCAAAATCTACGATCGTACCGACTGTTACGCCACCTGCCACTCACGCCTGCACACTGTCGAGCCAGATTACAGTGGTGCTTGGCTCCATCATGCTGGAATGATGCTGACTAGGGACGTATAGTCTTTAGCGACGAATCCCGCTTCCAACTGTGTCCTGACGATCATTGCACGCCCCACGGGCCCTCAACAAGGAGTTATGGTCTAGGGTGCCATTTCTGAGACCTGTTTTGCTACCGTTCCTTTCGCCGTACCCTGGGCTTATTTTTCAGCTAGACAATGCCAGACCACATACGGCACGTGTTGCTATGAACTGTTTTCAAGCTTGTCAAACACTTCCTTGGCCAGTTAGATCACCAGATCTCTCTACCATCGAGCATGTCTGGGATATGATGGGAAGGCGACTGCATCCGGTAGGGAATGTTGATGATGTAGTCCGACTATTGGAGCATATTTGGCAAGAAATGCCGCATGATACCGTCCGGAAGCTTTATCGGTCTATGCCATGCCGTGTGGCAGCTTGCATCCAGGCTAGAGGCGGGTCGACACCTTATTGAGCTCGTTACTGTAACTCTGAAATAAATCATTCAATTGTTCTGAAATTAATCAATCTCTAATCTGAATATAATTTTCCTATCCACCAATTTTTGTCTTCATCGGACAACTCCTTCTTAGTGCGTCGATTTTTTTGTTATAGAGTGTAGTTGGGGCGGAAAACCAGTCTTGGAGTGCGGCTTCTGTTGGACGTAGTAGGAACGTACTGAATAGGTCAGAAACCAATATTTACTTTAAAGAGTGAAAACGACCCGTCAAAAATGACTCGGGGTCTGTTAGATCTATGACAACAGTTAAAGGTTAAAGTTATTGTTACTTTAAGGGCACAGGGAAGTCATCAAAGGCCAGAAATCATGAAAATGTGACCAATATTCGAATGCATATAAAATTTAAGCTATTATAAGTATCAATATTAATTTTTGCACACATGTTTGTTATGCATTTTAATAGTAATTCAAGCTAAAAATAAAAATTTTTAGACAAAATATTTTGTAGAGAGCATTTATACAGAACTCGGTGGAAAAAAAAATTCAATACAGTGAGTTCACTTTGGGTGCGCTCTATAAAAAAACTTTAATATATATTGAGTAGCAACATCTTCCCTTACCCTGCCGACCGTGAGGTGTAACCTCTTTTCGAAAAACAGAAAGTTGCTCCGGTGATATCTGTTCTCGCGCCACACAATACTATGAAAGGAAAGCGTCAAGCGTAAATGCCACGCACCACCCTATCGCTGCAGTTTGGTGATTAGGTAAGGAGCATGGAGATGCAGGAAAAAGAGAACTATTGTGAGACGATTGAAAAATCTAAGGGCCGCAGTGTAAACGTTAATAAATTGCTACCAAGAACGTTATTAATACTAAAACAAAGCAAAAAAAGTTCCTAGCATTCAATTCAAATGCACTACTGAGTTACTTTCATACAAACTCTTGACTGATCAATTCATTCGTTCCAAGAAGTATTATATGCTACCTACAGACAACAAAAGTGTTTATAAATCTCGATAAAGAATTCTTAAGTCCTGCTTAACTATACTTGATCTACTAAAGAATGTCCTCCATAAATTAACAATGCAGGTAGCATTGATTTGAGTTGAGTTCTGGGTCATAGGAGTATTTTCACCCAATAAAAAGCAGATGAATTCCCAAAGTAATTGAAATTTAATTCACAGATCCTTGACTTAGCAGAAGACGTATTGCGAGACAGAACATTTTTGTAAAGATGAATTGAAATAGAGAAACTGAAAGTGTTACATAAATTTTAAACAATTAGGTATTTACAAGAAATTTTACAACTATCCCTTCCAGTAGAAATGATGTTTCTCCAATGAGTCTTCGAAGCAGTAGAGTGATAATTAACTTCACTGGTTTACGATTATATTTTCAAAAGATTCTTCAGTTTTGGAGAAGGGGGGGACTATTAAGTATATTGTTTAGTGACTGTCGACTCTAGTAATGGATACGAGAATTATCAATACTTATAAATTCAGCGGCATGCGATGATGAAGCCTACGTAGAGGTCAAATCAAATACCATAGTTGAAATGAAAGCATTTTGAAATTTTTAATCAGTATGAATTATAATTCTGCTATAAAATCAAGATCCCGTACGCTATATATTATCTACAGAACAAAAAAATAATATTATGTATGGAAAGTTTCGAAAATTTTAAAGATTGGTACGATTATTTTGATAAACCAGTTATTCAACTTCTGAAGAATGTGGAATTTATTACGGATTTAAATCCTTCCTGACATATAATTATCATGTGTTTTGGTAACTGTAACTACATTTCTTATAGTCATACTTTTGAATTCAATTTAATACCTTTAACATACACATATTGGTATTATGAATTGAGAAATAAATGTAATTCAGTAGAATCTTTACAAGCCCAATACATGACTGCGAAAATTCTCACTTTATTCATTACGAGTGCTGCAAATAAAACAAACGAGAAAGCAGATTTATAAATTGTGACAATTGAGTTATGAAGACGCATTTTCCATCTTAAACCTACGTGAGAAAACGGAGAGATTTAGTTGAAAGTGCTCTAATAATCATAAGAAAGGTTGTAGCAAATAATCAGATTCTTTTCAACTTCATGTTAAATTATATCTTCACAAATTTAAAGATGGAATTTTAACGAGAAGCTTATATATGAGAGTTTCTTCAATCAGAGGTAAATATTACTTTTGAAAGAAAGTTTGATTCTTATTTCAAGAGACCGTATATTAATTTGGAGCAACATGCAATTTTTTGTCAGTGTTGTTATGGTAACTGTAACTGACATCTTTGATTTTCAAATGTTATTTACTTTTTTAGACTTCCGCGGATGTGTGTATCGCTTGGAATCAGTACATCTGCTATTATACTGATAAAACCATTTGTTACTGAATTCTTAAGAATTTTAATTACGAAGACTAGTAAATGGAACTATATTTGCTTTATCGCAGCTCATTTGATGTTTTAAAAATGTTCACATTTTCATTCTTTTATTATTCGTGAAAAATCCTAATGGTGCAGCAAAAACGTGATTCCAAGATAACAATAAATGGTAATGCCTAGTTGAGATATGCATAGCAGCCATTTGATGAAAACAGTCAGAACAATTATTACTAATTTGCGATAACTGGTATTATCGACTGCTAATGAATTTTTGTAGAAACAAAGTATACAGAAATCAGATATTATTTTTCCTGTTAAGCAAATCCTCTCTCATTACGCACATTGGGAAGTAGTTTATCACAGTAGATTAAGTGACATTTCATGTTTAATATAATTGGCGTTAAGAATCAGCAATCCTATATAAATCAGAAATTCTTTCTCTGTAAATTTTACTGGCAACCAACTGAAATCGTGTACCAAAAACTATTCAAGGTAAATCACGTCAGGAATACATTGTTGATTGCCGTTTATAAAATACGTACTGCGTAATATAATGAAGTTCCAACAAGTAAACAAAAACTAGTTTAGTAAGTCAGAAAAACTTTCCATATTAACAGTTTGTCGGTGGCTAATGACTAACACTAACAGTGAATATAATAAAAGTAGTTATTACTGATATCTAGTACTACTATAAATGTTACTCAACTTTCGTAAATTATAAGTAAATACATGTGGGTTCGTAAAAGGTAAATGATAAATAACTCTTAAAGTTTAAATTTAAGTTTAATTACAAAATTAATGTATTTACAGTATATTTACAAACATCTTTGACAATTAAGAATATCCGACAACTAAGAGGCCATCTGCCTAAAAAGTCATGGGCCGTCTGCCCAACTGCTAGCTTCGGTGTCTGGGGGAACATCTGTCTCATTGCTGCGGTCGCTTCTGAGCGGACGCTTCCTCTAGGTGGCGTTACTGCTGCGGACGTATCAGGCTTTGGCGCGCTCGTCGCACAATCCCACAATCGGCTATCCTGACTGTAATTTCGTCCTCGAAATTCGCCGTCTTGAACATCAGTAAACAGGCCATAACATTATCACATATCTGAAAATACAAACAAAAAAGAAGAAAGAAAGAGGGAAAAAAGGTTCATATATACATTTTTTTTTACTGTTGACCAGTGGGCCAGGGTTTCATGTAATCAGCTGCTGAAGTAGTTAGGCTTGGACCTTCATGATCGCCCACTTTTTCAATGGCATATCTGTCATTAGGAGACACTTTTACAACTCGATAGGGTCCCAAAAATTTAGGTTTCAGCTTAAGCCCAACTCCAAACTGCGTGCGCTGAATGGCCACTAGATCTCCTACTTTGTACACTCTAGATTTTTTTCTCCCTTTGTTATACTGACGTTTATTTTCCTGTTGCAATTTGAAAATATTGTCTTTTGCTTGTTCGCGTAATTCTACTCTCTCCTTCATCATGAACTTTTCATACTCTTCTTCCAGTACATCTTTTATCTTCAGATCTTCTTTATTTTTCATTGTGGTGCCAATCATCAGTTCGAATGGCGTATGCTTCGTACTTCTGGATGGTGTACTGTTTATGATACTTTGTAGACTTGGAACATATTTGAACCATTTGCTAGGCTCCTCTATTGAAAGTTTGGCAAGAACAGGAATCAACAGACCAATCATCCTTTCTGCCTGCCCATTGCCTCTAGGAATTCCGGTTGTTATTTTACAATGTTCAATTCCCTGATCAGTACAATAATCAGTGAATTCCTTCGATGTAAACGCTGATCCCCTATCTGAAATTATTCGTGATGGGTTTCCAAAAGTAGCTTGTTGTAATTTCAGCTTTTCGATAGCATCGCTAGCCGAGGTAGATTTCACTGGGTACAACCAGACAAACTTCGTAAAGGCATCGACTACCGAGAAAATATGTTGGTATCTTTTATTCGTTGTTGGAAGGGGTCCCAAAAAGTCGATATTGTAAGTCCCAAGTGGAACGTTGTCTTTCGGCACTGGATTAAGAAACCCTTCGCCTTTTCCACGTTTTCTATTGCAGAGGATGCACTGTACGCAATTAGAAATAACGATTTCAACATGTTTTCTTGCATTAGGAATAAAAAACTGCTGCTTAAGAATTTCCTCTGTCTTGGCAGCGCCAAAGTGACCTTTGTTGTGAACTTCTTTAATGATGTTATTTTGCATCGCCTGAGGAACCATTAGTAGTTGTTTCCCATTCTCATACTTGTATAGAACTCCTGCTTTAATGAAATGTTCACTGTCATGTCCTTCTTCAACTAGAGTTTTAATTGCTTTAATGTGATCATCTAGATGTTGTGCAGCTTCTATTTGGGTTGTTAATTCTCCTTGTGCACGAGTTGTTATCAACAATATGTTCCTGCTTAGGGCATCCACATGCTTCATTTGGGTGCCTGATCTATGGACAACCTCATAATCATATTCTTCGAGTGACAATGCCCATCGAGCAATTTTTGGTGTAAGCTCTTTTTTCTGCATAGTCCTCTGAAATGCAGCGCAATCAGTCACTATTTTGAACTTAGTACCCAACAAGTAGTAGCGAAACTTCCGCAAAGCCTCGATTACAGCCAGTACTTCCAATTCGTAAGAACAATACTTCTCTTGTTGAGGAGTAGTCTTCTTGCTCATGAAGTGAATGGGATGAAATTTCCCATCATGAGCTTGCTGAAGCAAAACAGCTCCAAAGCCGTGGCTACTAGCATCCGTATGTAATTCTAAGGTTGCTCCTTGCCTAAAGAGATGCAATACCGGACTACTTGAGAGAATTTCCTTTAGCCTTTCAAATGCTTTGACTTGCTCAGAGCCAAATGTCCATTCGACATTATTTCGAAGCAGGTCACTTAATGGTTTTGCAATTCTTGAAAATCCACCGACAAATTGTCGAAAGTAAGAGCAAAGACCCAAAAAACTCATGACTTGTTTTACATTTTTCGGCTGGGGAAAATTTTTCACTGCACGCGTCTTGGATGGGGAAGGTTGAATTTTGTCGCCCTCGATAACGTATCCGAGAAATTCTATCTTATGTTGAAGAAATTGACACTTTTTAAAATTTATTATTACGCCGTATTCTGACGCAACCTTCAAAACCCTTTTAATTTTTTCCAGTCCTTCTTGTTCATCAATGGAAGGTATAACAATATCATCCATGTAAATTATTATAGTCTTGTCTCGAATTAAGTCTCTAAACACCGTGTTTATGTACCTCACAAAAACACTTGGTGAGTTACTACATCCGAAAGGTACAACATTGAACTCGTACTGTCCTTCATGGGTGACAAATGCTGTGTAACGTGTCGAATTAGGGTCCATTGGTATGTTGAAAAATGCGTTTTTTAAGTCCAAAGTGGAAAATACCTGTGCGTTTCCCAAGCAATCTAAAACATCTTGAATTAATGGGAGTGGATGCTTATCTTTGATTAACTTTCGATTAACCGATCGATAATCAACGCACAATCTGTATGAATTATTACCCTTCTTTTTACACAAAACAATGGGTGAAGCGTAGTTAGAACAGGAGGGTTTAATTATTCCGTCTTTTAACCATACTTGTATTTGTTCCTCAACTATTTTCTGTTCTTTTAAAGACATTCGGTGCGGTCTCTGACAAATCGGTATATCATCAGTTAAAATTAAAGTCATTTTTACTTCTGTGTCTTTAATTTTATGCGGCTTATATTTACTAATCAAGATATCTAACTCGTTTCTTATTTTAGGATCTTTTATATGTTGCAATTCAATTTCATCTGTCAAGGAAATCGGCAATTCGGATAAAGGATTAAGTCAAATCATTTTCTTGAACATCCTGTGCACAAGATGACGCAACGCCTATCATTGGAATATTAATGGCAGTCGCCAATAGTTCACACCTGTTTTCTTCTTTGAAAGGGTGAGTCAGGGGGGAGGGGATACCAAACATCTGCCTTTCATTACTTTCGGATTCCAAAACAGTGGCTCCATTTCGGCAACTCGTTTTTGTTTTTATACTTTCACTTCCTGAATAAGGTCCCTCAAAACGCTTAGCTTTTATTTTTTCAGACTCTTTCACTTCCGAAGTGTGTGTGAAAGAAAGATTAATAGAATTTTCTCGAAAGCTCAAAATCCTTAAATCATTTCCTGATATTGAAATATTAAGCTTGTTAATTACGTCCATACCAATCACAATATTACAACATAAGTTTTCAATAACAAAAAACTCAGTGAGAATATTAAAATTGTCAATAGTAATTTCAGCACAAAAATAACCAAGTGATTTTACACTTTGATTTCCAATACCATTTAACATTATGTCACAGGGGGTTAATTCTGGTGCACCAATTTGCATATAAAAATCATATTTCAAAATAGATAAATCTGATCCCGTATCAATTAAAGCATCAACATATTTACTCATAATTTTAAGACATTTGTACAACTTCTTTTCACGATTACTGGACATATTAATTAAAACTTTCTTTTCTTCATTTATATCAGTTTTTACACCTTTATTACATTCGAATTTACGGTGTCCATATTCATTACACTTTAAACATTTAATTCCTTTATTCTTATTTGGACACTCAGAAATTCTATGACCAATTTCATTACATGAAAAACATTTAACATATTGGTTAGTAACACTCTGGTGAGCACGGACGATCGACGGTTTATCATTGAATTTCTTGGAGCGCTGATGACTTTGTGTTTCAGCTGATTTCATATCTCTAGCTCCCGGTCTTTTAAGATGGAATCTTGCCGCCTCGTACTCATCCAATTTATTCACTAATTCGGCTACTTTATTCAATTTCGGTAATTCATCAATAAAATGCTCGCGCATTTCAAACGGTATTTTCCTTTTAATTTGATCCGCCACTATGAGATCTTTCAATTCTTCATATTTAGAGATACTAAGGCCCACAACCCATTCTTCGAAAAAATTATCTAACTCGTAGGCGAAATCACGCCAAGATGCGGTTGTTTCTTTTTTATGAGTAAAAAAGTGCTGTCGAAACTGCTCCGGTGTTAGTTTAAATCGATTCAGTAAAAGTTTTTTCACGTGATCGTAATCATTTGCGAGCGGATCAGGCTCTCTTGCAATTAAATTTGCGATGTCCAACGGTAAAAGACTCACAAGGAAAATAACCCAATTTTCTTTAGGTATTTCTATGCGATTAATTTGTTTTTCAAACAAAGATAAATACATGCTTAAATCACAGTTTCCGTCGAAACGTGTCATTAGTTTTGAAAAGTCAGTTTTAAGTGGGGAAATAAAATCGAAACTTCCAGTACTTTTGTTTTCTAGCTGTAACTTCTTCAACTGAAATTCGCGTTCTGCTTTCTTTTCGTTTTCTTTAGCTTCCCTTTCGCGTTCCTTTTCCTTTGTTTCTCGTTCAGAAACAATCCTTTTTAAAAGCGTTTTTGTTAATTCCTCATTGTAGTCATCGGCTTTCGTTATTAACTTAATAAGCTGCGGAATTTTGGTTCCTTCCGTTGCTATCAGATCTAATTCTTCTATCAGCGCTAGAAGATCGATCTTGCGTGCTCCGGCTAAATACGTAGCCATGTTAGTGTCAAAATGAAAAATCTGTACTCACAGTTCAGATGAAGTATTCCTCAAGATCCAATATGCTGAGTCACGGTCCTTCACTCAAATGAAGTTCTCACCTTGAATCCGATGAGCATCAGGCGAATATTGGAATTGTCCGCGTCTAAGCGTAAAATGCGTTTCTCGAACGGTTCAGATAAAAACGGCAATCTTCGGCCTTTAATTAAATCCAGGCCAAACCCTCAAGTATATGTGGGTTCGTAAAAGGTAAATGATAAATAACTCTTAAAGTTTAAATTTAAGTTTAATTACAAAATTAATGTATTTACAGTATATTTACAAACATCTTTGACAATTAAGAATATCCGACAACTAAGAGGCCATCTGCCTAAAAAGTCATGGGCCGTCTGCCCAACTGCTAGCTTCGGTGTCTGGGGGAACATCTGTCTCATTGCTGCGGTCGCTTCTGAGCGGACGCTTCCTCTAGGTGGCGTTACTGCTGCGGACGTATCAGGCTTTGGCGCGCTCGTCGCACAATCCCACATACATGTTTACCAATTTCTCAAATAAATTGCAATTTATTTACTTATTAATTGAATTAATTTATTTGTATGAAAAGTTTAGTTACTTCAAAAGAGTTTATTTAAAACGTTTATCGATTTCGTTTTATAATTTACATATTAGATTCTAACTGTTAGTTTATAATAACATTGTTAGAAGTATTGAATTTACTAATTTATGAAAACTTTTAACTGTAGCGAAAAATTGGTATTTTCACATATAGGGGGCTTTTTCGAACAATAACTTTTAAGAACACTCGACAACAATGGGTGTGAGAAAAGAGTATACATATTTTTAATACCTTCATTTTTATTACATTTCTCATCTCAGCTTTTGTATGGTAAATTTAAAATATGGACTTAAGTAGAGTCCTATATCACAATCGATACAAAAATATCTCGATTCTTACCACCTCTGTTTTCCGCTATCCATCGTTTTTTTAGCAACACACAAATCACTGCCTCGTCTGTCTCAGTTTCGTTTCGGTGGAGGAATCACTAAAAAGTGTCTCGTAGTCATTCGTACGGGAATCGGCAAAATTCCTGGTCGTTCTTTTTTATCATTCACTGTGTCATGCCTTTCAAAAATCTGATCAACTACGTCCAGTCTGAAATTCAATTGAGAGTATTTTCTTCCATAGTCCACTATCTATGTCCAATAACGAACTTTCACAACTTTCATAATCATTTAGAGAAATCTCCGATATTGTTTTGAGCCGCTCACTGCTACTCATTCCTCTTTTATTTTTGTACATGATTTTAGATTTTGATGACGGAATTATTAGCTAAATATCCGAACCAACTCGATAATATCGATAGGAACACAAGTATTTTCTGTATTTTAATTTTACATGCATTTTTTGTTTTTCAGATCGTATTGGAGGGAGCAGTTTATGCGACGACAGTTACGGCAAACAACAGTATGGCCACAGTTGACAATTTTTTTTTGAGGTGAATACGTCTCAAAATTCAGTGTGGTACTGAAGTCAACAATACCACTTGCCACCAAAGAGATTGCCAGCTTTTTCGTACTTATGTCTCTTAAACTATAAATCATAATCTGATGACTTAAACTGCGTTGGATAAAAGTTTTAAGACCGTATCAATAATGGTTGGCTTTTGGTAAATACGTCTAGTGCGAAAAATTGCTCTAGCACGTCTTAGAAGGTAACAAAAAATAAATAACTTTGGTAGAGAAATTAAGACCTTTTTAATTTGTTAATAATCCGCAACCACAACAACTACTTTCCATGATTTAGATTGTATCGGCGTCTCTGTGACGGATCCTGGTTTTCAGATATTTCAAATAACATCGCACTGGGAACAACAGTACGGGCTATTGGCGTGATCAAACCCGAATGGAAATACCCGAGGACAACAGCACGTGATTTTCAATAACAATAAGATGACAACATCATTCCTGGGCTGCCATACCACTCTTCAAAATAGCATACTACAGCAGTTTGAGGACATTAATTAAAAATTTTTTACTTTTGTTAAAAAATCAACATAATGTGTTTACTACTTGTAGTTAAGCTAAGAGAAAATTTTTATAGCTGGTTCCATAGTTACTTCAGAGAAAATTAGTTTTTCAGTTTCGCAATACTTATGTTGCGAATTTTCTTCTAACTGGCAGATATATTTTACAGTTGTTATTCTTTTGTTCATACATTCAGGTAATTTAATTCGTCTAAATCCATATATTTATATCATGATTATGATACTTAGAAATAGTATAAATTCTACTTAAAAATTAACTCTATTAGTACTTGTTAGCACTTCCAAGAATACCAGCAATTAAAAGTTAAAACAATTTCTTATCTAATTTTGTGTTTGCCTTACAGGAAAGAATAACTAGTATTTATGTTAACATTTTTATATATTGGTGAGAAAAAATTATGGACGAGACGGTTTATCTATTGTTTTAACAAATGTGTGCTAAATGGACGCAAATTATATCATGAGATCTCCAAGATGTAAGAACATAGGAAAAGTAAAAAAACTTTCCAAAAAAGTCCAAAGGATTAAAAAGGAACTTCATTGAAAATAAAGCATGGAGCACAATGCGACAGAAGCCCAAAACATTCATGTGATAAATATCCAGAAAGAAACATCCAGCCTTTAGTAGGGGATTTGATCACCCCTGACTGCTGGGCAGGAATTACATCGTCCGTCTATGCTGAAATCGAGGTTGTGAACAAGCTGTTGTGGCATTGATACCCATTCCTCTGGCGGTTGGTGACGTGCTCCCAAGCGTTTCCCTAAGGTGTCCCATACATGTTCGATTGGATTTCGATCCAATACAATTGCGTCCGCTGCGGTGGTTGCTTGTGGACGACCACTGCTGAACTTTCGGACAGCTGTTTCTGTTGTTTGAAATGCTCTCCAAACTCATGAAACGATGCTGTGAACGATTCCGAATTCCTCAGTTACCCTTGTCACTCTTTGACCTTCTTCACTCTTCCCAATGATTCGACCTCGGGTAAGGTCCTCCAGATAGAGTCTACAAGATTGCCAGTATGACATTTCGCATTGAGGCCGCAGCTCAACGTCGTTTAAACTGATGCATGCCGTACAATATCTTTCACAGAAATGCTGAGCTTACACCACTATAGTGTTTTACACTCCCCCATTACATCATGCCGCATATATGCGCAAGCCCTGCCGTACCTGACCCTAGTCGATCTCATGATGGGTCTGTCAGTCTGCCCTGCCTCCTTGTCCCGCTAATATGTTAATTTTTTAGCTTCGTCCTTAATTTTTGCACACCAGTATATTCAGACAATAGCACGGCAGGATATCATTTAGGTATGTAGATCGGTATTTCATTAACATCGCACTCTAGCAACACAACGGGATATTGGCGAATGTCCGAAATCAAAACAGAAGATTTCATTTAAGAAAAGGCCTAAAGGAAAAATTTATATTTTCTACGTGAAGATCTCGTCACACTTTGTAAAAAGATCTTATTGAATTGTTTTATGTTTTTTATGGAAATAAAGTTGGTCCTTTAAACTGAATGTTTAAGCTGTTGAAATATATATATATATATATATATATATATATATATATATATATATATATATTACATTTACAAACCAAATAATTGTGTACCTTTTTCCAATACACATGGTAGGTACATACGTTATTATAAAAATACCCTTTTACATAAACAAAGTAGAAAATAATTGAAATTTCTACAAAAATATTTCAACATTTTAATATTTTAACTTCTGAAAACATTCATTTTTATAGTTATTTTCCCTGAACTTTCCCATGTGAGTTTAGCATCACTGAACAAAACCCAATTAGTGGCATAAAAGGTAAAAATAAGCATAAACAAAAAAGTAAAAAATAGAGTAAAAATAAGAAAATGAATGATTATCCACTCCTAAAAATCTCCTGCTTTTTACAACTAATTTTAATACAGATTTGAACAGTGAAGTAATTCAAAACTACTCTATCAGTTTTGAAGTAACAATAAAGAAGCTTCTTAAGTCAAAGTTAAAAATTACATTACAGATAATATAACATTTCTTTACACACTAGTCATACCTCTACTTCATTTTAACTAGAAAGGCTCTTCGCTCTATATTTTATGCAAGTACCCATTATTAAAGCGAAAGACACATTTAGTGCTTTTTAAAATCTACACTTCGTTTAGAAGACTGAATTTTTCACATAGATCAACCTACGAGTTCCCTGCATACAGGAAATATAAAAGTAGACTGAGTAAAGAAAACCCTCTTAAATACTCAGGATGTCATGTGACCAAACTAGTAGTAACTGTGTGTGTGTGTGGACCATTTGAAAATAAAATTTATAAAAATCATAAACAAAGCTCTTATTAAGGATTGAAATTCTTGACAGATATTTTAAATTGTATCTATTATTATTACTTTAATATTTCGTCTGACACTTGGGCTGTGCTTGCAAAGAGGACATTTAGGGATGTAGGCATTGTAAATTAGAAGTATATCATTATTATTTTTTTATTTGAAATAAAAAACTTTGATTTCGTAAAAGAGTTTGAAGAAAATTAATAACTACATTTGTTCTATAATAGTTCTTGGTTTGTGAAGAACCCCTCTCTAGAAACCAAAAAATAGAAATATGTAACCAATCATAAATATAATAATTTACCCTTACACTACAAACTCCAAAATTCGGAATCGTCCGGCCCTTGACCATTTAGGAATGTTAGCACATTTTTTGCCAAAAAAATTCGTAATTTACATCCCCCAAATAGCGCGAACTTTGTGATTACAGTTGTAAAATTGCAGGTTTAAAAATAGAAATAATTTTTAAAAAAGGTAAAACCTTTCTAATACAATGATGCCCATTTTTTTCTTGCATATCTTCTAACATTTCTGTGTGGTATTTGCTCTGAACATGGCAGTTATTTTGCGTTGTTTCATCAGTAAGGTCCAGGTTTAACTCCTTGTTCTTTAAACATTGTCGAAAAGATGTAAAACAAGAGAGAAAAAAAATTATCAAAACGTATCGATTTTGGACAATTCCGAATATTGGATAAATTGACTAGGCCACATTTACTTTATATATATAGCCAAGCCACATTTAATACTCAAGGTTTATAGATCTAAGTTTTATGAAATGTAATAAAATGTTGTGGTTATGAATATATTTCAAAAACGGTTGTTTATGTGTTATTTCCCTCTTTTTAATGGAAGTTTGGAGAGTGGGGTGCCAGATCAAGTTTTGATCTAGTCATCTAACCGGGATTTAAAACTACGAGGCGTTTTTCTTGGATACTTATGTTAGAGATTGACCCCAGATTGTGAAGACAATAGCTCCAGTGTGACGTTTATTAAAATACCAACAACATCTTGTATCATGGAATCTCAACCCAGGGCGGTATATTTACCAAATGCAATTATTGTCAATGAGTCGTATATGCAATTCGAACATTTTAATTTTTCGTATGTCTTATAGAATACTTTGGATCAAGCCCTCTACCATTAAGAGGATTGATATGAGTTGAAAGAACGTATTGGCAGTGAAAACTGACCTTATCATTGGAGGAATTTAGTTTGATAAAGAGGTTTGTATTGCATATTTTGAGGGTTATTGTTATTTTCTAAAAAGAGCTTCTTCCAAAAGATTTCAAAACGTTCTTTTGTATAAAGAAAATCAATCTACACGTTTTCTCAGCCCGTTATCAGTCGATAATGGCAAAATCAAGGGACAACGAGTTGTCATTTTTAACCACGGTCTGTTGACGTTGTGTAAAGTGTTGAGATCAGCACCTGAACAGGTACCCTACTCTCTAAATTTCAACACCACATCAGCGTAAAGCCATTTAAGGCCTCGACTAAATCCAGCCATTAAATTTAGGATAATGGAACACTTGATTTTTAAATCTTTAAGGACTCTTTATTTAGCAACGCAATTTTACTGATCATGGAGCATCAATTTTGAGGGTCGAAACCTAAGCATTGAATTTAGGGGTTAATATAAAGTGAGCTGTGGAATTTCTGCATTTACACGTGTTTCAATAGAAAAAGACCCAAATTACTGTCACATTAAATATTTATTTTTCAGTACCATTTTAAAAGACTGAAAATCAGCACTTGGTCGGGTTTTTTTAATTATTCAGAACTTAACCTGATCTATCAACTATTATTGAACACTTTATGTATTAAAGGTTTTCGAAAGATTTTCATATTTTCTATTCGCTTTCAAGTTTGCTCAATTGAAGTGAAATACCTCAAATCTTTTCTAATTTTATGCATAAACGATTACCAACTGATGTACTGCCTGTTGTCTAAATTCTTCATTGATACAATCATTTTACAACTGGTGTACCAGCCGTAGTCTATAGGTTAATACATTAAAGGTAATAATGTGTATGGGTTGAAATTGTATGGGTGAATAAGTATATTTTAAACGTAAAAATACTTGACTTTTAAGAACAGTTTGTTGTCAAAATGTTCCAAATTGTAGTTGTAATTGTAGTTTGAGCTCACATTTTTTACAAATATTTGTGAAAATAATTTTCTTTATTCCTTTTTATATTCATAATTATGATTTCAAACTACTTTTCCTGAAATTGTCAGAAATAAATTTTATGTTACAGAAGATTTCTATTTTTAAACTTTGGTAGAAAGTTTTGAACAATTTTTACTATGTTTCATGGTTTTACTATGTTTTAAAATATGAGTAAATTCTTTAGTTTTAATCTTGATTCTATTTGCCTTCCACAGATGTTTTGTGGAAGATCTGGAATTCGCATCCATGGAAGTTGATGTTGCCCTCCGAAAGTTTCAGATGTACTTTAGGATGCCGGTAAGTATTAAAGATATTTTCATTTAATGAAACTCATACATGATGTATGAAATTACATTTAAAGAAAAACATGCAGATAATTTCAGAAGAACAAAAACTTCAGACTATTATAATAATTTAATTAATTGAAGTTCTCCACCACACATGCTCGTAAACATACAATAGGGTCAAAACAAGAATAGTTTAAAACAACACACATGTATAAATAAAGTTCCAAGAATTAATAAATTTACATTATGCATACATTAATTTTTCCATAAAAAATAATTATTTCTGGAAAGTAAAGATTATTTCATTAACATATCCAATCATACTTGTATATTTATAAGTATTGTTTAATGGTTCTTTATGTACTTTTAGGGAGAAGCTCAAAAAATTGAAAAACTTGTGGAAGTCTTCAGCCATCGCTACCTTGCCTGCAACCCCGATGTAGCTTCAAAATTGCACAACCCTGAGACCGTATTTGTGCTAGCATTCGCCATCATGATGCTAAATACTGACCTCCACACACGCAGCAGGAAAGCCGATCGAAGGATGAAAATGGAGCAGTTTGTACGTAATCTTCGATGTGAGTACCTGTTTCTGTGAGCTTTTTGTGTATTTAAATACATCTGGATAGTACGTGTTTTGATGAATGTTTTGAATTTATATTAATCTATTTTTCTACATTTTAATAGCTATTGATGATGGTCACGATTTGGATCGCGATATGTTGATTGGAATTTATGAAAGGATCAAAATGAATGAATTCAGAATGGGATCAGACCACACAAGTGAAGTTTTCAAAGTTCAACAAACTATTGTTGCGAAAAAGCCTGTAAGTATCTTCTCAAAACCAAGTAAATTAAATGTTACCTATTTATCGGGTCTTATAAAAAATGTATATTGCACACTTCTAGTGCCAATAAAGGTAGAACATTTGTAAAGAACAATCTTGCAACAAATTAGTGTATTATATGTTCATGCAAGTAAAAAGATATGAAACGTTAGTAAAATAATTATTATGACTTAGTTTTAAATACCATTTTAGTTTAAGTTTTCTTAGTTTAAGTATTTAGTTTAAATTTTTGTGTTTTCCATTGCTATAATTCTGTTTGTATAATTTTTTGTAGAACCTCGCCTTACCTCACAGGCGCTTAGTTTACAACTGTCGTTTGAATGAAGTTTATGGCGTCAGTAAAAAAGAACGACGAAGTGTACATGAAAGAGAAGTTTTCCTGTTCAACGATTTATTAATGGTAACTTTGTCACTCATTTATGACAACAAATTATTTAATCAACTTATTTTACAAATAGGTGCTCATTTTCATGCAGTTTACCTCAATAACTGCTTCAAACACAATTGCGTGTATTGAGGGGCACTCTAGAAATAGGGATTATATGATTTGAGAGGGCTTTTGTGTAGTAAGTCAGTTAATAAATTAACTTTCCTTTTATTTTTTCTTCTTTCAATCATGCGTACTTTTATCACACAAATACCTTGTGAGCGCGAAACAAAACACCAGAGGATCACCTTCCTGTTCAGGATATATTCCTGTTATAAAACACCACTTTAGAAAAGGACATGGGGTTAGGATGGACTTTCTTAGAATATTGACCAATACTAGCCTCAAGCAGGAGACCAAGAGTAGCTAAGTGCAATATGACCAACTAGAATGTTTCAAGAATTCATTTTGGAATAAGGGTGTCCTGTTTCTACAGCAAGACAGGCAATACTTTTGCAGCATGTGTGATTTATTTTTCTTGAGAAAATATAAAACAATCTTATATGTTGATACTGAATTTGAAAATCAGACACATTGGTTTCTTTCTGAACTGTTTATGTAGAATGAGAAACATAGCTTAAAACCATAATTGAAAGCAAATTTCAACTATATGAGAATGTAAGTATAAAAATATGTAGTTTTATCAATTACATTTCTATTTTTATATTGAAAACATTTTTTTTTCTGATTAGGTAACCAAAAAGAAAAGGAATGTTACTTATAAATACAGGCAATCTTTTCCTTTATGTGGCATGAGTGTTACGTTGTTTGAATCTTGATGTAAGTATTATCAGTGAATTATGTTTAAAGATATATGAATTCATTTGTTATTGACAATTATAAACATACCAATTAGATCTAGATTATTCATTATCTAGAAATTTTGGATACAAGAATTGAGAAATAAAACAATTTTTGCACAGAACTGAAATTTGAAAATTTATTATTAGATTGTGAATTTTTTTTATGCCGAATGTAATATAGTTAGAGTTGTGATTTTAAGTTTGAGTTGAAACAAGAATAGATAGAATACAACCAATATAAATGGTTAGTATATAAATATGTAAAATATTAAAAAATTAAAATGTTGCTTTCAATAAAATATCGATTCAACAAAACTAATAAAGTTATATCTGTATGTTATGCATTCATTCTAACAATGATTTATTGTTCTATAGACGTTTCAAATGGCATTCGTCTTAGTCGAAGAGCTGATGAAAAAGTATTGATAGATTTCAATGCTAGAAATGAGGATGATAGATCTAGATTTGTGGAAGAGTTGAAAGAATCAATTTTGGAGGTAAACTATTTTATATTTCTAATAAAAAGGTATGGCGACTTTTCTGTGTACATACTATTAAAACACTAAAAGTTACATAAATTTCATTGTTATTTTATCGAAATATTTTTCATGTTAAAAATATTTTTATCTGAATGGGCCTTGCATTCTTCCTTTCTTGCTACTAGAGTTTAGAATTTTAAAAAGTCAAATAACTATGCTAGAAAATTTGCTATCCAAACTAACTTATAAAAAAAATCAAAATGTATTCAATATTTTTGTGGTTACAAAT
This sequence comes from Metellina segmentata, assembly GCA_947359465.1. NCBI lineage: Eukaryota > Metazoa > Arthropoda > Arachnida > Araneae > Tetragnathidae > Metellina > Metellina segmentata. The sequence continues at coordinate 116,310,003 of OX375881.1, forward strand.
TCTTACTTTTAGTAGTTTAATTCTTTATATCAAGCAGTTTTCTTAATAATCCAAAATACAGGTTTTTGTTTCTTATGTGAAACTGTTATGATAGTTTGAGTTTCTGTCAAACGTTGAGATATTTATATAGTTTATATCTTTAGAAAAACATTTAATCCAATAGAAATTTAAAGGTATTTCTGAATTAGCACAAATATTTCAATTTCTAATAAATGAATATCAAGGTAAAAAATAAAAAATAATCGTATAAGAAAGAAAACTGAATTTTCCATTTTCTTGTTCAGTCATTCATCCCATATTCATTCATTCCTTTACATATGAATGTCACACAGGATGTTAAATAATGGGATATTTTTTATCTATTTCTTTACAAATTTGCTTTAATATGGATGAAACATGGCACACATAGGACATTGTAGGTGACTGGTGGACAATGATGTGATAAACTATTTTTTTCGGTTGCACGATATTAAGATTTCCTTTCTTTTACAAACCGTCTCTGCTACCCTCTCTGGGTTCCTGTCTTCTCCAAGTCAGGGTAGAAGTCCCCTTTTATACCTTGTTCTCCGATTGGGCATGAGAGCAAAATGGTTTACATTCAACAATGCAAGAGCGGTGTAAGATGGGAAATGACCTCACCAAACCAAATGGTGAGGTTCGTGGATAGTCAGCTATAAAGCATGTTTGTCAGAACTCAAACTATTTCCGAAAACGATCTTCAATTATAACTTTGTTCTTTAGATAAACGAAATGGAAAACCTAAGAATCGAAGGTGAGAAGATGAGGAGGGTTAGAGGCACTTCGAACAGACGCACTGGAGTTGCCGACATGGAAATAATACCTCAGACATCGAAACTCTCATCAGAAAGCGACTCATCAGAAAACATCTTCTTGCCATCAGAATTGTCTAATTCTTTACTAGATCTTCAAGAGGAACGTAAGTTACCTGAATGAAAGAGTTGGATTTTTTATGTAATGTCTATCTAAAAAGTATATATAATCACACCTTAAAATTCCTAAGTATAAAGAATGGTTAATATTTAATTTTAGAAGCAAGAATAGGTGTGTACTGGTATTGATATATTCATATAAATACTTAACATTCAGGTTAAAAGTACTAATGTACATTATTATGCATTTATTGTGTATGAGCTGAATATGTGGTTTTCTTAATATCTGCGGGGTAGTTCAAAATTCCCTGTTCAAACTTTATTCAACAATTTTTTTAGGATGCTCCAAAATAAAAGTTTTTTTTTTGTTATAAAGTTTATCTAGCAACTGTTTGCCAACTACTCTCTTTTTAACTTTGTTATTTGCTATGCGTTATTCTTACAAGCATTACTTGTATTTTGAGGTGGCTAGAGTGCATATAACCTAAGGGGCTGCCGATGATACAGATAAATTGTTCAAAGGTTATACTAAGTACACTTCCCCAAGAATCATGTGCCTAATCATGTACCATTTCAAGTTAGCACTCCAAGCTGTGGGAAACCGAAAGATTCCATGCCAACGGGTATGATGTGAGTTGGCTTAGAAATGTGAGCACTCCCGAAGTGTGCTGCGGTTAAGTTTATTTACCTTGATTTCTCTCAGTCTTGTATAGAGTGTCATTCATTTCTGGATGCTCAAACCTGGCCAACCTGTATCATTTGCGCTAGCAAAAAAAATTCTAGTTCCACCATTTTGCTGTGTAAACATTCAGACGTTTGACGGCTTGGTACTCGCCTATTAGAAATACATTTAATGTTACCATCTTTGTTCTTGATCGAGCATTATCTATTCAGACATGGATCCTACAACGGAAACTGAAGAGTACGTCTTAGAATGACGAAATTAAAAACAAAATTTTTTGCAAAAACGTTTATGGTTAGAGGACCAGATTGAATGCTTGAAATACACTGAATCCCTCTTAGTGTAGTAATTTGTACACTGTATTACTTTCTGTACTCAAAATTATATAATTTCTCACAGATGATTGTTTTTACAGTATTAAGAAGAGCAATTCGAAAAGGAAGTTCAGGTTCTTTTGAACAGTAAGATGGTAAGCGCATCTTGATTCTTCATTCATTTATTTCTTAATTTTTTTTATAAAATTAACTTTTATTCTATCAATTGAGTACATATCAAATGTGTACAAGAAATATTTGATCGCGTGCTACAATACAATGATATAAATAAAGTTTACTATTTATTTATAAAATATCTCAATGGAATCAGTAAATATCTATAGGATAATGCCTTAACTTTCCGCTTTAGTACATCCGATAATTATTAAATGGTGTCCCATATGTCAGTGACTTGCCGCTCTTCCTAGTCTATGGATTTTGATTTTTTTTAAATATCTTCTCAAATACAATAAAATAAATAAAATATTTAATGTTAAAAAAATAGAGTGGTGTTAAATAACTTTAAATAATTTGTTTTTCTGCACAGACTCGAATAACATCTTCTCGCATCTTTACTTAACATATTAGAGTAGCCCTTTACAATTATGACCCAAATGGCCGAAGATATTTTCCGGAAACACGATTTAAAGTCTTAGTTCATTTTCGTCAGAGTTGGGACAACATTGTTGTAGTCTTCACTGAAATCAAATTTACCAATACATCTTTATCCTTACTGAGTAATCTCTTTGAACAGCTGTACAATTAAAATTATTTCAGTTTAGCTAGCGTCATTAATCAAATAATGTTGCGAAGCCTCGAAGGGGCAAATAAATATTTAATTCTCTCCCGGTGATTGTCACGAAGTATCGAGTCGTTCCTAACACTGACCTGACATTCATAGTTGAGATATCTAGTCACTAGCAAACTTTAAAGAAGGCTGAATAAAGACAGAGTTCCTACTGTTAAAATTAGTAAATTATTACATTTTATTAATTTATATTTAATTTTTTTAAATTATGTTATTACTGTAACATTACGTACTGTTCAAGTACTTCCTATCGTGTTTAATTCCTGCATTGGTGTACTATCGGATGTCAGTAATGCTTTCTATATACGTATGTGTATGTCTATAATTTGGCGATTTTCTTTTGTTTGTTGAGAGCGGAGATGAGCCCAATATGGGTCTTTCAACAATATTATTACTCACATCCAACCCACAAACACATAAAGAACTTCTACAAATTTTAAGGAACATTATTTTTTTAACGACAAGCTTTCATTTTCCAGAGAGAAAAATAAAATCGAAAAAATTAAAATGACATATGAAAATATCTACCAGTGTAATGTAAACTAGTTTAGAAACCGGAGGATTGAAAAATTATAAACAAACTTCTTTTCCTCGTTGATGTAACTTATGTACATTTCCTTTCTTTTAGGGAAGCGACCAATTGAACTACAAGACCTGTTGAGCAACGATAGCCGTCCCGGACCAGAAAAGCTTTGCGGGTGCCCTCCTCGTGTTCGCCCACCCTCCTTTCTATAAATACGTCAAAATTCCTGCGGACACGAGGGGAGCATTCGTAGTGTTTAGAAGGCCGGATGTCTACACGTACTGCCACAGCTGGTTCATTTGGAATTGCTCCAAGGCAACAGAACATCAAATATTTATTGGAGAAGTAATAAAAATATTCTATAGCACCAAACCGACTCCTCGTCTTTGACCAACCCAACAGCTGAACTACAAGACCTTTTGAGCAACTATAGCCATCCTGACTAGAAGAGCTCTGCGGGTGCCCTCCTCGTGTTCGCCCACCCTCCTTTCTATAAATACGTCAAAATTCCTGCGGACACGAGGGGATCATTCGTAGAGTTTAGAAGGCCGGATGTCTACACGTACTGCCACAGCTGGTTCATTTGGAATTGCTCCAAGGCAACAGAACATCAAATATTTTTTGGAGAAGTAATAAAAATATTCTATAGCACCAAACCGACTCCTCGTCTTTGAGCATGCCAACAGCTGAACTACAAGACCTGTTGAGCAACTATAGCCATTCTGACTAGAAGAGCTCTGCGGGTGCTCTCCTCGTGTTTGCCCACCCTCCTTTCTATAAATACGTCAAAATTCCTGCGGACACGAGGGGAGCATTCGTAGAGTTTAGAAGGCCGGATGTCTACACGTACTGCCACAGCTGGTTCATTTGGAATTGCTCCTAGACAACAGAACATCAAATATTTTTTGGAGAAGTAATAAAGATATTCTATAACTCCAAACTGACTCGTCTTCTTTGAGCATATTGAATTGATATTCCAATCACACTTTAAACAAAGAATGAGCGTGCGGCTGCTGCAGCCTGATTGGTAGAGTATCGGAAAAGCAACCGGGGGGTAGCTAGTTCTAAATTCTATCCAACCAAAGACCGTCGTGCACATATGGATTGGAGCAAGTTAAATCTGTCGTAGTTTCAAATGTCCTGAAATAGGCGGGGTGAGGGAACTTGGAGTGAGTTTTCAGCTCAATTGCTGAGGAATCAGAAAAAATCAGAAAATTAACTGGGAAGGTTCTATGCATAGACTTGAAATATAAGTAGTTGGAGTACGTCTATTTAGGGATGCTTCAGAAAGTGTGACGCAAATGACGACTAGTAGTCACGTTACTGCTCAGTGAAAGATATTTTGGCAGATTTTTATCATCGTTTGACGAAGCAACATCTAATGACTAGTCATTTGCATGATTCCTGATTTCTATAGTGGGTGAGAATACTCTTATCAATCAGTTGACACACAGGTAATGCATCACACTCCAAAAGACTCTGCGGGGAAGGTATTTTAAGTAACGTTGTTCTTTAAAGTCTCTGGGTATTGCTCCGAAATTTGTCACTAGATGTGTACCTATGCGTAGAAAAAATAAGCTAAACCTAATAATTAAAACAGTAATACACTTCAAAATAGCTATTCTTTTGGTGATGTACTCTAAATCTAGTCTCTTGGGAACACGTAGGGAATTTTGTTCTTCATTTTTTTTATTACTATGTTGGTGGGTCACTTGGAAATAGGGAAGTGAGCATGGCAAAAACTACTTTGTTTGGTTCCCAATTTTTTAATCCTTTAATAAATTAACGATTCCTTTTTGTTTTACAACTTTTACTTTTACACATGAAGATAAAAAATCTATATAAAAAGGAAGAAAACAAGCTCAGCCCTCCTGCAATGATTTTTTAATGAACTAGTTCTTATTTCCGAGTTTATTTCTATTGGTAGACTTTACAAAATTAATCGAAGAAAACAAATTTTCATATTAATATGTGGATCCAATCATTGTTAAAAGAGCATTAGCAAGTTTCTTTATTAGTATAAAATTATTTGGTAAAGAATCATACGTTTAATATAAAATTTCAATTTTGAGTGTGAGATAATTATAATTTGCACTAATTTCAGACATTTTTCCTTTCACTTCGGAATTTATTTTTCCAATCTATGCTGCTTTGAAATTCAACTAATTCCATTTCTAAATCATGGGGCACGTTACAGAATAAATTTCCATGTGAAACCTCTACTTGAAATAATGTCCTGCAATATTTTATCTCTTTTAATCTTCACAAAATACTGCAATTCTCTTTCAACAGCCTTGAAATTTTTCAAATCATCGGAGTTGATAACTTTACAAGCACCACGTCTTGACAGAAATCTACATAGAACTAAAAGGGAAGATTTAGTGTCAAGTCAATTCCTATGACCATATGTATAGCTCTGGTTGTTACACATTTAAATAACACAATATATGATTTTGCTGTGTTATTCTTGTCAATTGTAGTTATGATTGATCTGGCAAAATCTAACCCGCTAACACAAAAGTGGGTGGAAATGAAATTCTGTCCCTTGTAAGTTGGCCTGTTAATTGATCAACTAGTTTTGCATGATATTTCTTGCAAACTATACATTTATAAATGACAATTTCCACTTACTGTCGTTCTTTAGAATTTCAAAAATATTTACAGATCTGTACGTGTGTCAAATAAACTCAACCATGCATTAATTTTTGGGTTCTCGCATAACTAACGTAAACTACGTTAATTAAATTCCTAACTACCCATATTCCCCACCCTAATTTCTTTACCTACCCCAATTTCGCACGTGATGGGAAAATATTCGAATTTGTCAAAAGCAGTAGTTCCTAAACTTTTAAATGCATTGACCCTTAGGAATTACAAATTCTTGTGTTCTCTGAGATTATAAAATTCAATGGGTACTTGCGATCTCAATCAGACCATAGTGATCCATAATTTGCATCTTAATGATGTAAGACGTTTGTTTATCGGTTGTACTTGTTATCAAGGTTGATCGGAGTCGAATTAAGTAATTAAAAATCCTAACCGAAGTATTAGCAAAGAGGAAAGTAGAATTTGTCACTTTCTTTGGTGCAAAAGTACATAGGAGGGCTGTTCCATAAATGTTCCCCAAATGTTTCTGACACTCATTTGGTTCAACCTACCCCTTTCCTCCATTACAACAAGTGTGTGTTCGGAATAAAGAATTTTTAAAAACTCATTTGGAACCACACAAAAATTGACCTCCAGTATATATGCGTATGATGTAAGATATACATTATCTGAGAAAAAATTTTTTAGAACAGCCTACCTGATCTTTTATGGTGGGTTGATAAATTCTGAATTACCTTAAATCACACACAAGTTGTAAAATTAGCAAACAATAGCCACGACACACACAATTTGTTCGTAGTATCCACAGCTAACAAATAAAAATGTATTTAATTCTGTGTTGCCTTAGAAGAATGTATACTTCAACATTAATAAAAATGAGTTCCCCAGCAGATTTCGAAAGTATAGTATGACATTGAAACGCGTGAATAAAAAAATTAAATGTAAAGATAGCTTTTAGTATTCGACCATGATATTAACGTCTTGTAAGACCTATACTAATATTACTTTGGTTCAATGAGCAGGTTTATAATTTTTTTGTTGCGGAAAGTTTAGCTTTGTCTATGTTGCGGCATCCGGTTATCGCAAACTGGCAACTGTAGAGATTTGAGTCGATCCAAACAAACTTAGGGGCCCTGAAATGTCCTAACATTGGCGTAGTGTGCATGTTTGGAGAGTGGGGTGCCAGCACAGGTAATGATATCGTTATCTGACATCGATTCAAAATTATGAGGTGTCCTAGGATCCATCCCTTTCGGACTGAACCCAGACAGTCGTTCAAAGCCCGTGATATAACTAAAGTGCTATATATATTACTAACTACCGACTGACTTTTTAAATCGTTTTATTTTTATTTTTTATTTATTTGTTTTTTAACTAAGACTAATAATATGTTTAATTTTTTAATTAAATTAAAAGGAGACCTTTGAAATTATTCACAGTTACGGAAGGTAGTTTCATTTACGTAGAATTCGGGCTCACAAATGGGTATTGATAATTTTTCTGGTTTAAAACCAAGTGAAAGATCTTAAGACATCTCTTAATGTTTAACCACGGTCTAGAAAGGAGATGACACACGACACTCCTTTTTCTAAAATAGCGTCACTACACATAAATGTAAATACAAAAAGGTATTCAAATGAATAGATCTTTTGTTACTTTCAAGCACTTCAGAAATTTCATACAAAATTTGAAGTTTTTAGCCGAATAAAATTTTAATAAAAAATATTAACTAACAGTTTTGAAAATATTTTGTTAAAGTTCATAAAGCAGATTTTATTTATCTTTGCTGTTAAAAAAAATTTCAAACTAGTCAAAAATCCTACTCTCTCTCTCTTTTGTGTCTACAATCTAGAATACATTCTGCAAGAAACTATTTTGTTACAGCCAATTCTGGTTCAGAAAAAAGATAATTAAATTTCGAATCCCTCTAAAAGATCGTCGAACAACTTTACTCATAATGGCACTTAAACATATTGTACTATCCTCCACTATTACTAAAATAATATTTTAAAATATTTGAAATAAAATAGAATGGGATAATTCTTTATTAAGCTTCAGTGTTTGAAAGAACATCTGAGTTGGAACTTAATTTTATACTACGTGCGATCTTTTTGAGAAGCTGACTACTGTATCAATTCAAAAAACCAATAAATTAAAAATATTTGGAATACCCTTTTTGTTTTAAAAAAAATAAAAAATACATTAAAACACATTTGATCTAGATGTGACGGTAAAAAAGTGTTTCCTTAAGGTCATGTTTCTAAACATTGAGCTTAATTTTTAAGTTTAATTGCTTAAGGGGACGCATTACCATTTTTAAAATTTTCTTCAATTTTAATATTAGAATTAAAATATTGTTGTTTGTCTATTGTTTTGTAAGCAATAAGTTGATTTTAGAAGAAAAAATCTTGTCAAATGAGCAATTTTTTGAAAAAAATCAATTTTTACAAATGTTTTTGAATTTTTTAAAAATGTTACTACTCTTTCAATTTTTATTTTTTTGCTTCAAATTTTTTTCTCAACTTTCTTTCAAATATACTTAAAAAAACTGTGTATGGATTTTTAAATAAAAAACATAATTAATTTTATACAATTTTTTAAAGCTAAAATGATACAAAAACCACCAAAAATAAAAATGTTTATATTTAACTATTTCTAAAAAAATAAATATAGCACTTAGATGTAAATCCATACACAGTTTTATTCTAAAGATATATAAAAATAAGTGTAAAAAGTTTGGAAACTTTTTCTGTGATACATAAAAAGCCTTAGTATTTGAATACCTTATAGTGCCAAAAAAACCAAAGCTGAGAAAAATGCTTTTAAAGTTTTAAAACCCGTATAAAAAATTATTTACAAAACTCAGAGCTATTTGGACTTAATATGTTGATTTCCATACCAATTAAAGCAATTCAAAGCATTTTTCACTCAAATTTAAATCTATTTAACTAAAATATAACCCGTAAGGATAAGTTATTTTGTTGAAGTTTAAAAACATTTCGTTATCGACGTGAACTCAAAAATTCATCAATACATAATTTTCCAGTTTTGAATTTTAATTTTTTTAGTATCCAGTTTATAATAACTTTACACAAATTAAAAATATAATTGAAAAGGCATTAAACAGTGTGTATATTTAAAAATAGCCAGATTAATTCAAATTCATTCTTTTTTTAGTTGAATGTTTTGTCTTTGCAGCCGTGCAGTTTTAATTTCATTCTGAGCTAGTAAATAAACTGCTGGTCTTCTTTCTGTTTCTTAACTATGTTCTACAATAGTCCTTATAGATAGCAAGATGTTTAAATTGCACACTAAATGAAAGATTGTTTTCTTTTTGAAAACCTTCTAGATCTTTTAGAGTATCCACATTGAATTATGTGATAGCATCAAACACAGCAATCGTAACACGTTGCAGTGATGCACAACTTTGCTTTGAGCACTTACTCCATATTGCACTGTGCATGCTTACATTAGAGTTTTGTGAGGTACACATTACAGAACGTTGTAACAGATCAGTTGAAGCAAGCCTTTGGTAAATTGACAGTATTTTTGCAAAATGCGATTCGTTGATATGTTGATATATATTCGTTTAATATGCTTCATATGTCAACCAAGAGTTATACCAAGAGCCAATGCAGCTTGGTAAAAGCACCAGGAATCTTCGTTATATTCTTGCCAACACACTTTGAATTAAAATTTAAAAATTTCGTCTCTGAAGGTCGCACACCTACTTCGAAGCGCGTAATTTTTATTGTGTCTTGGATCAGAAAAGTGTCTATAACTTTTTAATTAATGCAGTTACGAGTTTAAAATTTTGCACACTTATTTAGAAAAGTTATAGCTCTAATTTAAAGCAATAAAAAAAATTTCGATACTTTGAGTGATTTTTAGGTACTGCGTCCCCTTAAAATGTTATTTACGGCTTCAAAAGTAGACGGAGAATTGATAGCCTGATTGGTTGAATTCGATTTTGAGAATCCATCAAAAGATCGTTGGGATCTGAAATGGCTTGAAGAATTTGCGTAAAAAATTCCTGCATTATACACTACCCTACAATAAGGGACCGGACAGCAAGATGTGATGTTATAAGTGAACGAATACCTGCTTTTATAAGTGGATGGTCCTCCACGTGCAGCAATTACACTATCAACCCTTCTGGGCATACTTTCAACAAGGCTTTGATACACAGCTATGAGTATTTGTGTCCATTCCTGATGCAAGAATGTCGCCAGCTCAGCAGTTGATTTCGGACGTGGTTCCCTGGTCCATATGCGTCCCTCTAACTCCTCCCACAAATGTTCTAAGGGGTTTATGTCTTGTCTCTGAGCAGGCCAGAGAATATGTTTTATATCTTGATACCACTGCTTGAAAGAGAATGCAACATGACATGGAGTGTTATCGTCCTCATAGTAACATTCGATCATTCCATAAAATTGCCAGAGCGTAGGAGTCGGCGTTCAATTAACCAATAACACCATGCAAAGGTCCCATGTCATACCACGAAAAACATTCTCAAACAAAAAGTAGGATCTTATGCAAATCCGCTGGCGTCCTGTCCATTATTGTAGGGTAATATATAAATATTTTGACCAATGTCTTTATTTTTTACCATAACAATAGGTGTAAACTATCTGGTTGTCAGTTGTAATTGGGAAAAGAACAGTGATCGTGGTAGAATTGAGCTGCCAAACGATGACATATAATTCAAATCCAGAAAAAGGTTGTATGGTTGGGGACAAATCCGTACATTACGTATATCCGTAAAGAATCTGAACATCTTCCATTCGATGTTTTAATTCAAAAGTAAAGTCTGGTGACTGTTGTATGTATAGAAATTATTCTCAATTCATAATTACAAAATTCAGCTGTAATTGTTTCTATCAGATATGTGAAGAACAAAACCTTACAAGTGCACAAAGGAGCCACTTGAAAAATAAAGACCGATTTTTTTTTTAACATCTACCATTATTTTATTGTAATTCTTTGTGACTTTAGAAGGACGTATTGAAAGTTAGAAGTAAACCACTAGCAAGTGACGAAAGTTAGGTTTAAATTTTATTTCTGATTGTGTGAGACAAAATTATGTACCACGACATCACTCTAATCGATTTCTGTGTAAAATCGTGAAATTGTTATGTTAAACTAAATTTCTTGGTACATTAGGGGTTTTAATTTCATTAGTCAAGTTACGAATAGGATGGCCGAGGTTTCGCATTCGATAGTCCCAAATTCGCAACTGCGGAGTAGAGTCGATTGAAAAAACTGAGGGCACTCAAATAACCCTAACCTTGTTGCAGGGTGCAAGTAAAGAGTAGGGTGCTGGGGCATTTGTATATAGCGTCATCGGATACCGGTTGATAATTATGAAGTGTCCAAGAATTTCTACCCTGAGGGACTGATCCCGGAGCGTCGTTTCAAGATCGTTGTGTTGTTCTTCCTGTGCTATATATAAAAAACTAACTACTAAGTGTCCATCGAGCTGTATTTAAATATTGTAACGAAACTAATTCACTTTGTCTGAAAATCGTGGCTCAGTCGGTATTGCACCTTACTGCGAATCGGAAGGTACGGAGTTCCAATCCCTCTAGAGGCAAGTGGCCTAAAAGTAGATTTCATTTTAAAGTTTCCTTGCTGTTTGTTTCACACATCTTCAAGAACATACTTATGTTAATTTCTAGAACTTTCCAATTCTCGAATGTTCGATTCATTTTCGGAAAAGGTATAAAAGTAGATGTGCACTCAGTTCATGTTAATATCACATCAAAACCATCATTAAAAATCGAAACAAACTTAAGAAACACTGTCAACATAATAAAGACCCTCTTTCCAAACAACAACTTAATAGAATCCAGAAACAACTTAAAAAGGATATTAAAACCCATACTCAACAAGCTTGGAAAGACCACTTATCCTCTTTAAACATAGAAGACAAATCCCTCTGGAGAAAGGCTAAATCTCTTAAAACAAAAAGGCCCAACATTCCTCCCATACACTCTCCAAACAACATTGCTCTCTCTGACACTGACAAAGCAAACGCTATTGCAGACAGCTTCGAAACACAATTTCATGATAATAAAATTAATGACCCAAACACTGACAATCTCGTTAATCATACTATCAATAATTATTTTTCACACACCCAACAAGTCACATTCAAATCTATCCCCCCATCTGAAGTAATTATTCAGATTAACAAACTCAATATTAAAAAAGCCCCTGGACACGAAGGCATCACTAATAAGATGGTTAAAAAATTACCCGTTAAGGCCATCGTCATCTTCACTTTCATTATTAATCTCACTCTCAAACTCAAACACTTCCCCACTCCTTGGAAAACCGCCAGCATCATACCCATACTCAAACCTCACAAAAACACAACTGATCCCACCAGCTACAGACCTATTTCACTCCTCCCTACCCTCAGTAAAAACACTGAAGCTATTATTCTTGAAACGATTAAATACTTCATCACACAAAACAACATTATGATCCCTCAACAACACGGTTTCACACCCAAACTCTCCACTACTCACCAGCTACTCCGAGTCACCGAACACATACACAAGGGAAAACGCAAATACAAAAAAACAGGTGCAATTTTCTTTGACATCGCCAAGGCATTCGACAAAGTTTGGATAAAGGGTCTCATCTATAAACTTATCAAACTCAACTTCCCATACTGCCTTATCATCATACTTACGTCATACCTTACCAATCGTCATTTTACCGTCTCCGTTAACAAGGCTGACTCTTCGAAGCGCAAAATCAAATCTGGAGTTCCTCAAGGATCCAAATTAGGACCTTTCGTATTTAACATCTACATGAATGACATCCCGCAATCTAATTCTACCATGCTCAGTATGTTCGCTGACGACACTGCTATTCTCGCCCAACAAAAAAATATCAATACACTTATTTTTCTACTCAACAAACACATCCAGGCAATCGAACTTTGGCTTATTCAATGGAGAATTAAACTTAATGTCGACAAAACAGCAGCTATCATATTCGGAGCTAACCCTCCCACACACAAAGTCAAAGTTTATGGTTAATCAATAGAATGGGTATCACAAACAAAATATCTAGGAGTTATCCTCGACAACCAACTCTCATGGGCCCCCCACATTCAAACAATCCAAACCAAATTTTAAAAAGACCGATCTGCACTTTACCCTCTCATCGCACGTAGCTCTACACTATCCATACAAAACAAACTTCTGATCTACATTTATTATTTACGCCCAGTTCTAACATATGCCGCTCCCATCTGGGGTGCCGCCGCCAAGACCAACATCAATAAAATTATTGTCCTCCAAAATACCACCCTCAGAACCATTGTCCAGGCCAGATGGTTTTACAGAAATATTGACATCCTAACTGCCACTAATATACCCCATCTTGGTCAGTTCATCGGCAACCTTGCTCAAAATTTTTTCAAAAACATCGCCAATAACTCAAATTCCTCCATCCAAGAAATCGAAATTTACGACCCAACTCTTCCAAAAAACAAAGCCCGCCCAAGAGCATCAATGTTAATTGGCAATAGATTGTCACCCTAAAGCATCAACATTCGCAATTAATCCCTCATTGGCCGTACGATTTCGGCAAGCCAAGAGCTTTTTAAACCACGCTCCTCGATGTAGGTGGCACTTGTATTTCAAACAAGGCTGCACCACGTTGAACGAGCTCCTGACATCTTCCTAACACCCACCCCATTCTTTCCCTAACCTGAAAGCACCATCTGTCATGCCACTTATCCATCAATACTGGAGATGAAGGCCCCTACGGGGCTCCGAGAAATTCAACTACTACTTGTTCATGTTAATAATAAAGTCTCGAGTTGAGATCAGTAATCTTTGTCGTCGCTTGCCTTTTGCAAATATACACGATGAGGTCAGCTTACCTACAATAAATTTACACGACAATATTTTCATTTTTTTCTTTATACTCGGCTAATCGTTCAATTCTTTGGTTAAATTAAAGGTGGCCTTCGGATTTATGACTAACAGTTGCGGAAGGTTATTGTGTTTTGATAAATCTGGTGCAACGATAATGGCTATTGGGGATAAATTCCAAAGTGCAAAATCTGAAGACACCTTTTAAATTTAAAAGACTTCTAAAAATGTAGGGTCACCCAATCCTACAAACTTCTACACATGGACAACATAAAATACATATGTGATCACGATTTATTGAACGTACAGACGCTCCCTCGTACACGACAGATTTTGGTAGAATGCAGATTTCAATCCCCAACTCTACGGTTCCGACTTCTCGTCTATGCCTACTTGACTAAAACGGCTTCTAATAGCAGTTCCGAGTTGTTTCTTTGCAATATGACTGTTATTTTACGCTAGCAGCTGTTAGATGATACTGTTTTTTTAATCAATCTAAAAAGGAAACGAAAATCCTCGTTTCTAATATCTCCAGTGTCTGCCCATAGCAAGAAATACGAATAGGAACTAAAACTGAAGAGAGGGACAATTACTTTCAAGCATTTGTGGAATTTCGTATTAAAATAGAAGTCTAGTTGAATAAAACTTTTTATTTAAAGAATACAAAATAACAGCATAAGCACTACTTTTGCAAGCGTATTGGCGATGGCCAGATTTGAATGTGTTCTAGTAGCAGCATCGGAAAAAAATATATTTTTCATCTTGTTTCCTGATAATATTCAAGAAACCATGTAAATTTCGTAATTTTCTGAACCGTACTTTCTCGGGAAACCGTCTAAGAAATGAGAGAAAAAAACGATTATTCAATATACATTCTTTGAAAAATAATGTTTATTTTCGTTCAGCCTTTTCCGATCTTTGTATTTTATGTCGAACGCATCAAAAATGACTTTTTCGTGATAAAACTCCAAGAACAACCAACCAAGTTAACGCACACTTTTCTTCCATCAAGATTCATTTCGGAATAAAGAATTGAAAAAATTAAGTATTTATGACTAGCTTAAATTCGTCCTCTAATAGGCATGCAATAGTAAAAGGTATGCGTTCTGAGAAAGAAATTTTCATTTTGGTGTTTGTTTACGACTTTTAAATTTTACGTGGGATATTTTAAATCATATTTACTATACACATATAATCGTCTTACAAATTTCCAAAGAATGAAACATGACACAATTTTTTATACTAAATATATAAATCAAAGAAAAAGAATCATTTATTGCAGAAAAAAGTACAAATTTACGGAAGTTATAGCAATCAGTATGACTCCTTCGAGCTCGAATGCACGATGTGATACGAGCGGGCATTGAGGCATACAAGTTCCGTATGATGTCCTGAGACATCTCGTTTCACAGTTGCTGTAAAGGCGCCTCTAGTTCAACCAAACTGATAGGGTGTCGAACTTTCCGTCCCAAATGATCCCAGATATGCTCGATTGGTAACAAATCTGGGGATCGAGCAGGTCAGGGATGGGTGGTAATATGGCGGAGGCTGTCTTGTGACATCCTTGCTGTGTGTGGCCGAGCATTGTCTTGTTGGAAAATGGCTCCTGAGAGCCCTGCCATGAGTGGCATCACATGGGGCTGAAGGATGTCTTGGACGTACCGCTTGGCTGTCATTGTGCAATGGATCAATATAAGGGGTGACCGTGTATGTAAGATGACCTGGTTCCATTCTGTTGCAGACCAATCCCGTCGTGCGCGACACCACTCCAAACGGAGGCGTCAGTGGGAGGGTGTCATTGGCAGCACACGTTATGGTCGCTACGATACCAGATTTCCTTCAGCCAGGCAACTTGCGATGGTTCGGGAAGACACAGGGGCCCGTAGCGAAGGTGCTGCCTGTGTCTGGTTAGCGGCCAATGAGGCAGTTGGCTCTACGCGCGCGTTTCGTATGATGTGACGGTCTTCTCGACGACTGGTCTGTCGAGGGCGTCCTGAGCCTGGTCACCGTGTAAATGACGTCTCTTCTGTCCACTGGTTCCAACACCTCCTCACAGTAAAATCAGAACGGCCTACTTTACGAGCTACTCGCCGAGCCGACCACCCAGCTTCCATCATCCCGATGAATATTCCCCTCTCCAACTCTGACAGTTGCTCATATTGTCTTCGATGGCAGTGTAACGGCATGTCTACCTCAGCGTTTCCTTTGAAAAAGATTAAGTACACTCAAACAAGCTCTGCTTACCTGTTTTACACTCCAAGTACCTGTTTTACACTGAATCTGTGGTGCAGTTATCTCCACAAGGGCAGAGGATTTTGATTTTAAGGTGCCCGTTGTTGTTGGGCAAAGATTACCTCTTATGACACTAAGACACAAATTACTTGAATTTAAAGCACTATTATCACTTTGTAAAACATGGTTTTCTTGCATTACTGTTTTCTTTTCAAAATCAATTCTTACTTTAAAAAGGTACATGTCAGGCAATGATAGCAAGCAATAGTCACTGTTAGTATTCAAACAGTACATACGAACTGACTTTTCAATCTTCCCAATTTTGACATTAATCTTAATCACTTCAAATTCATTTATAGTGCTTTGAGTCTGTTGTAATGGCACTTTTTCTACACTACTAATTGTTTCGTACTGAACCCCTTTCAAAAACTTTTTGGGGATTATTGAAACACTGCTTCCTGTATCACAGAGAGCAGGAACAATTTTATTGCTGCCATCAACACCTAACATGTTTAAATCACAATACAATAGTTATCAAGAACTGTTATTATTTATAGGATTCTTTTTAGAATCCTTTTCATCAGACATCTCTTTTACAGAAGAACTAGTAGGAATATCCCCATGATGGGTCTGTGTTGACTTTTTAATAGCTCCTTCAGCTGATGGAGTTTTCCCATTACCATACGTTCTATTATTTTCCCTGTAAGGATAGTTAACATTTTTACCAGCATAAGATGGTTCATAACTTTGATATCTGTAGGGATTTTGTTGTTGAAAAGTTTTGAAACCTGAAAAGCATTATAGGATTTTTGCCCTTGAAAAGGTTTAAAAGAACCATGTTCCTTAAATTTTGAACTAGATGGTTTTGGCTTCATTAAATTGGGCCTGTTATATATACCAACCCTTAAAGACTCGTACTCATCTAGCTTTTCTGCGAACTCTAAGGGACTGTTCATTTTGATCCATTCATTGATAAAATGCTCTTTTGTTAGCAAAGGGACCCTAAATTTGACTTGATTTGTAATTATCAAATCTCTAAGCTTGTCAAAAGTATCAACCTCTAACTCTCTTAACCAGTCATCAAAGAAGGTAGAAATCTCAAGAGTGAAGTTCCTCCAAGTGTACTGGGGTTTTTTAAGAGAGCTAAAAAATTGAACTTTTAACTGTTCTGGATTAAGTTTGTATCTTTTTAAAAGTAAATCTTTGACATGATCGTAAATTTTAATCTTTGTTTCGGGTTCCCTAGCTACCTTATAAGCTAAATCTGTAGGTAAAACTCCTAATAAATAGGCAGTCCACTCTTCTCGCGGTATCTTAGCTAGATTTGCTTTTATTTCGAAGTTTTTTAAATAAAGTACAATCTCATATACCTTTGGATCAAATTTTTGAACAATGTTCATTAAGTTGAACCTGGAAGAATTTCCGTTGCCGTTATTTTTAATTTCAATTTCTAGTTTAATTCTTTCCAGTTCTCTTTGATGGGCTTCTAATTCCCTCTGATGGGCTAAACTTATATTTTCAGCTTCTATACTATCTTTTTTCTCTTGTAACAAACGATCACCTATTTCCCTTATATTTTCCTCATCATCCCGACCTTGTTTTGATAAAATTGCATTTTTTATTTCAGACACTTTGGTCCCTTCATCCAATACAATATCTAATTCTTCAGCCAGAGCCATTAATTCTGACTTATTTAAACGTTCCAAACCTGCCATTTTTATCAATTTACTACAATCCTCTTAATCTCATAAATTTAACATCCCACACAATAAATCAAAATGAAACACTGAAATATAATCTTAAGATTTATACTAATACACTTCTAATACACTTTTCCACCATAATCATGCACAGTTACGCGTTAACTTCAAATTGAATCATATAACTAAACTATTCATAAGTAACTTCGATAAACACGATATCATTTCAAAACTCTTAATTATCATAAATCAAAAATATTAGCTATATTTTCCTACAAGATACTGTGAAGTATACACTAAACTCACTTGCATAGCAGTCTTCTTCTTTTCCATCAAACCGAACGAATCAGTCATTCCCTCAACGAACAGAAGTAGATGATGGAAGACAGAACAGAAGCGGAGTTACTAAAACGCACACAAAACAACTCTTGACCAATGCGAAACCACGCACTATCAGATGACACAAGGGGCGCACGATTATGAGGTGTTGGGTTGACCGACACTTTCTTTCTTTGTTCACACTGCATCACTCTCCGCGGGGTGGGGAAGAAAATCGCTCCTCTCGGCTTCAGGCAGGTCAATGGGGTCAAACGGCAACGACGAGGGCAAGGCAGGATCACCACAGCGACAGCAATTCGAAGAATCGGAAGTACAGCAAAACGAAACTGCTACCACATTGATGGGGAATCCATGACATCTGCGCGACCGGGAAACGTTTGAGGGCTTGTTATCAATTTAGGAGCCAAATCTTCACGGTAGATCTATCCAGCGTGGAAAAATCCTACCGACTTTAATTATGTGGTGCTATGGCAGTCGTTTCAATAATATTTTCATTCTCTTTAACAAATTAATTTATTCTATAAAACACATAATCACTATTTTCAACATCATCAGGATGAATATGTACAATGAAGATCGAGCTAACGCCCAAATCGAGAGGAACAGAATCATACGTTATGTCAGCAAGACAATATCATTACAAGTGTGTCTTTCTTCTGTTGCTAGCCCCGAACCCAGACGGGGATTACGGTCATGTGACACTCCGAAACCAATCGGAATCTTACACGTTACTTGACAGATACCAGACACCCTTCGAGGGAAGCACTCGGGACATATGACAGGTGAAAGAACTTTATTGTAAACATGGTGCATCTCCCTTTTTCACCCGTTTGGAACAAAACATCTCACCGCTTAGTATTCAAAATAGAGATGAGTTCCTTACTGCTTTTAAGTTACAAATAAATTTTCCTACCCTCACACACACACACACACACACACACACACACACACACACACACACACACACACACACACACACACACACACACACACACACACACACACACACACACACACACACACACACACACACACACACACACACACACACACACACACACACACACACACACACACACACACACACACACACACACACACACACACACACACACACACACACACACACACACACACACACACACACACACACACACATATATATATATATATGCACTCACTCATTGCCATAAAAATTTGCGCACCAAGAAATAATTGTGGGATCGTAAGAAGACAAGGAGGTACATGTCGGCCAGATGTGCAAATGATTAGAAATACAGCATGATTGCGCATTGCGTAATGCCACTAGCGGGCGTTGAACTTCGTTCTCTTGGAGTATAAAACAGGTAAGCAAAGCTTGTTTGAGTGTACTTAATCTTTTGCAAAGGAAACACTGAGGTAGACACGCCGTTACGCCGCCATCGAAGATAATATGAACAGCTGTCAGAGTTCGAGAGAGGAAGAATCATCGTGATGATGGAAACTGGGTGGTCAGCTCGGTGTGTAGCTCCACAAGTAGGCCGTTCTAATTTTACTGTAAGGAGGTGTTGGGACCAGTAGACAAAAGAGACGTCATTTACACGGGGACCAGTTTCAGGATGCCCTCGATAGACCAGTCGTCGAGATGACCGTCACATCATACGAAACGCACGCGTAGAGCCAACCGCCTCATTGTCCGCTATCCAGACACAGGCAGCATCTTCACTACGGGCCCCCGAACCATCGCAAGGCGCCTGACTGAAGGACATCTGCTACCGCGGCGCCCATTACGTGTGCTGCCAATGACACCCACCCACGGATGCCTCCGTTTGGAGTGGTGTCGCGCACGACGGTATTGGACTCCAACGGAATAGAACCAGGTTGTCTTCACCGACGAATCTCGATTCAATTTGAGCAGTAATGAAAATCATGTTCGTGCGTGGAGGCCCCGTGGTGAACGCCTCAATCCTGCCTTCGCTTTGCAGCGACACACCGCTTCCTCAGCTGGTGTGATGGTATGAGGTGCCATTGCTTACGATACACGGTCATCCCAAATATTGATCCATTTCATAATGACAGCCCATCGGTACGTCCATGACATCCTTCAGCCCTATGAGATGTCACTCATGGTAGGGCTCCCAGGAGCCATTTTTCAACAAGACAATGCTCGGTCACACACAGCAAGGATGGCACAAGACTGCCTCCGCCACATTACCACCCTTCCCTGGCCTGATCGATCCCTAGATTTGTCACCAATCGAGCATATCTGGGATCATTTGGGGCGGAAAGTTCGACACCCTACGAGTTTGGTCGAACTAGAGGCTCGTTTACAGCAACTGTGAAACGAAAAAATGTTTCAGGACATCATACGGAACTTGTATGCTTCAATGCCCGCTCGTATCGCATTGTGCATTCGCGCTCGAAGGGGTCATACTGAGTACTATAACTTCCGTTCATTTGTACTTTTTTCTGCAATAAATGATCCTTTTTCTTTGATTTTCTAACCACTTACTTACATCAAAGTAGTACTTACATGTGTAAAATTTCGTTTCATTTTGACGACCTTTTCTTGGTTTCTTTCTATATACAGGGTGGTCCCGAATTCATGGTACAAACTTTAATGGTAGGTACAGGACATTGTAACAATGATTTATTGTATAGGAATGTATAGTCGCAAGTGACGCGGTGAGGCGAAAACAGGGGAAATAACGGCCGAAAGGAAAAACAAAGATTTTATTGAAATCGTTGTTGACAAGTGTCATGTTTACAGTAATTGTTCAAAATTGCGTCCACCAGTATCGATACATGCTTGACAGCGTCGGTGGAGCTATTGGCGTACACGTTCAAAGATGCCTGGTATTTCACGCACACCTGCAGCAGCTACAGATAAGCGAGCGACGAGATCCTCATCTGAGTCAACTGGAGTCTCATAAACAAGATGCTTTAGATGTCCCCATAAAAAGTAATCGAGGCTCGATAAATCGGGAGATCGGGGTGGCCAAGGGACTGGTCCACCACGCCCAATCCATCGAGTACCAAACGTGGCATTCAGGTAATTCCGTACATCAATGCTGAAGTGTGCTGGCGCCCCATCGTGCTGAAACCACATGCGTTTACGAATGGCGATCGGAACATCATGCAGCAGTTGTGGTAACACTTCTTTCAGAAAAATAAGATAGCTTCCGCCAGTGAGCCGCGTGGGTAGTAAGTATGGGCCAATCAAAAAGTCGTTCACAATACCAGCCCACACATTAATACTGAAACGTTGTTGAAACGCATGTCGACGCGTTGCATGTGGATTATCGGTTGCCCACACATGGGAATTGTGCGCATTAAAGACACCCTCGCGTGAAAATGTCGCTTCATCTGTAAATAGCACATAATCTACGAAATCCGGCTGCAACGCACATTGCTGCATCACCCACAGGCAGAAGTTCACGCGGCGAGGATAATCTGCCGGATTCAATGCTTGTACTTTTTGAAAATGGAAGGGGTGTAAGCGATTTTCGTTTAACACTCTGCATACAGTCTGATGACTCACACCTACGTCACGCGCAACAGTTCTTGTGCTTGACTCGGGTCTATCAGCCACAATGTTCAAGATGCTTTCTTCCAGCCTTGGAGTGCGTACAGCTCTTACTCGACCAGCGCCATGTCTGTTGACGTCGAACGCACCTGTTTCACAAAGTTGACGATGTAATCGTTGAAAAATTCTATGATCCGGCATTCGTCGATCAGGATACTCCGCGCGATACATTCGTAACGCAGCTCTGCCGTTACCATTTGCACGGCCGTACATGTAATGCATGTCTGCTTTTTCTGCATACGTTAAGTCACCCATCGTCTACGGCAGCACAATTGTGAATGGCGCTTTTCCCTACTGCGATGCATCATGTTCAACAGCGGCTAGACATCTACTGCCCTCTACCGGCAATGATACCAACCGATCACTCCATTTCTCTTTCCTTTTATTTCCCCTGTTTACACCTCACCGCGTCACTTGCGACTATACATTCCTATACAATAAATCATTGTTACAATGTCCTGTACCTACCATTAAAGTTTGTACCATGAATTCGGGACCACCCTGTATATATATATATATATATACTTATATCATTCAAATACGTAATTTAATAAAAGATCAAAACAAAAATAAAAATCATATGTATTAAACCAGAAAACGAAAGATAGAAGAAAAGTAAAAACTAACCATGCAAGCGCGCTGAAAGCTACAGACATAGCATGGCAAGGAATACATTTTTCTTAAACAAGATGAAATTCACAAAATAAAGACCAAAAGGAATTTATTGAAAACGAAAGTGTTGGTGGATCATGGCGTCATCAGGGAGGAGCCTCATACATACAACACAAAATGGTTGTATATATATATATATATATATATATATAAATATATATATATATATATATATATATATATATATATATATATATATATATATATATATATATATATATATATATATATATATATATATAATGGGAACACCTGTAAAAGAGAATTTTTTTTATTAATAGGACGTTGGTCCTCCTTTTGCATGATGTACAGCTTGTATCAGACGTGGAATTGTCAAATTCATGTCACGTACAACATTCAGAGGGATACGTTCCCACTCAAATTATAAAAGCCCGTAATTCACATAGTGTCCTTAGAGGGGGAAACGACTGCGCAGCTTGTTTTCCAAAATACCCCACAAAGGTTCAATTATAATGAGATCAGGGGACTGAGAGGGCCAGATGAGGTGCTCTATTTTAACGTCGCGTTCATAAAACCAGTCTCGGGCAATTCCACATGTGTGAATGGTTATTTTATCATCTTGGAAGACTGGTCGCTTATCAGGAAACACAATTTGCATCATTGGGTATAGATGGTCGGCCAGAAGACTGATATAATCCTCTCCTGTTACACTTCCATTCAGAACAACAAGTGGGTCAAGACCACGATGAGATATCGCACCCAAGATTATCACTGAACTGCTGCCATGCTTCCGCTAGGTGTCTAGGATTCCGCCGCTAGGTGTCGAGCAGTGTGCGTCGCGTTTTCGGAGCTCCTGCGAAATTCAAGTTCTTTTTAGTTATTCTTCATTTATTTAGTACTAAGCAGTGTATTACTTCTTTTTCTATCAGTTCAAACATTTCTAATTGTTTTTAAAGTGTTTTTAAAGTCCTTGTACTTAGTTTTTGACTTGTCAAATAGTCCTAAGTCAAGTCTCGTTAGGCCTAATTCACGTATGTCTCGTTAGGCTTAATTCACGTATGTCTCGTTGGGCCTAAATATTTTGTGTCTTGTTTGTTTTCATTCATTTCATTCAAGTGCAGTGCTTTTTCTGTGTAATTGACTTAGTGCTTTTTCTGTGTGTTTGATTTTGTGTAGTGCTTTTTCTGTGCATTGAGTGTTACTTTGCATAAGCATGGGTATAGTTAGAATGTTCAAGGAGATGAGGACAGAGGGAGACAGTGGGGAGTTCTATGTGGAATGTGACTTGTGTGGGAATATGGTTGAGGCAGGAAAGGGGTGTGTGAGCGGGGTTAAAATGTCAGAGAAGGTTGAATTTACATGCAAGAGTTGTTTAGAGGTGGGTGATTTGAGGAAGGAGCTGGAGGCTTTGAAGGTGAGGGCTGTAGAGGGAGTGGAAAAGGGTGTCCAATGTGTAAACTTGGGGCATGTTGATCAGGGGGATAAGGTAACTAGAGGAGTAGTGTTTGGTGATTCAATGGTTAGGGTTTTGGGAGAAATGGTAGGGCGTAAAAAGCGCAATTTTGCAAGGTGTTGTTTGCCAGGTGCCAGGGTAAAACATGTAGTTGAGGCAGTTAAGGCAGGTGTGGTTAAAGGGGAGGAAAAGGCAGTAGTGTGGGTGGGAACAAATGACGTAGAGAGGACTACAAATGTCGAGTTTAAGAGGGAAGCAGAAACACTTTTAAGAGGCATTAAGTCTCATGGGGCAGAAGTAACAGTATTAGGATTACTACCTAAGTATGGGTTAGGCAATGGGTGGTTAAATCAAAGGGCCAATAAGATGAACGGGTTGTTAAGGGATTTGTGTGAGAGGGAGGAGGTTAGATTTTTAGATGTTTGGAAGGAGTGTAGGAGGGATTGGATAAGCAGGGACAATTTGCATTTAAGCTTGATAGGTAATAGGGAGGTTGGCAAGCGGGTTTTGAATATTCTGGAGTCAAAAAACTAGTATACAAGCAGGGATGGGAAGGACATAGAGGGTTGACAGTACACAGTAATTGCTTAGGAAAACTAACAGGGTCTAAATTGCAGAAGACAAACAATACAAAGGGAAAGTGCAATGTAAGGGAGAAAAACAATACAAAGGGAAAGTGCAATGTAAGGGAGAAAAACAATACCAAGACAAATAATACAAGGGGAAAGTGCAATATAAGGGTGAAAAATAAGCTAAAAGTATTTTATTGTAATGCTTGCAGTGTGAGAAATAAAATGGATGAGCTCAAGGGAATTGCACAAGCAGAGGATATAGATATCATTGGGATTACTGAAAGTTGGGCAAGCAGTGAAGATGCACAAATTTTAGAATTAAGTGGATTCACAATGTTTAGGGAGGACAGAGAGAATAGGAAAGGGGGTGGGGTTTTGATTTATGTGAGAGAATTCTTAAACTGTACAGAAATAAAGTTAAATAGTAAAACTGAGGGTATAGAATCAGTATGAGTGAAACTGAATACAGACAAAGGCAAAGGACTAATTATGGGTAATATATATAGACCTCCTGTTTGTAGTGAAGAGCAGGAAAAGGGCATGTGCAATCTGATAAACGAAGCATGTCAAAAAGGAGAATTAATTTTAATGGGGGACTATAACTATCCAAATATTGACTGGACAAACAATCTAGCTACAAATGAGAAAGGGGCAGAATTTTTGGAAGTGATACAGGATTGTTTTTTGTACCAGATGGTGTATGAGGATACTAGGGACAATGCAATATTGGATTTGATTTTTAGCAATGATGAGGATAGGGTGCAGGATTTGGTTATAGGTGAGCCACTGGGAGAAAGTGATCATAGAAGTATCAGATAAAGTATAAATTTTCAGTCAGCATACACAATCAATAGTAGAATTATTCCAAATTTCAGAAAGGTAAATTTTCATAAGATAAGGGAAGAAATAAAGGAAACATTCAAAGGGGGATTATTAGCACTGCATCATTCTGAACAATGGGAGGAATTCAAGAATAAGTTAGACATGGTGTTAAAAAAACATGTAACGTTCAGGAAAAAAGGAAAATCTAGAAAATTGCTCCCTATGTGGTTTTCAGGGGAAACACACAAAGCTTTAAAATTAAAACAAAGAACATACAGGGTATATAAAAGCACTGGTAACGACAGAGACATGGAGGCATATCAGAAAGCCAGAAAGGAGTTTAAAACTATTAGTCGGAAGCAAAAGGTGTCCTTGGAGGAAAAATTAGCAAGGGAAATAAATATAAACCCAAAAGAATTTTTTGCATATGCAAGTGGTAAAAATAAATTTAGCACTACACTGGGACCGTTAGAGGGGAAGGGAGGTGAATTAATTCAAGACGAGGGGGGAATGGCAAACGTGTTAAATGACTTTTTTCTGGGGGTTTTCAATGGTAACTATAGTTTAAAAAAGGATCCCAAGGATGGAGCCTTTGCAGGGGGTATAATTAAAGAATGCAAATTCAACAGGGAAGAAATAGTACATCAGTTGAAAAGAATTAAGCCATCTAAAGCACCAGGGCCAGACGATATTTATCCGAGAGTACTAGTGGAATGCGCGGAAGAACTGGGGGAAGTAATTCACACGATATTTAAATCAACATATAGCACAGGTTGGGTGCCAATGGATTGGAAGTTGGCCAACATAACTCCAATTTTCAAAAAGGGAATACAAAGTGATCCGGGCAACTATAGACCAGTAAGTCTAACATCAGTAATTTGCAAAATATTTGAATCTCTGTTAAAAAAGCATATATTGTTATACTTGGAGGAGGAGGGACTGTTATCAGAGAATCAGTATGGGTTTAGGAAGGGCAGATCCTGCTCTACAAACCTTTTGAAGTTCTACGAAAAAATTACTGAGGAGCTGGATAATAAGAGCAGTGTGGATATCATGTACATAGATTTTCAAAAGGCTTTTGATAAAGTACCTCATGAGGCATTACTGTTTAAATTAGAAAGGCTGGGGATTCAGGGAAAAACATTAATATGGATAAAGAATTGGTTATTGGGTAGAAAGCAGAGAGTGCAGGTAAAAGGAAATTATTCACAGTGGACAGAAGTTATAAGTGGGGTGCCTCAGGGATCAGTTTTGGGACCAATTTTATTTATAATTTTCATAGATGATATAGGTCAGGGGATCAAGAATAGAATCAGTATATTTGCAGATGACTTAAAAATATGGGGGACAGTGGATACCAAGTTACAGATAGGAAATTTACAAGGAGATTTTGATAAGATATCCGAATGGGCTGTAAAATGGGGTATGTTATTTAATGTAGGGAAATGTCAAGTTCTGCATATGGGTTACAGGAACAGTGGAGCCGAGTACTGTCTGCAGGGAGTAAAGGTAAAGGAGGGAGAAACAGTCAAGGATCTTGGGGTGATAATTCACAGGGATTTTAAAATGGGTCACCAATGTTCAGCTGCGGGTAAAAAGGCTAATAGGTTATTGGGGTATATTAAAAAGACTGTAACTTCAAGGGATAAGAATATAATCTTGCCATTATATAAGGGTTTAGTAAGACCACATCTAGAATATGCTGTACAATTCTGGGCTCCATATATGAGAAAGGACATAGAATCAATTGAAAGGGTTCAGCACAGAGCTACAAAAATAATAAAGGGGCTAGCAAATTTCGACTATAATGAACGTTTAAGTAAGCTAAACATGTATACACTGGAAAGAAGAAGAAGGAGGGGGGATTTGATTCAGCTTTTCAAGTTTGTAAAACAAGGGGACACAGAGGGCTTAAATTTCAATAGGGATAACAGAACAAGGGGCCATGGGTATAAATTGAATAAGACACATTTTAATCGGGATTTAAGGAAAAACTACTACTTTAATAGAGCAATAGACAGTTGGAACGCGTTGCCAGAAAATATAGTTAATTCAAAGGGAGTGTACGAATTTAAGACACAATTGGATAGTCAGTGGGAATTGGAGAATTCATAAACAAAGGACCAGCCTTGTTGGGCTTGAGCCTGTAGCTGGTCGTCAATATTTGTATTTGTATTTGTATTTGTATTAACTATTAGGCTGAAGACAGTCAACTTGATAGGCTTCTGGTGGCGTTCTCTAAACGTAAACACGTCCATTTGTCGGAATAATGTGAACGACGATTCCTCTGACCATATTACATTCTCACATTGTTTATGTGTCCAATTTTTATGTTCGCGACACCATATTTGTCGCTTCAAGGCATTGCATAGTGTAATCATTGGTTTTGAAATAGCCGCTCTGCCTAGAATATTTGCCAAATCCAGTTCATGCAAATAGTTTTTGATTAAACTGCTTCATGTAGATGTGTGTTCATCTCAGATGTGATATGGGATGCTGTTGTATTTTTTACCACAATCCACTTCAAAACCCTTTTGTCTCTAGCATTTAGCTTCGATTTTCGACCACTGCTGTGCTTTTTAGATGATGTTTTTCCCTGTTTCAAATATGCTGAAATTACAATCGACATTGTGCTTCTCCCAACACCTAGAAGGGTGGCCGTTATCGTAACTGAGGCTCTAGCAAGGCGTGCCCCAACAACCATGCCTCTTTCGAAATCAAAGAGGTCAGCCATAACACGCAATTTTAACAAATAAATATATTTCGCATCCTACTTTTATCACTGCTAGTAGCAGACTGATGTGTGTACTTTCTCATCCGCTTGGTGGCACCCTTCACCGGATATTATATATATATATATATATATATATATATATATTTTTTTTTTAATTGTTTTTTCAGCCTAATATTACTTTTGTGTGATAAGACGATAAGACTCCCAAAACAACCGAACAAGATTTCGCACCCTTCACCTCCACCAAGACTAAAGTGTCATTTTGGGATAAATAATTAAAGAAAATAAGTATTTACGACTAGCAAACATTCGTCCTCTAGTACGCATGCAGTAGTAACAAGTAAACGTTCTGGGAAAGAAATTATCATTTTGGCGATGTATAGCGACTTAAACTTTACGTGGGATCTTTTAAATCATACTAACTAAACAAATATAATCGTCTTACAAATATACGAAGAACGAAACATAACACATAATTATTTTTGTATTATCCACCGTTACTACTTAAAACTTTATTTTATTTAATCCCATTACCTTTGACAACGTATTTACTGTTATTTTTGCTATACTTCTCTTCTGTAATGTTTTGAGAGTTCTTCGAACTTTCAAACGAGTGAGTAATTGTCAGTTAGAAGCTATATGTGAGAACTTTCCTTTTCCGCACGATTCGACGTTTCTGGAAAATTATAGGAAAATAACTGCGAATAATATATTTTTATTTGCGATCCACATGCTGTTCAAAATATTTAAGTTCCATTTTATATAAATTTAGGATGACCAAAATATCTCATCTGTTGTATCGATCCTAACAGACTCAATGACCCTTTTCCGATTTGTGCAAGTTTGGTGAGTAGAGAGCCAGTACAAGTGTTTACATCGTCCCAAATAACGATATATAACTAATACAAGACAGTCACCAATACCGACAAATGGAATAGTTGTGTTCCAGTGCGATATAAACTCACTACCTAGTGTGGTATGTGCTTCAATAAAATAAATCTTTTTTAAAACATGCTACGTCCTGATCCCATGTGTTTTAATGCTATAGTGCGTTGTATGTAAAACGTTCTTTAACTTCCAGAATCGCAACTCGAATTTCGCATGTCATCAAGCAATGAACAAGTGTTAAACATGCATCAAATGCAGCGGTTGATAAAATTTGCAGTCCAGGGACAAAAATTTCTTCGATCCATTTTTTTATAAATAAAATTTGCCACAACCTACATGCATATGACGAGTGATAATTACTGTAGATCATTATAAAAAAAAATTGTTAAATGAATTGCTGTACGGTAAAGCTTCATAACACGGATAAATGAATGCAATTTAAAGCTCTAAAATGGTGAAAAACTAGATTTCTGAAATAAAAAAAAATTAAATTTACTAACACTTTTTCCGTTAATAAAAATTTAAATGCAGGATCGAAAATGAAGTACTATTCAAATCTATAAAGCATTAAAACCCAAATAAACCAACCAACTATAATGTAGGGCAACTTCAAATTATTAATCACCCCTCCCCATCACAATATTGTCTTTCATCTTAAAATAAACAACTAAACTGTTTTTTAGCTAATAGCTCAGCATTGTTTGGTTTTAAAAGTTGATAATTTCAGTTTTACGTTATTCTCAATATGAAGTCATAAAATCAATAAATACTTGAATATCCTGCTAATTGTTTTGCTTAAATTCATTCAGATGTAAACAATAAAAATCTATTGTTAACAAGATGACATTAAGAAAGGTGTTATTTCCTTAAAGTGATGTTTCTGAAATAATCGTCTAATATATATGACTTCAAATAATATAAAATTGCTTAACTTTGCTTTCAACAATTCAATCCCTTCATATGAGGGAGAATCGATTTCATAAACGTCAGTCTATCCGGTTAGACTAGTTTCGGATTAGCAAACGGAGGGTTGAGAGTTCGACACAACCGATTTCGATGTGTACAAAGGATCGTGGAACACTCTTAAAAACTGACGATGACGGGGCCATAAATATCCTCACGTTGATGTGTTAGGAAGTTTGGAGAGTGGGGTGTCTGTTCACTTGTAACCCTGTCATCTGACTGTTTCAAAATTGCGTCGTCTTGTCCTCGATTATTTTTCTTCGCGTTTGATTCCCTACTGTTTCCATTAACCCTTTCCGTTTGGTCAAATGTCACGTAAATCATAACACATTACTAATTACACGGTCCATTAACAGTTAATATTTGGGTCGAATTGTTAATCGACTCTGAGTATCCGGTTTATATCCTGCTGAAGGTACGTAGGTATTTTAAATAACTTCTTACTGGAGCAACACATTGTGCTATTTTATGCGCTGATGGAAGTAGCATATATATATATATATACCGTCTAATATCAAATATTGCTTTGCGTGAAAAGACTCACAAAACAACCAAACACGATTTCGCACCCTCCATTAAGATTAAAGTGTCATTTACGACTAGCAAACATTCGTCCTCTAGTAAGCATGCAATAGTAACAGGTAAACGTTCTGGGAAAGAAATTTTCATTTTGGTGATGGTTAACGACTTAAAATTTAAGTGGGATAATTTTAATCATACTAATTAAACAAATGTAATCGTCTTACAAATTTACAAAGAATGCACCATGACACACATTTTTTATATTATCCAGCGTTACTACTAAAAACTTTTATTTATTTAATCCCATGTTACCTTTGACTAAATCTCCTTATTTATTTTTGATAAAGTTTTCTTCTGGAAAGTTTTGAGAGTTCTTCGAACTTTCAAACGAGTGAGTAATTGTTAGTTATAACTGTGATGCTCAGCCTGCCACTAGAGGGCACCTCCGCGCTAAACTCAACTCCGACCACAGCGCAGCCACACCACGCATCCGCGCAATGCCGAGATTAGGATGGAGCGAAAAACACGAATTTCGGAAATTGTAAACGACTATGGTGGGAATAGTTGGGGACTACCATTCTTCTTAATAATACAAAATATGAGCTAAATCAATTAATATCTTCAGGTGCCAAAATCACTTCGAAATTTCGAAAATTTGCCAATTTCTTCACAAAAACAATAATAGCGCATTAAAAAAATTTAATGCATCTTATTTAAAGCCATGGGTGGGTGAAAAGAACTACCCTGCTTGAAAAAAAAAAGTTTTACACCTAACATTATCCCGGAAATTAAAAAATTTCCCCTTTTTTAGAACGCTATATCACGCACTTCTCCACTCCTCTCAATAGACGAATCATTACGTTCCTTCCTCGTTACTAGGGTGCACGAACGCTTCGCTTTCTTTGCTTGTTTATAAGGGGTAAATAACTCGTATTTCACCACATGGAGTGGATGTGTCTGGGTTTCTTTAAATACCCGCCCACTTTTTTTGTAAACATCTAGTAGGTGTATAATCCTGCAAATGCCCTACTGATCTAGTCTATCGAGGAAAACTAAGTCCTTTGTTAAAATTGATTCGCTTTCGTTTCTTGTTGCGTATTTTACTGTTTATTTTTACTTATTTTATATATTTTTTATATAGAATTTTAATCTTTAGGTTCAGTTTTGTTTGGGTTTGGTTTGTTTTGTTTGTTAAGGATACACGGTTCTGTGAATTAGTCGAAATGCCTAGGACACGATCAATAGATGTATGTCCCGTGTTTGGAATGACTGAAATAATGAAGCCTAACATGCTTCCAACATATGCAGATGTTATAAAGTATTATCTTTACATACAGAAAGATTATAAAAGAGATGCTAGTATGTGGATGATGTATGTTTAATTTTAATTAAAGAACTTAAAGGAATATGGGAGAAAAGTTCGATTCGAACTGTAACAAACCAACAAATAACATATATGCTGAAAAAATACCATAAAGCATATAGCAATATTAAGAAACTAAAAAAATACTGTCAAACTATATTTCTCGAAAAAAGTTGTGTACTTCAGGGAATCAGCAGAAAAAAATCTATTTGCTATTAGCATATGCAAATGTAAGAACTTTCTCAGTTTTACTTTCAAAATGAAAGTACCTATTGCTTAAAAAGCTTTTTTAACAGATCAAAGGACATTTCGAAAAATGGTCATTGGAAATGTTGACATTAAAACCAGCAGAATGATTAAAGAAAAGATTGCAGCGCTAAGAAAGAGAAGCATAGAGCCAAAACGTTCAGCTCAAAGATTGTAAAGGAAAACAATCCAAAATACTCTCGCCCTCTATCACGGGAGCTACTTTGAGTTTTAATTTGCTTAAGAATTCTAATGACACTATAAACACAATAATTGATAATAATTCTTCTTCAACTTCACAAACGAGAACTGAACTTCCAAATGTAGCTCAGGCTTGTGACAGAATTGGTTTTTCCGTTAGATCGGCTGCAATTCTAATAAATGCTGCTTTGAAGGAAATGGGAAAAATTTCCAAGGATGATTCTTCAAACATAGTTGATCGTAGTAAAATGAGAAGAAAAAGGATTAAGACCCGCAGCTACCTGAAAAGGAAAAATGAAGAAACTACCTCTTTATCAGAATATGGAATATATTTTGATGAGCGAAATTATTAATCTTTAGTAATGATTAAAGAAAGAGAAAGGATTTCTAGAAAGACGGTAACAAAAGAACATATCGTTCTAATACTAGAACCAAGATCAAAATATATGGGACATGTCACTCCTACGACTGGCTCTTCTCAAAATATTAAAACAAGTATTTTAACTTTTTTGAAGAAAAATATCGATATTCTAAGATGCAAGTCGTTGGTTGTGATGGTACAGTGGTAAATACATGTTTAAACAATGGAGTCATTCCACATATTGAGCTCTTTTTAGGACGTTCTGTGAATGGTTTAATTGTTTATTACATACAAATGAGCTACCCAGCTACCTTTACGTCTTTTGTTGCAACATTTAGAAGGGAAAACCACTGGACCAAAAGGATACATAGGAGAAATTGGAAAAATGTTAGAATCTTGTGAAAATTTACCTTTAACAAACTTTGAAAAGATAGAAGAAACTTTGCCAGATATTGTCCTAGAGGATCTTAGCACTGATTAACGATACCTTTACGAAATGCGCACAGGGATATCAAATAAATAATATCCATTAAGCTTGTCACAAAAAGATCCAGGAAAATTGAATCATTCCAGATGGATTGACGACGGCAAATATAATTTTAAGGTTATATGTTTCAACAGAAGATCAAACCCATAACTTGAAAATATTAACAGAGTATGTTGTGAAGGTACATTCATATGTGTGGTTTAAAATTAAAAGTCAGTCATCATGTTGGTACGGGAGTCTTCATTTTTTATCATATTTTAAATAAATCGAGATTTTTGCCTGAGGATTTAAAAATTGTAGTAGATCTAACTTTGCAAAGAAATGCTTATTATGCCCATTCAGAAAATATTATTTTGGCAATGTTAGCTGATGATCAAAAGCACGTCAGAGGATTGAGCCTTAGTATAATTTAAAATTAAGACGAAAAAATAAAGTTGAAAAGAATAATCGCGAGTTTAAAATTCCCAAGTTAAACTTTGAAGCAGACGATTACATAAATCTAATTGAAGGGCAATCAAATTCCATTACAGATCCACCACTTAGAGTATCTCTTTCTGATGATCAACTCAAGTCTATGATTCTAGACGTTCCAACCAATAGTAACATGTTTAACTTTCCATGCCATTCACAAGCAGTAGAACGTTGCGTTAAATTAGTAACAGAAGCATATAGTACAGTATGTGGTATAAAAGCACGAGATGGATTTATTCGGTCAAGAATTGCTTCCAGACTTGCTTTACCAAGATTTGAAACCAAAAGTCAATATCAACCTTTTTTAAGCTAAGCCACTTGCCATTAATAACAATTAAATTTTTTAGGGTAAGCTAGCAACTTAAATTGAAATTTTTAGGGGGTGGAACTCGTTATGCAGCCACCACCTCTTGCTGAGTTCTGGGTTGTTTTCATAATGTAAAAAACAATGAAGAGCTGCAAGGGGAAGCGCCCGTGTAAACGCGTGGTCGCAATGATGAGTCTATTGTTAGGAATAGAGACTCGCGAAGTGATTTTGGCATCTGAAGATATGAATTGATTTAGCTCATAGTTTGTGTTATTAATAAGTATGGTAGTCCCCAACTATTCCCACCATAGGCGTTTTCAATTTCGCTCCACCCTAGTGTACAGTTCATACTTCTCGGGACTGAACTCCTCCCCCCTCAGTCATCAACCCTAGTCACGCCTATGCTTCTGTGATGTTTCTTCCAATACTGATGAATGATTTCATGACTTAATCTCATCATAACTATTACAGTTGCATGTAGTTATTCACAAGTATATAATTAATACACTTATTAAAAAATTGTGAGCACTCATAGACGAAAGAATCAGAATCGAGAGAATTTTTACCGATGTACTTCAAGCAAATCAAGTTTAAATCTGAGAAATTACGAAAAAATCGACGTTTTAATTTCTAATTTAAATGTATTGTAAATTTTAAAATTCACCATAAAAACATCTGGTAAATATTCTATAAACTAGGGGGCTCCACCCCTTGCTCGCGAACCCCCGGGAATTGCTACGCGATCCAACATTCTTTTTGCAAATGATTTCTCTTTTATTTTAAAACTCAATGTATCAGTAAAAATCTTCTCCATCTTGTTCCCTCTACCATTTTAAATAGACCATGTTAATCTCTTAATTTTCTTATCTCTACTTTTACGGGAAGCCGTCTGACAAAAAAAAAGCCTTTTTCCTCGCCAAATTTAAAAATTAAAAAACGTTGCTATGATAAGTATGATATCTTGAAAATATATAAGTTAGTCAGAAAATGTAACCTTCATTTCCGTGAAGATAAATGTATGAAGAAAATGAATGCTATCGCGCTCGGCAATCTAAAAATTACGAAATTTGTATGACCAACTTTTGATTGTATCGAATTTATTTATGAACCAGTTTTAAAAGTAATTTTACCGTAAGAAGGAGTGTATTCCAAGCTTTCACGTGGTATTTTCAAATTTTAAAACTAATAATATTAAGATACACATATGATAGTTTTAGTTTTGTGTATCGGAACTTACGATCTTAAAGTCCCGAAATTTTTATATGAACAACTTATAATCGCATCAAAAATTTATTTAATAACAAATTTCCAAAATAATTATACTATACGAAAGAGTACATTCTAAGGTTTGCAGTGATGGTTTCAAATTTAAAAATAATAGTATAAGCTGTAGATATGACAGTTAATAAAAATTGACGGAAATTTACCAATATTCCAAAATTTGTATGACCAACTTTTGATCGCATCGAATTTATTTATTAACCCATTTCGAAAATAATTGTACGGTAAGAAAGAGTATATTCTAAGGTTTTGTGCGATGTTTTTAAATTAAAAACTAATAGTAATAATTTATAGATATCACAGTTTACCGAAAAAATAACGAAAATGTACCGGTTTTTCCCGAATTTCAAAAACATATTACCAGGAACCAAATTGAAATCTCTAAAATAGCTCGACGAACTGCAAAAATTCACGTTTAGAAGCACTCTAAAAAATCACGACTGAAGACTGAAAATTTGTACGTCTTTTGCTCACTCGCGTTTGAAATTTCGCTTTTTCACCTGGACACTTAATAAATACTAAACTAATAGCCGCATTGGAAAAAAATCTTCTTTGTCGTGTCCCCTGTACAATTTTGCACAAACCATGTTAATTTCCTAATTTTCTGATCCGTACTTTCTCGGAAAACTGTCTAAGAATCGAGCAAAAAAGCGAGTTTTCAACCATGCGACGGCGGCTGTGGCAACGGTTTTTGAAAATAAAATGCGATAATTTTTTTTTGATTTTGTAAAATCAAGTGTTGATTAATGAATATACATCAATATAATTAATAATTTTTTCATAATTAATATATATTAACCATATTAATAGAATTAATTTTTATAATTAATATATATGAACCATATTAATAGAATTAATTTTTATAAATAATATATATTAACCATATTAAAATAATTAATTTTTATAATTAATATATATTAACCATATTAATAAAATAACTTTCTCTTTTTACTGGAGTACAATCCAAACTTTTTGGGAGGTTAACCCCCCCCCCCACCCTCCTCCCTTCAACAACCCTAGTTACGCATATGTAGGGAACAGAACATCAAATATTTTTTGGAGAAGTAATAAAAATATTCTATAACTCCAAACTGACTCGTCTTCTTTGAGCATATTGAATTGATATTCCATTCACACTTTAAACAACGAATTAGCTTGCTGCTGCTGCAGCCTGATTGGTAGAGTAGCGGAAAAGCAATCGGAGGGTTACTAGTTCTAAATTCTATCTAACCATACACCGTCGTGCACATAT
This sequence comes from Metellina segmentata, assembly GCA_947359465.1. Taxonomy (NCBI): domain Eukaryota; kingdom Metazoa; phylum Arthropoda; class Arachnida; order Araneae; family Tetragnathidae; genus Metellina; species Metellina segmentata. The sequence goes on from OX375881.1 coordinate 116,346,114, forward strand.
GAATTGGAGCACGTTAAATCTGCCGTGGTTTTAAATGTCCTCAAGTAAGCGGGGTGAGAGAACTTGGAGTTGGTTTTCAGATCAAGTGCTGGGGAACTGCAAAATTAACAGAGGATATTCTATGCATAGACTTGAAATATTAGTCGACGTAGTACGTCTATTGAGGGGAGCTTCCGAAAGTGTGAAGGAGATGTCGACTAGAAGGCACATGACTGCTCAGTGAAAGATATTTTGGCCGATTGTTATCAACGTTTGACAATGCAACATCTAATCACAGGGCATTTGCGTGAGTCCTGATTTCTATAGTGGGTGAGAATACTCTGTTCAATCAGTTGACAATGAGATAATGCATCACACTCCAAAAGACTCTAGAAGGAAGGTATTTTAAGTACAGTCGTACTTTAAAGTCGCAGAGTATTGCTCCGAAATTTGTCACTAGATGTGTACCAATGCGTGGAAAAAATAAGTATAACTTAATAAATAAAACCGTAATACACTTCAAAATAGCTTTTCTTTTGATAGTATACTGGTATACTCTAAATCTAGTTTCTTGGGAACACACTCTAAAACGACTCTATATTTACACAAATTTTTATATCACCCTCTAAATAAAGAGCTTATTATAGGAGAAAACATCATTTTACTGGGAGTGGGGATCAATACTATAACATCTAAAAACTAAATATGTTAATTACAAATATGTATTTCATTTAATTCTGAACAAGACAACTTATTGTATGAGAGTACATCTCACATTTGGCTAATTTGTGGCTACGGTCAACAGAGGGCGCTTTTTTGTGCCACTACGATAGGTTGAGAGTTTATTATAATACAACTCGGCCATCTTTCATGGATGACGGATGGTTGCGAGTTCAAATCCTAAGGGGGCTGGTACACATTTAATATTTAATGTCCTCAAATGTATTCACGTTGGAGTAGTGTGGAAGTTTGGAGAATATAGCGAGATCAGATTTAACTTCATCGAAAAATTATGGTTCAGAGTTAAGTGGTTTTATAATTGGAACTTTCAGAACAGAATAATTTATAATGCAATTTAAATTAACAATCCCTCATAATACAGAGTTTTCTAAGAAATCAATTATCTATCAAGGGAAATAAAATGTAAGACAGATACAATAACGTGATATTTTGGTATTTGGAAATCACACTACTGCATCACGCTGCGTCATCTGCACATTGATATACACAGTCCAGTCACATTAATGTGACCACCTGTCAAAAGCCAGAATAACCACCCTTGGTAGAGCGGACCGCTGCGAGACGTGCAGGAAAAGAGTCCTCCTCCAGCCTGCCGGAAATTGTTGCAGGGTGTTTGCTTACAGACGTTTTACGCCAACGTCCATCTCTTTGATGGAGCATAAAACTTGATTCATCGGAAAAAGCCACCTGTCGCCACTCTGTGGACGTCCAGTTGAGGTACTGGCATGCAAATTCCAGCCTTCGTCGCCGATGAACAGCAGTCAGCATAGGTGCATTAACCAGGAGTCTGATGCGAAGGCCCATGCGCAGCAACGTTCACTGAACCGTTGTTGAGTATACACTCTTGGTAGTCCCTTGGTTCATCTGGGTGGTCAGTTGCTCAATATTTGCACTTCTATTCGCCCGAAAGCAACTCCGTAGCCTTTTTTCGCCTCTGTCATCTATAGTCAGTGGTGCACCACATGTGCTACGCCGCTTATTTTGGATAGTGCCATTTTGCCATGCACGGTATACATTTACCACGGCGGCACGCGAACAGTTCACAAATTTAGCCGTTTCCGAAATGCTTCCACCCTTGGCCCGAAAGACAATAATCATGCCCTTTTGAACGCCGCTAATAATAATCGCTACGTTTCTGCATTACGCCAAGGATTGAAATGCTTTGCGATGCCCTAGGACATCCTTTATATACACTCCACTGCAATGTGCTGCTACCTGCCTTTCGTGATTGGTTATTTCACGTTAACGTCGAAAGTAGGTGGTGGTCACATTAATGTGACTGGACTATGTATATATACAGAATAAAAATGCAAACATCGCAGTGCTACTACATATAAATATGTTGCTGGGTCACTGATGTATAAAAAAATATTGATATAGACACTTACAACCATGTTTGAAAAATATACGAACTAATTAAGAAATCACATCAGTGCATTTGGTAGGAATGTTTTCTGCACTTATTGCTAACAGAACAGATGCATATGGATAAACATTGAAAAAGTAGTTATTAATTAAGCTTGTATCAAAGCTAAAATCTGTGATGGACTTACGTTTTCAAGCATATCACTAGTTGAGAGCATTTGCTAAAAAGACATACATGTGTGTTTGTATTGCGTGTGTGTTAACAATATTTAATCGTAATTAAAATACACATTAAATTTCTTCATTCTAATCTGCAAAAATCATAACTCCACTGTTAAAGTAAAGCAGTCTTGAGTTTCGTTAATTGCCATGATGATATGCTTTTTATCCACTTCACATGACCTCCCAAAACCTTTTAAGGAATACCAAGTAAAAAACAATGAGAAATTGTAATGTAAATCGATTTGAGAAACCGTTTGTCGACGGCTTGAATTTTTGAAATTGTTATGCATTTTGTGCTGAAGTTGGTTGATTTATTAGTGTGCCATTTATGACTACAAACGGTTTGTTGGTTTAATAAAAATTGATCTTTGAAAAAGAAAGACCAATACAGTCTAAATCACATCAAAATATAAATTGCAGATGTGAATATACAAGTATGCCTCAATAAAGTCTTCGGTGTTTGTTTTTAACACAAAATTAATAATTTCCTGTACCAAATACAAAAATATGGATAAGTACATAGTTATATGGACAAAGCTAAGTATAAATTTAAGTTTCATTTTCTTCTTTGAAAAAGGTCAAATAAATAACCTTATCCAAACAACGCCTATCATGCTATCAAGACATTGCATGATACACGTTAAGTGTAAGTAACAGAATGAATAGATGTGTTTATCATACATTAAGCATTTACTTAAAGGTTTATATACATCAACTTGAATAAAATTACTTATAAAATAATTTTAGATGACAAAAATATTCTTTGATAAAAGGAGTGAATAAATTTTGGTAATTAATACTGAGTTATTTCATCCGGCAATAATCCCTTTAAATTAGGGACCCAAGTATTTATGGTACGTTCCACCCTCCTAGCTTACCTTTCAAAAAGTACTAAATAAAAACTAATATCGTCCTCTTTAAAATCATGCTTGTGCATTAAATTTCGAAATTCCCGGTCATTATTTTTGAAATTTTCGTGAACATTTGATTCAAGATTAATTTGGCTAGACTGTAAACGTAATTTTTCTAATTCAAATTCTCTGTGTCGTTTTTCTTTCTCTATCCCTTCAATTTCTAGTCGATCATTTATTATTATCTCTAGTGTTAATTTAACAAACTCCTTTTCATAATTCTTACTTGAAGTAATTAAATTCTTTAAATCAAAAACAATCATTTCCTATGTTACCACCTCTCCTAATTTTTGTGCAACACAGATCAAGTCCTCTTTTCTACCTTTTCCCAGAAACGATATAATAGAGTTTCTCTATTAAAAACTGAACGTAAATGCACTATTACCACAATATATTCAATTTCACTTCGCTGAAAATTCTGCACTAAACATCACATTGAACTCATTTAAATCATGCAAATTTTCTACTATTCATCTTCAAAATATACTTCAATCTTCAATTTTTAAACACTTCTTCAACTTCTAAATACTTCAATCAACTTCAAAAATTATTCATTTTATAAAACTAAAGCCACGTACCGTTTTATAACTTCTGTAACGACCACGTTTTTATTTCATATTTCTTCTGTGCGGCGGTGTTTCACACACACACACACACACACACAGCATTCCTTCTTTGTAAGGCGGCGTTTTAACGTCCTACTTCTGACTTCCCGTTGGCTGCCGTGTTACCTTCACTGTGCACTTGGAGACATATTGAAACGGAGAACTGTCTCATTAAATCATTTATTTAAAACTATAACAATATTATAGAGCTATAGATCCAACAACTTTCCATAGCGTCATCCTTCAGTTCTCTCCTTGTTTACCCTATTAGTGCCTTGCAGCCCACTAACTATCAACGTTATTGAAGTTGCGTGAATACACCTATTGAAAAAATCTCAAGAGCTCTTTCAACATCAAGACGTTTAATGATAAACATAACGAGCGTGAATACACACCCGTTTTACACATAGAACAAACAAAACACAGTACGGTTTACAGTCAAACTTTTATCTCAGTTCAGTTCATACAAATAACATCAAAATAACAAATGCTTAATTAATGTTATAAAATAAATCATAAAAATTGATAATAACTATTTACTTAATAGTTATTTTTACAGTAATAAATTTCAAATTATTATTATTTTACTAATTATATTTATTTTTCACGTTTCGTAAAATCGATAGCTGTTAACTAACTGGTTATGATTTAACAACTTTATTAGTTCAGCCATCTATCCAAAGGAATCAGAATTATTCTGTTCCAACAACTCTTACACTGTGTGAAGACAATCACAGTAGCGCTCGCCATCTGGCCAAAGAGCTGAAAATTACTTCCACAAAATTTACAACAAAAAAAAAACTTAACAATGCCAATCAAAAAGTTTTATTTCTTTGGTTCCCATGTTTAAAATTGTTTGTGTGCAGAAAATGAATGCGTTAAGTCTCTAACGATCGTGAAGTCCAAATTCGTATTGAATGAAATATAAGTTAGAATTAAAAAAAAAAAAACATTTATTTGAAAAAATTACATTTTTAAGTATTGACCTGTAAAGTTTTCCACAGATTTAAAATCCGTTTAAAAGTTTGCTCTATCTTTAACAATCCGGGAGATCGAAATAAGAAATTCAAATAAGCCAGTTAAAATTGTATCTTTTTTGTTCGTCCTCTAAAATCTTCTTTGCTGGGATAATGAAAGGGAAAAAATAAATTTAGAATTGGTGACATGTTTATGCTGTTGCCATTCTAAGGAAAACAATAATAAATAAATGCTAATAAATAAATTTTAAATGTTCTAGATTAAATTTAAACACACATTCACAGTCTGGACAAAAAATCTGCAAAAAAATTACTACGACCAGTGCTAAATTTCATCATTGTAGATTCGTCAGGACACAACTTTTAGAGATGTAACTTATATCTTGAATAAAAGTAGAGATGCAAGTACATTTGGTCCGATAATTACTATCCGAGGTTTGCCAAATGTTTTTAAAACTTTTGGTGGCCCTTTAAAATCGCAATAATGAGTAAAATTTAATGTAGCTCTGAAACTAATTATCAGAATGAGCTGAAATTTGACATGGCCATTCTAGAAGTCGTTCTGAATGAATACGCATCAACATTTATTAGAAAATTCCATTACATAATTTTTTCTAATATTAATTTAATAATTATTATTACACAAAAAACTATTTTTTAAGTAATATATTAGGTGGATTTTGTTTGGTGTGTTTAAGTATTGAGCTAGACATAATGTGACTATTTGTATGAAAGGAGTTTAAATATCAAGTGTTATTAATATTAACCAGAAAAACTGAATCTAAATAGCTCGGCAAGTAGACAAATCTGTTAAACTTCAAACAAAATATCCATTAAATAGATTTCCAGTAGAAATCCTCGTGTCACATCTTTAACCCTTAACTTCTGTATCACAAACCGTATCGTAACTAGTGTGGAGGGGTCTCTCAGACCTCGCTCACTAAAGTCCTTATAAAATTGATTAATATAATATATAAACGGAAGATTCTTTAAATAATTATTATTTATACATTTTAAATTTAGATAATTCAATTCTAAAAATGAAATACATTTCTATTGCTATATAAGTTAAGTAGATTCCATATCTCTTCAAGCTCAGCTTTCGGACCTAATTTTGCTGGACGTATCAACCCTGGAATTTGTAAAACCATGTTGTGTTTTGCTGCGGTTTTTCTAACGACAGGATTAGGTCCCCAACCCCCCCGGGCATCCCATTTCAAGTTACTTTTTCCTAAGAAATATTTTTCTTGTGAAGACGCACTTGAAATGTCTTCATCTTCATCCGTTTCGTGTTCGCTTTCAATAATATCATCCGAAATTTCACTGTCCCACTACTCTATTTCCGACCAACTATCAACAATAAACTGAATTTCTTTTTGTGTAAGATACACAGGTCGTTTTTATTAAAGTTTGTTGCCATTTTAGGCTCTCTGCCGAAATTCCCTACTATAACTTAGACGATTTCATTCAACAAGAACGGTAACGCAAATGCTGTAAAAAGGTCTAAGAGACCACGCACGAAATGCAAAGAGTGTAAAACACGAAAAACACTCTATAACAAAAAACTCGACGCACCATGAAGGAATCATCCGATTGATTTGAAATTTCGTATGCAAAAATGTTTTGATCAAATGTGGAAATGATTAAAATTTCATGTCCAATGAATACATAGTGCGATCTCCAGAGCATCGGAACTGCGCATCCAGCATATGTATATAAGGAGTTGTTCTTGAACTGTTGTTAAAAATTTCTGCTGCATAGCGATTTAGGATACCTCTTAACGACTGAAATAATGCCTCGCCGCAGGATTCGAGCTTATTACGAGCAACTTTCAGAGTTTGAATGGGGTCGTATCATTGGATTGAAAGAGGCAGGTTGGACAAATCGGAGAATCGCTCGTCATGTGAGTCGAAGCATGCGGCGATTAGAAGATGCTGGCAAGAGTGGGTGGACCATGGCAGATTTCACCGTTATGATGGTAGCGGTCGACGTAAGGCCACAACAGATCACGGGGACAGAGTGATTGTCAGATCAGCTGTCACAGCGCTTTATTCATCACTATGTACCATCAGTCGTGCGACCCACACACGAGTTTCCACCATGACCATTCACAGACGGCTGAGAGAACGAAATCTACGATCGTACGGACAGTCACGCCACTCACGCCTGCACACTGTCGAGCCAGATTACAGTGGTGCTTGGCTCGATCTTGCTGAAATGATGCTGACTGGGGACGTATAGTCTTTAGCGACGAATCCCTATTCCAACTGTGTGCTGACGATCATCGAAGACGGGTCTGGAGACGTCCAGGGCAGCGTGCCGATCCTGCTTTCACTATTGCACTCCACACGGGCCCTCACCAAGGAGTTATGGTCTAGGTTGCCATTTCTGAGACCTGTTTTGCTACCGTTCCTTTCGCAGAACCCTGGGCTTATTTTTCAGCTAGACAATGCCAGACCATATACGGCACGTGTTGCTATGAACTGTTTTCAAGCTTGTCAAACACTTCCTTGGCCAGCCAGATCACCATATCTCTCTCCCATCAAGCATGTCTGGGATATGATGGGAAGGCAACTGCATCCGGTAGGGAATGTTGATGACGTAGTCCGACAATTGGAGCAAATTTGGCAAGAAATACCGCAGGAGACCATCCGGGAGCTTTATCGGTCTATGCCACGCCGTTTGGCAGCTTGCATCCAGGCTAGAGGCGTGTCAACACCTTATTGAGCTTGTGACTGTAACTCTGAAATAAATCATTCAATTGTTCTGAAATTTTAATCATTTTTTAATCTGTATATAATTTTCCTATCCACCAATTTTTGTCTCCATTGGACAACTCCTTCTTAGTGCGCCGATTTTTTTGTTATAGAGTGTAGTTGGGGCAGAAAACCAGTTTTGGAGTGCGGCTTCTGTTGGACGTAGTAGGAACGTACTGAATAGGTCAGAAGCCAATATTTACTTTAAAGAGTGAAAACGACCCGTCAAAAATGACTCGGGGTCTGTGAGACCTAAGACAGCAGTTAAAGGTTAAAGTTATTGTTACCTTAAAAAACCCGTAATGGTAATAACATTACGAGACCAACTCGGAACAATAGATCTTAGCTATCTCATTCAATTAAACTGATAAAAATATTTCAGCATTTTTTACCGACTTTAAAAAAAATGAAGTATTGAATTTCACTTGAACTAAATGAAAGATCATATTCAATTAAATTGTAAACTTTGACCCATTTCCATTCTTATTTATTACAATTATTTTTTTTAATCACTGTTAAATAGTCTTGGATCATTTTTTTCTGCCTAACAAGTATTTAATCATAAAAAACAAACATTGAATTATTATTTTTCATTATAGATATCTTACAAATCTTGCTGTTTCAAATATTTTGTTATAATTTTAAAACCTACTCCAACACTATTTTTGCTGCAACAATTGGGCCAAAATTAGGAGACAACTTCGGTATTGTGGAAGAATTTCTCTATACCCAGGTTTCCCTGAAACGTAATGTAATCAATTATATATTTAGTACTGAGGCACATTAAAAAAACTCTAAATTGACTAACCCTTACGCTGTGGCAGGTAAATATTTGTTACCACTAAAATTTTGTTTATACCAGCGGCATGGTATTGTTCTGTGTACTGTGGATTTAATACCAATTTTATTTGACCTGTGGCATCTATCACCATTTACGAGCTGTAAGAGACAAACATTCTAGAGGGTTTCTCATTTTATTGGTTGGCCCCTTACGCTGCCGATCGTGAGGTGTGAACGCTTTTCGAAAAACAGGAAGTGATATCTGTTCTCACGCCACACAATACTATGAAAGGAAAGCGTCAAGCGTAAATGCCACTCACAGCCCTATCGCTCAAGTTTGGTAATTAGGTAAGGGGGCTTGAAAATGCAGGAAAAAGAGCCCTTTTTTGAGACTATTGAAAAATCTAAGGGCCGCAGCGTAACCGTTAATAAATTGCTAACAAGAACGTTATTAATAATAAAACAAAGCAAGAAAACTTCCTAGCATTCAATTCATATGAACTACTGAGTTACTTTCATAGAAACTCTTGACTGATCAATTCATTCGTTCAAAGAAGTATTATGCTACCTACACACAACAAAAGTGTTTATAAATCTCGATAAAGAATTCTTAAGTCCTGCTTAAATATACTTGATCTCCTAAAGAATGTCCTCCATAAATTAACAATGCAGGTAGCATTGATTTTAGTTGGGTTCTGGGTCATAGGAGTATTTTCACCAGATAAAAAGCAGATGAATTCCCAAAGGAATTAAAATTTAATTCACAGATCATTGACTTCGTAAAAGACGTATTGCGAAACCAGAACGTTTTCGTAAAGATGAATTGAAATAGAAAAACTGAAAGTGCTAGATAAATTTTAAAGATTTAGATATTTACAAGAAAAATTTAAAACTATCCCTTCCAGAAGAAAGGATGTTTTTCCAATGAGTCTTCGAAACAGTAGGGTGATAATTAACATCCCTGGTTTACGATAGTATCTTTAAAATACATTCTTCAGTTTTGGAGAAGGGGGGACAATTAAGTATATTGTTTAGTGAGTGTCGACTCTAGTAATGGATACGAAAATTACCAATACTTATAAACTCAGCGGCATGCGCTGATGAAGCCTACTTACAGGTCAAATCAAATACCATAGTTGAAATGAAAGCATTTTGAAAATTTTAATCAGTATGAATTATAATTCTGCTATAAAATCAAGATCCCGTACGCAATATATTATCTACGGAACAAAAAAATAATATAATGTATGGATTAATAGATGGATGTTACCTATAGTAAAAAAAAACATGGAACTGTGATCATTTCCATATTTTTATAAACCACGTAACTTTCGAAAATATTAAAGACTGGTACGATATTATGATAAACCAGCTATTCAAATTCTGAAGAATGTGGAATTTATTACGGATTTAAATGCTTCCTTACTTATAATTCTCATGTGTTTTGGTAACTGTAACTACATTTCTTATAATCATACTTTTGAATTCAATTTAATACATTTAACATACACATATTGGTGTTATGAATTGAGAAATAAATGTAATTCAGTAAAATCTTTGCAAGCCCAACACATGACTGCTAAAATGCTCACTTCGTTCATTAAGAATGATGCGAATAAAAAATAAGAAAGCAGATTTATGAATTGTGACTATTGAATTATGAAGACGCATTTTTCCATCTTAAGCCTACGTGAGAAAACGGAGAGATTCAATTGAAAGTGCTGTAATAATCACAAGAAATGTAATAGCAAATAATCAGATTATTTTCAACTTCATATTAAATTATATCTGTGATTCCAAGATAACTTAAATGGTAATGCCTAGTTGAGATATGCATAGCAGCCATTTGATGAAAACAGTCAGAACAATTATTACTAATTTGCGATAACGGGTATTATCGACTGCTAATGAATTTTTGTAGAAACAAAGTATACAGAAATCAGATATTCTCTTTCCTGCTAAGCAAATCCTCTCACATTATGCACATTGTGAAGTAGTTTACATAGTAGATTAAATGACGTTTCATGTTTAATATAATTGGCATTAAGAATCAACAATCCTATATAAATCAGAAATTCTTTCTGTGTAAATTTTACTGGCGACCAACTGAAATCGTGTACCAAAAACAATTCAAGATAAATCACGTCAGGAATACATTGTTGATTGCCGTTTATAAAATACATACTACGTAATATAATGAAGTTCCAACAAGTAAACATAGAATAGTTTAGTAGGTCCGAAAAACCTTTCATATTAACAGTTTGTCGGTGGCTAATGACTAACACTAACAGTGAATATCAGTAGTTATTACTGATGTCTAGTAATGCTATAAATGTTAATCAACTTTCGTAAATTATAAGAAAATACAAGTTTACCAATTTTTCAAAAAAATTGTAATTTATTTACTTATTAATTGAATTAATTTATTTGTATGAAAAGATTAGTTACTTCAAAAGAGTTTATTTATAACGTTTATCGATGCCGGTTTATAAATTTCATATTAGATTCTAACTGTTAGTTTATAATAACACTGTTACAAGTATTGAATTTATTAATTTATGATAACTTTTAATTGTGACGAAAAAATGGTATTTTTACATATAGGGGCTTTTCCGAACAATAACGTTTAAGAACACTCGACAGCAACGGGTGTGAGAAAAGAGTATACATATTTTAAATACCTGCATTTTTATTACATTTCTCAACTCAGCTTTTGTATGGTAAATTTAAAGTATGGACTTAAGTAGAGTCCTATATCACAATCGGTACAAAAATATCTTTATTCTTACCTCCTCTGTTTTCCGCTACCATCGTTTTTTTTAGCAACACACAAAGCACTGCCTCGTCTGTCTCAGTTTCTTTTCGGAGGTGGAATCACTTCTAAAAAGTGTCTCGTAGTCATTCGTACGGGAATCGGCTAAATTCCTGGTCGTTCTTTTTTATCATTCACTGTGTCATGCCTCTCAAAAAGCCGATCAACTAGGTCCAGTCTGAAATTCAATTAAGAGTATTTTCCTCCATAGTCCTCTAGCGATGTCCACTAAAGAACTTTCGCAGCTTTCATAATCTCTTAGAGAAATCTCCGATATTGTTTTCAGCCGCTCACTGCCACTCATTCCTCTTTCATTTTTGTACATGATTTTAGATTTTGATAACTGAATTGTTAGCTAAATATCCGAACCAACTCGATAATATCGATAGAAACACAAGTGTTTTCTGTATTTTAATTTTACATGCATTTTTTGTTTTTCAGATCGTATTGGAGGGAGCAGTTTATGCGACGACAGTTACGGCAAACAACAGTATAGGCACAGTTGACAATTCTTTTTTAGAGGTGAATACGTCTCAAAATTCAGTGTGGTACAGAAGTCAACAATACCACTTGCCACCAAAGAGATTGCCAGCTTTTTCGTACTTATGTCTCTTAAACTATAAATCATAATCTGATGACTTAAACTGCGTTGGATAAAAGTTTAAAGACCGTATCAATAATAATGGTTGGCTGTTGGTGAAAACTTCTAGTGGGAAAAATTGCTCTAGCCCGTCTTAGAAGGTAACAAAAAATAAATACTTTTGGTAGAGAAATTAAGACCTTTTAAATTTGTAATTAATCCGCAACCTCAACAACTACTTTCCATGATTTAGATTGTATCGGCGTCTCTGGGACAGCTCCTGGTTGTCAGATATTTCAAATAACACCGCACTGGGAACAACAGTACGAGCTATTTTCATGATCATACCCGAATGGAAATATCGGAGGGCAACAGCAAGTGATTTTGAATAACAATATGATGACAAGATCACTCCTGGGCTGGCACACAACCCTCCAAAATTACACACTACAGCAACTTTAGTTTAAAAAATTTTACCGTAGTTCAAAAATCAACATAATGTGTTTTCTACTTGTAGTTAAGCTAAGAGAAAAATTTGATAACTGGTACCATAGTTACTTCAAAGAAAATTTGTTTTTCAGTTTCGAAATACTTATGTTGCGAATTTTGTTCTAACTGGTAGATATATTTTAAAGTTCTTATTTTTATGTTCATACATTCAGGTCATTTAATTCGTCTAAAACCATATATTTATATCATGATTATGATATTTCGAAATAGTATAAATTCTACTTAAAATTAACTATATTAGTACTTGTTAGCACTTCCAAGAATACCAGCAATTAAAAGTTAAAACAATTTCTTAGCTAATTTTGTGTTTGGCTTACTGGAAGGAATAACTGGTTTTTAGGTTAACATTTTTATATATTGGTGTGAAAAAATTATGGACGAGACGGTTTATCTAATGTTTTAACAAATGTGTACTAAATGGACGCAAATTATATCATGAGATCTCCAAGATGTAAGAACATAGGAAAACTAAAAAAACTTTCCAAAAAAGAAGTCTAAAGGATTAAAATGGAACATCATTGAAAATATAGGATGGAGAACAATTCGACAAAAGCTCAAAATATTCACGTGATAGGTGTCCAGCAAGAAACATCCAGCCTTTAGTAGGGGATTTGATCACCCCTGACTGCTGGGCTGGAATTAAATCGTCTGTATATGCTGAGATCGAGGTTGTGAACAAGCTGTTGAGGCATTGCTGCCCATTCCTCTGGCGGTTGGTGACGTGCTCTTAAGCGTTTCCCTAAGGTGTCCCATACATGTTCAATAGGATTTAGATCCAATGTAAAAGTCGTCCGCAGCGGTGGTTGCTTGTGGACGACCACTCCTGAACCTTCGGACAGCAGTTTCTGTTGTTTGAAATGCTCTCCAATCTCGTGAAAAGATGCTGTGAACGATCCCGAATTCATCAGTTACCCGTGTCACTTTTTGACCTTCTTCACTCTTCCCAATGATTCGACCTAGGGTAAGGTCCTCCAGATATCGTCTACAAGATTGCCAGTTTGACATTTCACATTGAGGCAGCAGCTCAACGTCGTTTAATTTGATGCAGGCCGTGCAATATCTTTCACAGAAATGCTGAACTTACACTACCATAGTGTTTTTCACTCCTCCGACACTCCCCCATTACATCATGCCGCATATATGCGCAAGCCCTGCTGTACCTGACCCTAGTCGATCTCATGATGGGTCTTTCAGTCCGCCCTGCCTCCTTGTCCCGCTAATATGCTAATTTTTAAGTTTCGTCCTTAATTTTTGCACACCTGTGTATTCAGACAGTAGCACGGCAGGATTTCATTTAGGTATGTACATCATTATTTCATTAACATCGCACTCTAGCAACACAACGGGCTATTGGCGAATGTCCGAAATCAAAACAGAAGATTTCATTTAAGAAAGGGCCTAAAGGAAAAATTTACATTTTCTACGTGAAGATCTTATCACACTTATCTGTACCTTTTTCCAATACACATGGTAGGTACATACATTATTATAAAAATACCATTTTACATAAACAAAGCATAGAGTAATTCAAATTTCTACAAAAATATTTCAACATTTTAATACTTTAACCTGAAAACATTCATTTTTATAGTTATTTTCCCTGAACTTTCCCATGTGAGTTTGGCATCACTGAACAAGACCCAATTAGTGGCATAAAAGGTAAAAATAAGCTAAAACAAAAAAGTAAAAAATAGAGTAAAAATAAGAAAATGAATGATTATCCACTTCTAAAAATCTTCTGCTTTTTACAACTAATTTTAATACAGATTTGAACAGTGAAGTAATTCAAAACTACTTTATCAGTTTTGAAGTTGTGACGGTTCTTCCTTAGGCTGATTTCCTAATCCTCTGCCTTGTCGTCCTCCAAACAGTAACACTAGTCCATGAGCATATTTCACTTATTTATTTACAAATTTCTTGACTATAGTATTTACAGGTATAATACATGATCGGGAATAATACCCTTCGATCTCCAGCGCAAAACAACGCGTCCTGCTTCCTCGCTGGTCTTCGTGCAAGTCCCTTCTCTTTTCAACCCTCCCCAAACGGGTTCCTTTTCCAAAAACCCGAGGGGGACCCCCGTGGAGTTCGATTCTATGTCCATCGACCCGTCCCAAACCCGGTGAGGTTACGGGGAACTTCACACCTCCCCTCCGGTTTATAATTACGGGGCCACTTGGTCCCGAAATTGAAACCATAACAAAAAAATACAATGACGAACGCCCCTCTCCTCGGGCAACGTCATCATTCCAAATCCAGATACCCAAAAAGATGTATTGATGTTTGTGTCACCAAGTCGGCAAGTATGCCTGAAATGAGTCTCTCATGCATGAGCTCACAAACTTAAATTTTACAACTGTAATTATAACTTCTATGCTATCTTTGCACTTATGATAACAAAACAGTTTACTCAAAATACCAAAATGTTAACCCGTTTAATTAAAGAATACTAGCAGTCCAAAACATATTCTTAAATACAGTTGTTTCGTGTAAACAAAACCAATAAATTGCTATACTATGGGATCCATTGATACAGTACAACATATCTTTAGTAATCATAAAATCACTAGCATTGTTCTTCATACATTCTCGATAAAGCATCAGCATCGGCATTTAAAATACCTGGCTTATGAGCTATCGATACGTTGTACCGAGGTAAAGCCAATGCCCACCTCTGAAGTCTGGCGTTTTTGGGTACACCTTCCGTTAAATATTTCAATGGATTATGGTCAGTGTGCAACAGTATACTCTGACCATACGTCCAAGTGTCAAATTTTCCCAAAGCCCAAATTACCGCGTAAGCCTCTCTTTCAATTGCGCTCCATTTCATTTGCGCAGGTGTGAGCTTTTGGCTTGCGAATGTTATTGGTCTTGGGTAGCCTTTCTCATCTCCCTGGACCAGACAGGCTCCTATACCCGTTGCTGAGGCATCTGTGTGGATTTCAAACGGCTTATTAATATCCGGTGTAGACAGATATACCGCTTTACACAAAGCCTCTTTAAGTTTCTTAAACGCGTTGTGGGCGTCATCGGTCCATGGGATATCATTGGGGACTGGTTTCTTCGTTAACTCTGTTAGGGGTTTCGCTATTTCCGCATAGCGTGGCACATACTCCCTGTAGTAGTTCATGAGCCCTAACACTGACCGTAGCGCCTTTTTTGTTTTAGGCACGTTCAACTGCTGTATTGTCGCTATTTTCCCAGGATCTGGACCATGTTTCCCAGAACCCACCACGTGGCCCAAATACCTTACTTCTGCCTTCGCGAAGGAACGCTTTTCCAAATTAGCCGCGAAGTTCAAAGACCTTAGGGTTTGGAGTACTGCTTTTAGATGAATCAAGTGGTCCTCCCATGTCTGAGAATAAATGATTATGTCATCTATAAAGCTCTCCGCGTAATCTGAGTGTGCCCTCAACGCTTGGTTCATAACCCTTTGGAAAGTGGCTGAGGCTCCTGAAAGTCCAAATGGCATGACCCTCCATTGGTATTGCCCTTTGGGTGACACAAAACTAGTTAGTTCTTTCGAACTCTCCTCCATCGGAATCTCCCAATATCCCTTTAAAAGGTCGAGCGTAGTTAGGAATTTTGCACGTCCTGCCTTGAATCTTAATTCATCCGAATTTTGCATTGGGAACGCTACAATCTGACTCCCCGCATTGAGACCTCGATAGTCGCAACACAACCGTACAGTACCATCCTTTTTTGCCACACAGACTATGGGGTAGGCAATCTCCGCTGTAGACGGTTCAATGAGCTCCCTCATTATCAACTCCTCAATCTGCTTCTCGACCTGCGGTTTAATTGACTCGGGTATCCTATAAATGTGCGGTTGTTTCCGTTCCACGCCCGGTTTCAGTCGAATTGTGTGGGACCCTACATTGGCTTTCCTCATCTCTCCATTGAATAGAGAGCCAAACCCGTTCAACAAAGAACACAATTCTCGTTTCTGATGTCCTCGTAAGTGATCAAGTCCCTTGCTCTTACCGAACGTCTCGATATATTGCCTGCCGTTTATTGGTTTGTCAATAGGCGCGTGCAGGACTTCTCCGAATTCTTCGTCTGACTCATATATTACTCCCACTGCCCCGATGGGTTGTACGTACTTGCGTATCTTATTTTGATGTAAATGACGGGAACTACCATCTGACAACTTCACTATATACGAGTGGGGTGATTTGACTTCCACTATTTCTCCTGGCCCCATCCATCTCGAACAAATCTTGTTTGTACTGTCGGGAACCAGGACAACTACTTCATCACCCAGTCCGAACTGTCGATTGGAGGACCTTAAATTGTGGTGATGGACGTACCGTGCCTGTTGTACTTCAGCCTGTGTCGTAGCGAATTCCTGAGCCGATTTTAGCCTATCTCTGAGTGACCTGAGATATTCTGAGACTGATTCCCCCACTCCTTGAGGTATCACGGCTTCTTCCACCCAACTGGATTTTAAAATCGCCAACGGGCCTTCCGGTAAACGACCGTACATTAACATAAACGGTGGTACACCCGTAGTGGAACTTGGCGCTTCTCTATACGCCCATAATAAATAGGGTAGTAATTTATCCCACTCTCTTCCTTGATCACTAATAGCATGATGAAGCATATTTTTCATGGTCCCTATAAACCTTTCCACTAATCCGTTCGCGGGAGGGTATCCAGGTGTCAAAAACTTTGGGGTTACGCCCAACTTACCCAAAAATTCCTTGGTTAACCGGGATGCAAAATTTGTCCCATTATCCATAGCGATAGTCCGTGGGACCCCCATCCTCATGAACACCTCAGTGAATGCCTCACAGGTTGCCTTCGCAGTTAACGATCTCAAAGGTACCGCCTCCGGCCATCTACTGTGTTGGTCAATAATGCATAACACGTACTACTGCCCCCTTGAAGATTTAGGCTCTACTGGCCCAAAAATGTCCGCATTAACCACCTGAAACGGCAACTCAGGCCTTCCTACCGCTTCAATTGGAGTTCGATCTTTCACGTTCGTCCTCCTTCTTAACTGACAGTTGTGACAGGCCTCACACCATCTCGTTATCTCTTTGCCCATTCCTTCCCAGTAAAATGACATAGCGATCCTCTCTTTTGTTTTCTTAGAGGCTAGATGTCCCCCCGTTAAGGTTTCATGCGCTAGTTTGATGATTTCCTGTCTCCGACTTACGGGAACTACTAACTGACTGTAAGGCTGTCCCGCGATCTTCCCAGTGTGGTATAAAATCCCCGAGTCTAGCCAGTAATCGTTCTTCCTTTCTCTCGCCTTGCTAAACGCGCAACTTAAAGACTCACACGCCCCCTGCTCTATCCGAAATTTTTGCGTTTGTGATAAGGGCATCTCATTATCGGTTTCCACTATCCCTTCCTTGACCTTCGGATACTCAATCGCGTCTATTGTTACCGTCCTTACATCGAGGACTTCCATTGTGGTTTCACCACTTGGGTCATTCTCCCCTCTATCCCCAGGAGGTAACTTTCCCTGTTGAGCATCGTCTTGAATTCGTGGTTCTACGAATTCCCCTAGATACCGGCGCTGTTGCTCTCTCATAAGTCGTAAATCACGTGGTGTCACCAATGCGACCTCGTTTAAATTTTCCACGACGGCTGCCTGGATAGTAACAAAAGGCCTTATATCCTCCGTCTCTGTCCATAAACTTAACGGAATTGAAACAAGTCTCGCTTCTACTTCAGGACCTATAGCTGATTTTAACAATATTTTCCCTCCTGATTCTAAATAATTTTCGGGGACTATTGATTTCCTCAACACCGTTATTTCTGCCCCGCTATCGATAACGCCTTTGAACTTTTCATTATCAATTCCAAATTCTTCCCGAGGTAATTCCCCTTCTTGATTTCCTTCTGGAATTTCGAAATGTACGGCCACTTTGTTTAATCCCCTTTCAGCCGGGTAATTATCCAACCCCGAATCTGTTTTGCTAACCACCTGGTTAATTTTTCTTTCCCTTCCTCTCTGATCTCTTAGTTTTGGACAATTGGATTTAAAGTGCCCTATTTCCTCACATAGGAAACACTTCACCTTCTGCCTTTCCTGTGTTCTGTAATCTATACTATCGCTTCCTTGGCCCTTCTCATACTTATTCGTCTTAACGATGCGATCTCCAATACTACTTTTGCTTCCAATTCTCTGTCCATCCCTCTCGTTTCTATTACTTTCTAACCTCCAATTTCTCAACCCTATGTCGCGACTAAATTTATCTGATGAACTCGCATGAGGTTGAGCCTCCAGATAAATATATATTTCCCTCACCAACTCGTTTGGTTTCAACCATTTTTCTCCCTCTTTGACCAGAATATGGGATGTAACGTGGTTTGGCAATAAATCTTTTATTTTATCTGCCATTACCAGATCTTTTAAATCTTGTAGCGACGCAATATCTCGGCTTTTTAAATAGTACTCAAAAAGAGTTCTCATCCGAGCAGCGCACTGTACATAGTTTTCTCCTGGTCTCTTACCACTGTTTTCAAAATTTCTTTTGTGCTGTAATGGGGTTAGTTTATTATCAGCTAAAACGCATTCTTTAATTGATTGATAATCAGTAAGTTTCTCGATGCCTAAATTGTTCGTTAAACTACTAATAAAATCTGACAATTTATGTAAAATAATTTTTCCCCAATACTCTTCTGGTACCGAATAAACCTCAAAGATCGTTTCCGCCTGATGGAAGAAAAATATCCAATTTTCAGTTCTTTGTGGAGTTTTTGGTAGTTGTTCCTTAACAAGTCTCACGTATTTAATTAGATCACCCTCCGACGTTTCGGTACCCGTGCTTTCTAGTGATCTACGGTTTTCATGTTCTTTCATTTTGATTTCCAACTCTTTTAACTTAATCTCCTGTTCCCTTCCTAATCTCTTATCTTCACGTTCTAATTCTAATCTCTTTTGTTCGCGTTCATAATTTAACTGTTCTTTTTCTTCGCTCTCTTTCCTGTCATTAACAATACCTTCCAGAAGTGCCTTAACCATCTCTTCCTCATACCTTTCACTGCTACTTATCATTTCACTTAACCCTATCACTGTCATTCTTGGATTCAACTCCAATTCCAACTCCAGAGCTAGAGAGATGAGATCAGCTTTCTTCGTCCTCATTAGAAAAGCCATTTTTAACGCTAGATTATATCCAACTAATATAATACTTAAGATCAATAATAGTCTATCTTTAACTTGTTATGTTAATCTTAAATAAACAAGTTATTTCTATCCCTGTATTATATTGCCAACTTATTCTAGTTTTAACTCAGTTAAAATTTTGTTGCACACTTCCATCTATATATAGAATTTACCGTATTACGGCTACCCTTTTGTACTGTTTCTTATACTATAGGTTACGTAGACAGTTAAACCAATTACATATATATATATATATATATACTAACAACAATATTACTTCGTTTTGGCCCTCAATACACAATAACAGAACAGTTACAACACTCTTGTATCCTTCCAAAGTATACCTATACTTTTATACACTACAATAAACAACTGAAGTTATATATTCTACTATGCAATCCGAACATAATAATATTTTACCCTAGTAAAATACCTCTTAACCATTAAGTTTCACAAAACACAATATTCTCAACTTAACTTTCCATAATATTCTTAAAACAATGACATACATTTCTTGTGTAAGCCCCCCTGTTCAATTTTAAGTAACAACAAAATTAAACGGGTATCTGGATTTACCTTTATCGGACTTCCCTTGGGATGGCGTCAGGATCTTGTAGACTTCGTTGATTCGGCCTCGCTGATGCTCCGAAAGTAGGCTTCGCTGATGCACCAAAAGAAGGCTTCGCTGCTGCTCCGGAAGTAGGCTTCGCTGCTGGTCCGGGAGTAGGTTTGGCACTTTCACGGGCTTTCCAGGTACAAGCTTTTTTTTTCTTCTATACCGGCGTATCCAACTCAGCCGATTCCCCGCAAATAGCTTGTAGTTACCTTGCAGACGGCTTCCCTCGATACTGTGAAGACATTCCTTCGGCGTTCACTCCCAATTATCAACTATGGGGTCTCCCCAGTCTCAATAATACTTGAAGATTCCTTTATCGCCGTCCGGTGTGGAATCCGGATCTGCTCAGACTTTTCTTTGGAATTCTGGACGACAATCCTACCATCTGCGCCACTGTGACGGTTCTTCCTTAGGCTGATTTCCTAATCCTCTGCCTTGTCGTCCTCCAAACAGTAACACTAGTCCATGAGCATATTTCACTTATTTATTTACAAATTTCTTGACTATAGTATTTACAGGTATAATACATCATCGGAAATAATACCCTTCGATCTCCAGCGCAAAACAACGCGTCCTGCTTCCTCGCTGGTCTTCGTGCAAGTCCCTTCTCTTTTCAACCCTCCCCAAACGGGTTCCTTTTCCAAAAACCCGAGAGGGACCCCCGTGGAGTTCGATTCTATGTTCATCGACCCGTCCCAAACCCGGTGAGGTTACGGGGAACTTCACAGAAGTAATAATAAAGAAGCTTCTTAAGTCAAAGTTAAAATTCCATTACAGATCATATAACAATTCTTTATACCCTAGTCATACCTCTACTTCATTTTAACTAGAAAGGCTCTTCGCTCTACATTTTATGCAAGTACCCATTATTAAAGCGAAAGAAACATTTAGTGCCTTTTAAAATCTATACTTCGTTTAGAAGACTAAATTTTTCACATAGATCAACCTACGAGTTCCCTGCATAGAGGAAATATAAAAGTAGACTGAGTAAAGAAAACCCTCTTAAGTACTCAGAATATCATGTGACCAAACTAGTAACTGTGTGTGGACCCTTTGAAAATAAAATTTATAAAAATCATAAACAAAGCTCTAATTAAGGATTGGAATTCTTGACAGAAATTTTAAATTGTATCTATTATTATTACTTTAATATTTCGTCTGACACTTGGGCTGTGCTTGCAAAGAGGGCATTTAGGGATGTAGGCATTGTAAATTAGAAGTATGTAATTATTATTTTTTTATTTGAAATAAAAAACTTTGATTTCGTAAAAGAGTTTGAAGAAAATTAATAACTACATTTGTTCTAAAAATGTTCTTGGTTTGTGAAGAACCCCTCTCTAGAAACCAAAACATAGAAATATGTAACCAAGCATAAATATAATAATTTAACAGTACACAACAAACTCCAAAATTCGGAATCGTTCGGCCCATGACCATTTAGGAATTTTTGCACATTTTTTGCCGAAAAAATTCGTAATTTACATCTCCCAAATAGCGCAATTTTTGTGATTACTATTGTAAAATTGCAGTTTAAAAAAAAAAAAAAAATTTGAAAAAAAGGTAAAACCTTTCTAATACAATGATGCAAATTTTTTTCTAGCAAATCTTCTAACATTTCTATGTGGTATTTGCTCTGAACATGGACGTTATTTTGCGTTGTTTCATCAGTAAGGTCCAGGATTTACTCCTTGTTCTTTAAAAGTTGTCGGAAAGATGTAAAAAAAGAGAGAAAAAAAATTATCAAAACGTCCCAATTTTGGACACTTCCGAATATTGGATAAATTGACTTGGTCAAATTTATTTTATATACATAGCCAAGCCACATTTAATACTGAAGGTTTATAGATCTAAGTTTTATGAAATGTAATAAAATGTTGTGGTTATGAATATATTTCAAAAACGGTTGTCTATGTGTTCCTTCCCTCCTTTTAATGGTAGTTTGTAGAGTGGGGTGCCAGATCAAGTTTTGATCTAGTCATATAACCGGGATTCAAAACTACGAGGCGTTTTTCTTGGATACTTATGTTAGAGATTGACTCCAGATTGTGAAGACAATAGCTCCAGTGTGACCTTTATTAAAATACCAACAATATCTTGTATCATGGAATCTCAACCCAGGGCGGTATATTTACCAAATGCAATTATTGTCAATCAGTCGTATCTGCAATTCAGACATTTTAATTTTTCGTATGTCTTACAGATTTATAGAATACTTTGGATCAAGCCATCTACCATTAAGAGGATTGATATGAGTTGAAAGAACGTATTGGCAGTGAAAACTGACCTTATCATTGGAGGAATTTAGTTTTATAAAGAGGTTTGCATTACATATTTTGAGGGTTATTGTTCTTTTCTAAAGAGAGCTTCTTCCAAAAGATTTCAAAACGTTCTTTTGTATAAAGAAAATCAATCTACACGTTTTCTCTGCCCGTTTTAGTCGATTATGGCAAAATCAAGGGACAACTAGTTGTCATTTTTAACCACGGTCTGTTGACGTTGTGTAAAGTGTTGAGATCAACACCTGAATAGGTACCCTACTCTCTAAACTTCAACACCACATCAGCGTAAAGCCATTTAAGGCCTCGACTAAATCCAGCCATTAAATTTAGGATAATGGAACACTTGATTTTTAAATCTTTAAGGACTCTTTATTTAGCAACGCAATTTTACAGATCATGGAGCATGAATTTTGAGTATCGAAACCTAAGCATTGAATTTAGGGGTTAATGTAAAGTGAGCTGTGTAATTTCCGCATTTACACGTGTTTCAATAGGAAAAGACCCAAATTATAAAATTGACATTTAAATTACTGTCACATTAAATATTTATTTTTCAGTAGCATTTTAAAAGACTGACAATCAGCACTTGGTCGTTTTTTTTTAATTATTCAGAACTCAACCTGATCTATCAACTATTATTGAACACTTTATGTGTTAAAGTTTTTCGAAATATTTTCATATTTTCTATTCGCTTTCAAGTTTGCCTAATTACAGTGAAATACCTCAAATCATTTCAAATTTTACGCATAAACGATTTATTTCTTCAAACCCACAAATCCCTCTTAGGTTACAGTTTAGCCGTGGAGATCTTACGACACCTAACAGTGTTAATCTCAACAATATATTATAAGAATACACAAAACGTCGAATTGTTGCGCACTGTTGTGGTTACAACAATGGCCATTAACTTCATTGTTCGATTTTCCTTTTTAGTTCATACTCAGCTTTTTGATTCTCAAGTTAGCATCTTAAAAGTTTTCTTGCGATCTTTACTATAATTTTTCAAACGTTCAGATTTTCTGAAGTAATTTCTTCGTCGGAGATTTAGTGATTCCTTTGGAAATCATGTCCTATTTCCGAACAAAGAAAAATCGAGGCTTCAATTTCATGAGAAGCCTTTGGTGAGTACCTGGATTCAAAGCATAAATAGAAACTCAAGCTTAGCTTAAGTATTTGACTAACAATTTTTTGAAAACTGTGTAATCTATAATAAATATTTGTGTGTACTGGTTATAAGAAAAACGAGTAACGTATTTTATTAGAAAGGAAGTCTTTTGAGTTTCTGGGTTCATTTACAAGTAGAAACTATAGTTAAGCTTATGTATTTGAGTCAAAATTTTTTTAATTTACTCGATAACTAAAAAATATTTGTTTTAGACTTTGTTCTACAAAAATAATGTATAGCATTTATCTATATATCTATGTATGTATCTCTCTCTCTCTATATATATATATATGTGTGATAGATCTAAGTTTCATGGAATGTAACAAGATGTTGTGGCGAAGAATATATTTTAGCATCGGTTGTTTACGTGTTACGTCCCTCTATTTCAGGGCTAAGGGGGAACAGACCGGAATTGCAGTGAAGGCAAAAGGGCCAACAGGAGAAGAAGGTAGGCTCAATGAAAAAGCTCCAGGACACATTACAAGTTCAAATAATAAAGAGATTGAAATCACGAGCCCTAATGAGCAAACTCACCAAGTGGAAGTGATTATCGAACAAGAGGAAAAGGAGACTGACCAAGTAGAAGTAAGCACCGGACTATCTGATGGTCAAAGCAGCCAAGAGGAAGATGGACAAACCACCCAAAGCGTTTGTCCTAATGGCCAAGTAGACCTCCAGTGTGAAGATGCACAATCAAAGCCGCAGGAGAATGAAAACATTAATTTGTGTTCAGTAAGTATACAGGAAATATATTGATGTAATTTTCGTAAAACCTTTCTTCCAAACATTTATAATTCTTTGCATTTTAATAGTTTAGTACGGATTGTAAATTTCCAAATGCATGTTAGATTATACCTAATGAATTTATTGCGATGTTTTACATGGGTTTGTGAAAAACTCACAACCTGACAAAAAAGCAATTGGGTATAGAAAAAAAACAAGTAGGCTTCAATATAGAGATGTTTTTAAGAGATGTAAAATTCAAACGAAACGTTTTGCCCTTGGCTTCATCATTTGAATTAAATATTCTTCGTTACACATTTTGTAATTCTATCCTATAGAATGATAAATTTACTGTCTGTGAATGAATCTCAACTTCCTTTGAAATCGTTTATGGCAGCAAATCCAAACGTCTACGACAGCTACAAGGGGACATTATTTCGGACGAATCGAGATTATACCATAATTCGAGAATCAGAATATGGTATCACTACCCTCTAAGAGAAGGAAACTGCACTTTTAGACTCATGATAGTTTTTTCTCACGTTTGCCCTGCATCACGACTTTTAGGATGAATGTAGAGCTTGTATAATAGGAGACACATCATCAAGTGATCTTGGTTCATCTGTGATGAAGACGATGATCTTTTTTGACATGTTTGAAGTCACCATTCGAGTTTTTAATAAATAGCAAATGCGTTTTTGCCATAACATCATAACTTGCTACTTTATAAGTTAATATTTTATATTGTATTTCATCTATCGGTATATTGTCCTTTCAATATAAAAATCTTTTAAGTGTTACAACTACTACTGAAATATTTATTTATGTAGTATTCGATATAATCTATATTCATATTTGTGACGCAGTAAATATTTAATAGTTTTATTAAAAATTTGGACAAGAGTTACACACCTTTTAAACTCCTGAAAAAATCTTAAACGATCTGGTTTGAAAAAACCCTTTTTTCTCGTACTTAAAACTTTATTTTTAACTATGTAACCAATGCAGCTTTGATTACACATACATTTGGTTAAATAGAGCTTGGATAAAAAGTACAATTAGTCAATGTTCTTCTGTAATGCATTTATTTGTCGCTCTACAGTGCATCATCTGGAACTTCACGTTTGTTTTTTTATTCCTCGGTACTTTTGTTTTTAACCAATATTTAATTCGTCTTTTTGTTCTTACAGTTAAATGAAATTCGTCTTATGCGGCAATACAGGGTTGGTCTCAACATCTTTAACAAGAAACCTGAAAGAGGTATTCGCTTCTTAATCCAGCGGGGTCACCTGGAAGCATCTCCTAAAGCCGTTGCTCGGTTTTTACTCTCTCGGCCAGGACTGAGTAAACAAATGATTGGCGAATACTTAGGGAACCTACAAAATTCATTCAACATGGCTGTATTAGGGTAAGTGTTTATTCTGACTAAACGTATTAAAGTTAGTAGATAACATCTGCTCCCCAAAAATCTCACTTTCGGATGAAGTGACCCCGGGAGCAGAAAGTGCTTAAAACTGCGACATGTGACGCAGAACACAGTGTTTACAAATAAATTTTTCTTTAATTTTATCAAAATGTTGTAGTTTTTTTAAAAATATAATTTACGATAGTCTGCAATGCAATGCGCGCTTCGTGCCACATATTTCTTCATTTTCTAGCTACGTAACAGCCTTCGTAGACAACCCAAAATACCACAAACGCTTTATAAACAACACAACGTTTACGTCAATGACAAAATGCATGCTAAACAAATGCAATTGCCTTGGGTTGTGTTGCAGAACATTGCATATAAATCAGCACCTGGGGGAGAGATTGTTTATGTTGTGCAATATTTATTTTATTTCAAACATGTGTTTGGATACGAGCTTTTGATTATAAGTGTGCTCAAATAAGAGACAGTTTGAATGGGTCAAGATTACTTCGTTTCAAACGTTTGGATTTTAGCTTTCGATAAGTGCGCTTACAAATAATTTCATGAAACACCCAAAGAAATAATTTTTGCTGTTGTTTTTTATTACAAATTACCATAAATTATTTCAATAAGATTTTTTTTTGAATGGCCGCTTTGGAGTAAAAAGGATAGGTCATCACTTTTTGGTATCTCATAGAATTTTGATAATAATTTTGTATACCTTGTGTTAAAAAATTTTGAAAATCGATGACATTAACCTGTTTACTACGGCTATAGATATCAGAAGTGCGATTCTTTCGTGGCGCGATTCGTATAACTTTCAAGTTTCAACTGATGTACTGCCTGTTGTCTAAATTCTTCATTGATACAATCATTTTACAACTGGCGTACCAGCCGTAGTCTATAGGTTAATACATTAAAGGTAATAATGTTTATGGGTTAAAATTGCATGGGTGAATAAGTATATTTTAAACGTAAAAATACTTGACATTTAAGAACAGTTTGTTGTCAAAAGGTTCCAAATTCGAAGTAGTTTGAGCTCATATTTGTGAAAATAATTTTCTTTATTCCTTTTTATATTCATAATTATAATTTCAAACTACTTTTCCTGAAATTGTCAGTATTTTCGCTAGAATTCAAATTTTGATTAATTTTAAATTCAGTGTAAAGTAAAATTATTTAAATTTTACTTTTATAACACTTATTTCCCACTGTTTTTAAAAATTCAAACTGAAAATAAATTTTATGTTACAGAAGATTTCTATTTTTAAACTTTGGAAGAAAGTTTTGAACAATTTTTACTGTGTTTCACGGTTTTACTATGTTTTAAAATATGAGTAAATTCTTTATTTTTAATCTTGATTCTATTTGCCTTCCACAGATGTTTTGTGGAAGATCTGGAATTCGCATCCATGGAAGTTGATGTTGCCCTCCGAAAGTTTCAGACGTACTTTAGGATGCCGGTAAGTATTAAAGATATTTTCATTTAATGAAACTCATACATGATGTATGAAATTACATTTAAAGAAAAACATGCAGATAATTTCAGAAGAACAAAAACTTCATACTATTGTAATAATTTAATTAATTGAAGTTCTCCACCACACATGCTCGTAAACATACAATAGGGTCAAAACAAGAATAGTTTAAAACAACACACATGTATAAATAAAGTTCCATGAATTAATAAATTTACATTATGCATACATTAATTTTTCCGTAACAAAAAATTATTTCTGGAAAGTAAAGATTATTTCTTTAACATATCCAATCATACTTGTATATTTTAAGTTTTGGTGAATGGTTCTTTATGTACTTTTAGGGAGAAGCTCAAAAAATTGAAAAACTTGTGGAAGTTTTCAGTCATCGCTACCTTGCCTGCAACCCCGATGTAGCTTCAAAATTGCACAACCCTGAGACCGTATTTGTGCTAGCATTCGCCATCATGATGCTAAATACTGACCTCCACACACGCAGCATGAAAGCCGATAGAAGGATGAAAATGGAGCAGTTTGTACGTAATCTTCGATGTGAGTACCTGTCTCTGTGAGCTTTTTGTGTATTTAAATACATCTGGGTAGTACGTGTTTTGATGAATATTTTGAATTTATATAAATCTATTTTTCTACATTTTAATAGCTATTGATGATGGTCACGATTTGGATCGCGATATGTTGATTGGAATTTATGAAAGGATCAAAATGAATGAATTCAGAATGGGATCAGACCACACAAATGAAGTTTTCAAAGTTCAACAAACTATTGTTGCGAAAAAGCCTGTAAGTATCTTCTCAAAACCAAGTAAATTAAATGTTACCTATTTATCGGGTCTTATAAAAAATGTATATTGGACACTTCTAGTGCCAATAAAGGTAGAACATTTGTAAAGAACAATCTTGCACAAATTAGTGTATTATATGTTCATGCAAGTAAAAAGATATGAAACGTTAGTAAAATATTTATAATGACTTAGTTTTAAATACCATTTTAGTTTAAGTTTTCTTAGTTTAAGTATTTAGTTTAAATTTTTGTGTTTTCCATTGCTATAATTCTGTTTGTTTAATTTTTTGTAGAACCTTGCCTTACCTCACAGGCGCTTAGTGTACAACTGTCGTTTGAATGAAGTTTATGGCGTCACTAAAAAAGAACGACGAAGTGTCCATGAAAGAGAAGTTTTCCTGTTCAACGATTTATTAATGGTAACTTTGTCACTCATTTATGACAACAAATTATTTAATCAACTTATTTTACAAATAGGTGCTCATTTTCATGCAGTTTACCTCAATAACTGCTTCAAACACAATTGCGTGTATTGAGGGTCACTCTATAAATAGGGATTATATGATTTGAAAGGGCTTTTGTGTAGTAAGTCAGTTATTAAATTAACTTTCATTTTATTTTTTCTTCTTTCAATCATGCGTACTTTTATCACACAAATACCTTGTGAGCCCGAAACAAAACATCAGAGGATCACCTTCCTGTTCAGGATATATTCCTGTTATAAAACACCACTGGAGAAAAGGACATGGGGTTAGGATGGACTTTCTTAGAATCTTGACCAACACTAGCCTGAAGCAGGAGACCAAGAGTAGCTAAGTGCAATATGACCAACTAGAATGTTTAAAGAATTCATTTTGGAATAAGGGTGTCCTGTTTCTACAGCAAGACAGGCAATACTTTTGTAGCATATGTGATTTATTTTTCTTGAGAAAATATAAAACAATCTTATATGTTGATACTGAATTTGAAAATCAGACACATTGGTTTCCTTCTGAACTGTTTATGTAGAATGAGTAACATAGCTTAAAACCATAATTGAAAGCAAATTTCAACTATATGAGAATGTAAGTATAAAAATATGTAGTTTTATCAATTACATTTCCATATTTATAATGAAAACATGTTTCTTCTGATTAGGTAACCAAAAAGAAAAGGAATGTTACTTATAAATACAGGCAATCTTTTCCTTTATGTGGCATGAGTGTTACGTTATTTGAATCCCGATGTAAGTATTATCAGTGAATTATGTTTAAAGATATATGAATTCATTTGCTATTGACAATTATTAACATACCAATTAGATCTAGATTATTCATTATCTAGAAATTCTGGATACAAGAATTGAGAATTAAAACAATTTTTGCACAGAACTGAAATTTGAAAATTTATTATTAGATTGTGAATTTTTTTTATGCCGAATGTAATAGTTAGAGTTGTGATTTTAAGTTTGAGTTGAAACAAGAATAGATAGAATACGACCAATATAAATGGTTAGTATATAATTATGTAAAATATTGAAAAATGAAAATGTTGCTTTCAATAAAATATCGATTCAACAAAACTAATAAAGTTATATCTGTATGTTATGCATTCATTCTAACAATGATTTATTGTTCTATAGACGTTTCAAATGGCATTCGTCTTAGTCGAAGAGCTGATGAAAAAGTATTGATAGATTTCAATGCTAGAAATGAGGATGATAGATCTAGATTTGTGGAAGAGTTGAAAGAATCAATTTTGGAGGTAAACTATTTTTTATTTCTAATAAGAAGGTATGGCGACTTTTCTGTGTACATACTATTAAAACACTAAAAGTTACATAAATTTACATTGTTATTTTATCGAAATATTATTCATGTTAAAAATATTTTTATCTGAATGGGCCTTGCTTTCTTCCTTTCTTGCTACTAGAGTTTAGAATTTTAAAAAGTCAAATAACTATGCTAGAAAATTTGCTATCCAAACTAACTTATAAAAAAAATCAAAATGTATTCAATATTTTTGTGGTTACAAATTCTTACTTTTAGTAGTTTAATTCTTTATATCAAGCAGTTTGCTTAATAATCCAAATTACAGGTTTTTGTTTCTTATGTGAAACTGCTATGATAGTTTGAGTTTCTGTCAAACGTTGAGATATTTATATAGTTTATATCTTTAGAAAAACATTTAATCGAATAGAAATTTAAAGGTATTTCTGAATTAGCACAATTATTTCAATTTCTAATAAATGAATATCAAGGTATAAAATAAAAAATAATCGTATAACAAAGAAAACTGAATTTTCCATTTTCTTGTTCAGTCATTCATCCGATATTCATTCATTCCTTTACATATGAATGTCACACAGGATGTTAGATAATGGGATATTTTTTTATCTATTTCTTTATAAATTTGCTTTAATATGGATGAAACATGGCACACATAGGACATTGTAGGTGACTGGTGGACAATGATGTGATAAACTATTTTTTTCGGTTGCACGATATTAGATTTCCTTTCTTTTACAAACCGTCTCTGCTACCCTCTCTGAGTTCCTGTCTTCTCCAAGTCAGGGTAGAAGTCCCCTTTTATACCATGTTCTCCGATTGGGCATGAGAGCAAATTGGTTTACATTCAACAATTCAAGAGCGGCGTAAGATGGGAAATGACCTCACCAAACCAAATGGTGAGGTACGTGGATAGTCAGCTATAAAGCATGTTTGTCAGAACTCAAACTATTTCCGAAAACGATCTTCAATTATAACTTTGTTCTTTAGATGGACGAAATGGAAAACCTAAGAATCGAAGGTGAGAAGATGAGGAGGGTTAGAGGCACTTCGAACAGACGCACTGGAGTTGCCGACATGGAAATAATACCTCAGACTTCGAAACTCTCATCAGAAAGCGACTCATCAGAAAACATCTTCTTGCCATCAGAATTGTCCAATTCTTTACTAGATCTTCAAGAGGAACGTAAGTTACCTGAATGAAAGAGTTGGATTTTTTATGATATGTCTATCTAAAAAGTATATATAATCACACCTTAAAATTCCTAAGTATAAAGAATGGTTAATATTTAATTTTAGAAGCAAGAATAGGTGTGTACTGGTATTGATATATTCATATAAATACTTAACATTCAGGTTAAAAGTACTAATGTACATTATTATGCATTTATTGCGTATGAGCTGAATATGTGGTTTTCTTAATATCTGCGGGGTAATTCAAAATTCCCTGTTCAAACTTTATTCAACAATTTTTTAAGGATGCTCCAAAATAAAGGGTTTTTTTTTTGCTATAAAGTTTATCTAGCAACTGTTTGCCAACTACTCTCTTTTTAACTTTGTTATTTGCTATGCGTTATTCTTACAAGAATTACTTGTATTTTGAGGTGGCTAGAGTGCATATAACCTAAGGGGCTGCCGATGATACAGATAAACTGTTCAAAGGTTATACTAAGTACACTTCCCCAAGAATCATGTGCCTAATCATGTACCATTTCAAGTTAGCACTCCAAGCTGTGGGAAACCGAAAGATTCCATGCTAACGGGTATGATGTGAGTTGGCTTAGAAATGTGAGCACTCCCGAAGTGTGCTGCGGTTAAGTTTATTTACCTTGATTTCTCTCAGTCTTGTATAGAGTGGCATTCATTTCTGGATGCTCGAACATGGCCAACTTGTATCATTTGCGCCAGCAAAAAAAATTCTAGTTCCACTATTTTGCTGTGTAAACATTCAGACGTTTGTCGGCTTGGTTCTCGCCTATTAGAAAGGCATTTAATGTTACCATCTTTGTTCTTGATCGAGCATTATCTATTCAGACATGGATCCTACAACAGAAACTGAAGAGTTGATCAAAGTACGTCTTACGAATGCCGAAATTGAAAACAAAATTATTTGCAAAAACGTTTATGGTTAAAGGACCAGATTGAATGCTTGAAATACACTGAATCCCTCTGAGTAATTTGCTTCTCTTTTCAATACGGACGGTCGCTATTGCATTAAAGACATGAGTGTAGTAATTACTGTATTACTTTCTGTATTCAAAATTATATAATTTCTCAAAGATGATTTTTTTACAGTATTAAGAAGAGCAATTCGAAAAGGAAGTTCAGGTTCTTTTGAACAGTAAGATGGTAAGTGCATCTTGAATCTTCATTCGTTTATTTCTTAATTTTTTTTATAAAATTAACTTTTATTCTATCAATTGAGTATATATCAAATGTGTACAAGAAATACTTGATCGCGTGCTACAATACATCGATATAAATAATGTTTACTGTCTATTTATAAAATATCTCAATGGAATCAGTAAATATCTATAGGAAAATATCTTAACTTTCCGATTTAGAACATCCGAAAAATATTAAATGGTGTCCCATATGTCAGTGACTTGCCGCTCTTCCTAGTCTATGGATTTTGATTTTTTTTAAATATCCTCTCAAATACAATAAAATGAGTAAAAAATTTAATGTTAAAAAAATAGAGTGGTATTAAATAACTTTGAACTAATTTGTTTTTCTGCACAGACTCGAATAACATCTTCTCGCATCTTTACTTAACATATTAGAGTAGCCCTTTACAATTATGACCCAAATGGCCGAAGATAATTTCCGGAAACACGATTTAAAGTCTTAGTTCATTTTCGTCAGAGTTGGGACAACATTGTTGTAGTCTTCACTGAAATCAAATTTACCAATACATCTATATCCTTACTGAGTAATCTCTTTGAATAGCTGTACAACTAAAATTATTTCAGTTTGGCTAGCGTCATTAATCAAATAATGTTGCTTAGCCTCGAAAGGGCAAATAAATATTTAAATCTCTCTTGGAGATTGTCACGAAGTATCGAGTCGTTCCTAACACTGACCTGACATTCATAGTTGAGATATCTAGTCGCTAGCAAACTTTAAAGAAGGCTGAATAAGGACAGAGTTCCTACTGTTAAAAATAGTAAATTATTATATTTTATTAATTTATATATAATAATTTTTTAAATTATGTTATTACTGTTACATTACGTACTGTTTAAGTACTTCCTATCGTGTTTAATTCCTGCATGGGTGTACTATCGGATGTCAGTAATGCTTTCTATGTACGTATGTGTATGTCTATAATTTGGCGATTTTCTTTTGTTTGTTGAGCGGATATGAGCCCAATATGGGTCTTTCAACAATATTATTACTCACATCCAACCCACAAACAAATAAAGAACTTCTACAAAATTTTAAGGAACATTATTTTGTTAACGACAAGCTTTCATTTTCCAGAGAGAAAAATAAAATCGAAAAAATTAAAATAAATATGAAAATATCTACCAGTGTAATGTAAACTAGTTTAAGAAACCGGAGGATTGAAAAATTATAAACAAACTTATTTTCCTCGTTGATGTAACTTATGTACATTTCCTTTCTCTTAGGGAAGCGAACAATTGAACTACAAGACCTGTTGAGCAACGATAGCCGTCCCGGACCAGAAAAGCTCTGCGGGTGCCCTCCTCGTGTTCGCCCACCCTCCTTTCTATAAATACGTCAAAATTCCTGCGGACACGAGGGGAGCATTCGTAGAGTTTAGAAGGCCGGATGTCTACACGTACTGCCACAGCTCGTTCATTTGGAATTGCTCCAAGGCAACACAACATCAAATATTTATTGGACAAGTAATAAAAATATTCTATAGCATCAAACCGACTCCTCGTCTTTGAGCATGCCAACAGCTGAACTACAAGACCTGTTAAGCAACGATAGCCATCCTGGACCAGAAGAGCTCTGCGGGTGCCCTCCTCGTGTTCGCCCACCCTCCTTTCTATAAATACGTCAAAATTCCTGCGGACACGAGGGGGGCATTCGTAGAGTTTAGAAGGCCGGATGTCTACACGTACTGCCACAGCTGGTTCATTTGGAATTGCTCCAAGGCAACAGAACATCAAATATTTATTGGACAAGTAATAAAAATATTCTACAGCAGCAAACCGACTCCTCGTCTTTGAGCATGCCAACAGCTGAACTACAAGACCTGTTAAGCAACGATAGCCATCCTGGACCAGAAGAGCTCTGCGGGTGCCCTCCTCGTGTTCGCCCACCCTCCTTTCTATAAATACGTCAAAATTCCTGCGGACACGAGGGGGGCATTCGTAGAGTTTAGAAGGCCGGATGTCTACACGTACTGCCACAGCTGGTTCATTTGAAATTGCTCCTAGACAACAGAACATCAAATATATTTTGGAGAAGTAATAAAGATATTCTATAACTCCAAACTGACTCGTCTTCTTTGAGCACATTGAATTGATATTCCAATCAAACTTTAAACAAAGAATGAGCGTGCGGCTGCTGCAGCCTGATTGGTAGAGTTTCGGAAAAGGAACCGGAGGGTTGCTAGTTCTAAATTCTATCAAACCAAAGACCGTCGTGCACATATGGATTGGAGCATGTTAAATCTGCCGAGGTTTCAAATGTCCTCAAGTAGGGGGGGATGAGGGAACTAGGAGTGGGTTTTCAGCTCAAGTGCTGGGGAATCAAGAAAATTAACAGGGAAGGTTGTATGCATAGACTTGAAATATAAGTAGTCGGAGTACGTCTATTTAGGGATGCTTCAGAAAGTGTGACGCAAATGACGACTAGTAGTCACGTGACTGCTCAGTGAAAAATATTTTGGCCGATTTTTATCATCGTTTGACGATGCAACATCTAATGACAAGGCATTGCGTTAAAACAGTAATACACTTCAAAATAGCTTTTCTTTTGGTAATATACTCTAAATCTATTCTCTTGGGACCACACTCTAAAACGACTCTATTTTTACAGAAAATGTTTTATATCGCCCACTAAATAAAGAGTTCACTATGAGAGTATACATCAATTTACTGTGAGTAGGGATCAATACTATAACATCCGAAAACTTAATATGTTTATTTACAAATATATAATCGAACCTTTTTAAGAAGTTGGTCAAATTTTGTTCTCAATTTTTTTATTACTAGCTCGTGGGTCACTTGGAAAGGGGAAAGGGAGCATGGAAAAAACTACTTTGTTTGTTTCCCAATTTTTTAATCCTTTAATAAATTAAAGATTCCTTTTTGTTTTACAACTTTTACTTTTACACATGAAGATAAAAAATCTATATAAAAAGGAAGAAATCATGGTCAGCCCTCCTGCAATGATTTTTTAATGAACTAGTTTTTATTTCCGAGTTTATTTCTATTGGTAGACTTTACAAAATTAATCGAAGAAAACAAATTTTCACATTAATATGTGGATCCAATCATTGTTAAAAGAGCATTAGCAAGTTTCTATATTAATATAAAATTATTTGGTAAAGAATCATACGTTTAATATAAAATTTCAATTTTGAGTGTGAGATAATTATAATTTGCACTAATTTCAGACATTTTTCCTTTCACTTCGGAAATCATTTTATCAAAATTATTTTTCCAATCTATGCTGCTTTGAAATTCAACTAATTCCATTTCTAAATTATGGGGCACGTTACAGAATAAATTTCCATGTGAAATCTCTACTTGAAATAATGTCCTGCAATATTTTATCTCTTTTAATCTTCACAAAATGCTGCAATTCTCTTTCAGCAGCCTTGAAATTTTTCGCATCGTCGGAGTTGATAACTTTACAAGCACCACGTCTTGACAGAAATCTACATAGAACAAAAAGGGAAGATTTAGTGTCAAGTCAATTCCTATGTCCATATGTATAGCTCTGGTTGTTACACATTTAAATAACACAATATATGATTTTGATGTGTTATTCTTGTCAATTGTAGTTATGATTGATCTGGCAAAATCTAACCCGCTAACACAAAAGTGGGTGGAAATGAAATTATGTCCCTTGTAAGTTGGCCTGTTAATTGGTCAACTAGTTTTGCATGATATTTCTTGCAAACTATACATTTATAAATGACTTTTTCCACTTACTGTCGTTCTTTAGAAATTCAAAAATATTTACAGACCTGTACGTGTGTCAAATAAACTCAACCATGCATTAATTATTGGGTTCTCGCATAACTAACGTAAACGACGTTAATTAAATTCCTAACTACCCATATCCTTACCTACCCCAATTTCGCATGTGATGGGAAAATATGCGAATTTGTCAAAAGCAGTAGTTCCTAAACTTTTAAATGCATTGACCCTTAGGAATTACAAATTCTTGTGTTCTCTGAGATTATCAAATTCAATGGGTACTTGCGATCGCAATCAGACCATAGTGATCCATAATTTGCATCTTAATGATGTAAGACATTTGTTTATCGGTTGTACTTGTTATCAAGGTTGATCGGAGTCGAAATAAGTAATTAAAAATCCCAACCGAAGTATTAGCAAAGAGGGAAGTAGAATTTGTCACTTTATTTGGTGCAAAAGTACATAGGAGGGCTGTTCCATAAATGTTCCCCAAATGTTTTAGACACTCAATTGGTTCAACCTACCCCTTTCCTCCATTACAGCAAGTGTGTGTTCGGAATAAAGAATTTTTAAAAACACATTTGGAACCACACAAAAATTGTCCTCCAGTATAAATGCGTATGATGTAAGATAAACATTATATGAGAAAAATATTTTAGAACAGCCTACCTGATCTTTTATGGTTGGTTGATAAATTCTGAATTATCTCAAATCACAGACAAATGGTCAAATTAGATTACAAAATGACAAACAATTGCCACAACACACATAATAAGGTCGTAGTATCCACAGCTAAGAAATAAAAATGTATTTAATTCTGTAAGGCCTTAGAAGAATGTATACTTCAACATTAATAAAAATGAGTTCCCCAGCAGATTTCGAAGGTATAGCATGACATTGAAACGTGTGATTAAAAATAATGAAATGTAAAGATAGCTTTTAGTATTCGACCATGATATTAACGTCTTGTAAGACCTATACTAACATTACTTTGGTTCAATTAGCAGGTTTATAATTTTTTTGTTGCGGAATGTTTAGCTTTGTCTATGTTGCGGCATACGGTAGTCGCAAAGTGGCAACTATGTAGAGTTTTGAGTCGACCCAAACAAACTTAGGGGCCCTGAAATGTCCTAACATTGGCGTAGTGTGCATGTTTGGAGAATGGGGTGCCAGCACAGGTAATGATATCGTTATCTGACATCGATTCAAAATTATGAGGTGTCCTAGGATCCATCCCTTTTGGACTGAACCCGGACATTCGCTCAAAGCCCGTTATATAACTAAAGTGCTATATATATTACTAACTACCGACTGACTTTTTAAATATATTTTTAATTTATTTGTTTTTGAACTAAGACTAATAATATGTTTAATTTTTCTTATATTAATTTAAAAGTGATCTTTGAAATTATTCATAACAGTTACGGAAGATAGTTTCATTTACGCAGAACTCGGGCAAACAAATGGGTATTGATAATTAATTTGGTTTAAAACCAAGTGAAAGATCTTAAGACATCTCTTAATGTTTAACCACGGTCTAGAAATGAGATGACACACGACACTCTTCTTTCTAAAATAGCGTCACTACTCATAAATGTAAATACAAAAAGGTATTCAAATGAATAGATCTTTTGTTACTTTCAAGCACTTCAGAAATTTCATATAAAATTTGAAGTTCTAAGCCGAATAAAACTTTTAAGAAAAATATTAATTAACGGTTTAAAAAATATTTTGTTAAAGTTCATACAGCAGATTTTATTTCTCTTTACTGTTAAAATTTTTTTTTCAAACTAGTCAAAAATCCTACTCTCTCTCTCTTTTGTGTCTACAATCTAGAATACATTCTGCAAGAAACTATTTTGTTACAGCCAATTCTGGTTTATAAAAATGATAATTAAATTTCGAATCCCTCTAAAAGATCGTCGAACAACTTTACTCATAATGGCACTTAAACATATTGTACTATCCTCCACTATTACTAAAATAATATTTTAAAATATTTGAAATAAAATAGGAGGGTGTATTTCTTTATTGAGCTTCAATGTTTGAAAGTAAATCTAAGTTGGAACTTAATTTTATACTACTTGCGATCTTTGTGAGAAGCTGTCTACTGTATCAAATAAAAAAACCAATAAATTTAAAATATTTGGATTACCCTTTTTGATTTTTTATAAATAAAAAATACATTAAAACACATTTGATCT
This sequence comes from Metellina segmentata, assembly GCA_947359465.1. Classification (NCBI taxonomy): domain Eukaryota; kingdom Metazoa; phylum Arthropoda; class Arachnida; order Araneae; family Tetragnathidae; genus Metellina; species Metellina segmentata. The sequence continues at coordinate 116,384,044 of OX375881.1, forward strand.
AGATGTGACTGTAAAAAAGTGTTTCTTTAAGGTCATGTTTCTAAACATTGAGCTTAATTTTTAAGTTTAATTGCTTAAAATGTTATTTACGGCTTTAAAAGTAGACGGAGAATAGATAGCCTGATTGGTTGAATTCGATTTTGAGTATCCATCCAAAGATCGTTGGGATCTGAAATGTCTTGAAGAATGTGCGTGAAACCTACCTGCATTATACACTACCCTGTCCTTATTTTTTACCATAACAATAGGAGTAAACTATCTGGTTGTCAGTTGTAATTGGGAAAAGAACAATGATCGTGGTAGAATTGAGCTGTCAAACGACGACAGATAATTCAAATCCAGAAAAAGGTTGTAGGGATGGGGACAAATCCCTACATTACGTATACCCGTAAAGAATGTGAACATCTTCCATTCTATGTTTTAATTTAAAAGTAAAGTCTGGTGGCTGTAGTATGTATAGAAATTATTCTCAATTCATAATTACAAAATTCAGCTGTAATTGATTCTATCAGACCTATTCTATCAGTATTTATGTGAACAATAAAACCTTACAAATGCACAAAGGAGTACTCTTGACAAATAAAGACCGATGTTTTTAGTATCCACCATTTTTTTATTGTAATTCTTTGTGACATTACAAGGACGTATTGAAAATTAGAAGTAAACCACTAGCAAGTGACGAAAGTTAGGTTTAAATTTTATTTCTGATTGTGTGGAACGATCTTATGTACTTTGTCATCACTCTGATCGATTTCTGTGTAAAAACGTGTGAACATGATATGATAAACTAAATTTCTTGGTACCTTAGGGGTTTTAATTTCATTAGTCAAGTTATGAATAGGATGGCCGAGGTTTCGCATTCGATAGTCCCAAATTCGCAACTGCGGAGTAGAGTCGATTGAAAAAAATGATGGCCCTCAAATAATCCTAATCTTGCAACAGGGTGCAAGTAAAGAGTAGGCTGCTGGGGCATTTGTATATAACGTCATCGGATACCGGTTGATAATTATGAAGTGTCCAAGAATTTCTTCCCTTAGGGACTGATCCCGGAGCGTCGCTTCAAGATCGTTGTGTTGTTCCTCCTGTGCTATATATAAAAAAACTAACTACTAAGTGTCCATCCAGCTGTATTTAAATATTGTAGTGAAACTTTTTCACTTTGTCTGAAAATCGTGGCTCAGTCGGTATTGCACCTTACTGCGAATCGGAAGGTACGGAGCTCCAATACCTTTAGAGGCAAGTGGCCTAAAAGTAGATTTCATTTTAAAGTTTCCTTGCTGTTTGTTTCACACATCTTCAATAACATACTTATGTTAATTTCTAGAACTTTCCAATTCTCGAATGTTCGATTCATTTTCGGAAAATTTATAAAAGGAGATGTGTCACTCAGTTCATGTTAATAATAAAGTCTCTAGTTGAGATCAGTAATCTTTGTCGTCGCTTGCCTTTTGCAAATATACACGAAGAGGTCATCTTACCTACAGTAAATTTACACGACAATATTTTCATTTTTTTCTTTATACTCGGCTAATCGTTCAATTCTTTGGTTAAATTAAAGGTGGCCTTCGGATTTATGACTAACAGGTTATTGTGTTTTGATAAATCTGGTGCAACGATAATGGCTATTGGGGATAAATTCCAAAGTGCAAAATCTGAAAACACCTTTTAAATTTAAAAGACTTCTAAAAATGTGGGGTCACCCAATCCTACAAACTTCCACACATGGACAACATAAAATACATTTGTGATCACGAATTATTGAACGTACAGAAGCTCCCTCGTACACGACAGATTTTGGTAGGATGCAGATTTGAATCCCCAACTCTACGGTTTCGACTTCTCGTCTATGCCTACTTGACTAAAACGGCATCTAATAGCAGTTCCCAGTTGTTCCTTTGCAATATGACTGTTATTTTACGCTAGCAGCTGTTAGATGATACTGTGTCTTTAATCAATCTAAAAAGGAACCGAAAATCCTCGTTTCTAATATATCCAGTGTCTGCCCATAGCATGAAACACGAATAGGAACTAAAACTGAAGAGAGGGACAATTACTTTCAAGCATTTGTGGAATTTCGTATTAAAATAGAAGTCTAGTTGAATAAAACTTTTTATTTAAAGAATACAAAATAACAGCATAAGCACTACTTTTGCAAGCGTATTGGCGATGGCCAGATTTGAATGTGTTCTAGTAGCAGCATCGGAAAAATATATTTTTCATCTTGTTTCCTGATAATATTCAACAAACCATGTAAATTTCGTAATTTTCTGAACCGTACTTTCTCGGGAAACCGTCTAATAAATGAGAGAAAAAAAGCTAGCTTTCATTCTTGCTACGGCGTTAGTCACTTCTCTTAAAAATTTACACACACATATATAATGTTTATTTTTGTTCAACCTTTTCTGATCTTTGTATTTTATGTTGAACGCATCAAAAAAGACTTTTTCGTGATAAAACTCCAAAAACAACCAACCAAGTTAACGCACACTTTTCTTCCATCAAGATTAAAGTGTCATTTTGGAATAAAGAATTGAAAAAATTAAATATTTATGACTAGCTTAAATTCGTCCTCTAATAGGCATGCAATAGTAAAAGGTATGCGTTCTGAGAAAGAAATTTTCATTTTGGTGTTGGTTTACGACTTTTAAATTTTGCGTGGAATATTTTAAATTATAATTACTAAACACATATAATCGTCTTACAAGTTTCCAAAGAATGAAACATGACACAATTTTTATACTAAATAGATAAATCAATGAAAAAGGGTCATTTATTGCAGAAAAAAGTACAAATGAATGGAAGTTATAGTACTCAGTATGACCCCTTCGAGCGCGAATGCACGATGCGATACGAGCGGGCATTGAGGCATACAAGTTCCGTATGATGTCCTGAGACTTTTCGTTTCACAGTTGCTGTAAACGCGCCAATAGTTCGACCAAACTTGTAGGGTGTTCAACTTTCCGTCCCAAATGATCCCAGATATGCTCGATTGGTGACAAATCTGGGGATCGAGCAGGTCATGGAAGGGTGGTAATGTGGCGGAAGCAGTCTTGTGACATCCTTGCTGTGTGTGGCCGAGCATTGTCTTGTTGAAAAATGGCTCCTGGGAGCCCTGCCAAGAGTGGCATCACATGTGGCTGAAGGATGCCATGGACGTACCGCTGGGCTGTCATTGTGCCATGGATCAATATTAGGGGTGACCGTGTATAGTAAGCAATAGTACCACATACCATCAAAACAGCTGTGTGAGCGGTTTGTCGCTCTAAAGCGAAGGCAGGATTGAGGGGTTCACCACGGGGCCTCCACACACGAACACGATTGACATCACTGATCGAATTGAATCTAGTTTCGTCGCTGAAGATGACCTGGTTCCATTCCGTTGCAGTCCAATTCCGTCGTGCACGACACCACTCCACACCTAGGCGTTGGTGGGCGAGTGTCATTGGCGGCACACGTAATGGGCGCAGCGATACCAGATGTCCTTCAGCCAGGCTCGATCCGAACAGACTCAGTGGCCCTTTTGCGATTTGTACAAGTGTTAACATCGTCTCAAAATTACGAGATATGACTGATACAAGAACGTCGCCAATACCTACAAAGGGGATAAATGTGTCCCAGTGCGATATAAACTCACCAACTAACCTATCTGGAAATTTCCAGCAAACTACAAGGTGTGGTACGTGCTTCAATAAAATAAATCTCTTTCAAAACATGTTGTCCTCAACTCATGGGTATTACTGCCAGAGGGCGTTGTTTGCATATCGTTTCTTAACTTTCAGAACCGCAACTCGAATACGAAAAGTAACGCTTAGATGCTCTCGTACATATGCGTTGCTGATCGTTTAAAATCAATGTTTGAAACAATTTCTAAAAAGATGACCGAAACTGTTTATTTCCGTTAGCAATTCTCAAGGCTATAGGAAATTTTTAAGAAAATATTTGTAGATATTAATAGTTGAATAACATTTGCTAATAGTTAAGATAAGTGGTTAATTTTTGGTAAATTTTTGGGATCCGCGGATTGGTAGAGTTGGCTAATCGTGAATCGGAGGTGCAGGTCTCGATCTAACAAGAAAACGTCCGTGGGAGCTAGCGTAAATTAACTCTATCGTTGCCCAAAACTGCTCACATCGGTCTTTGGTTGGAATTAATCTCGAAACCTTCCAGTTGAAATTCCGCTACTCTTCCAACCCGGCTACCACCGCTCTATAGAGCTGTCGGACTGCGGTTTCCTGGTTGGATAAACAACTGGAGGGATGCGAGTTTGAATCCAACAAACACCGCTGTGTACAAAGGGGGTTTGGAGCACGTTATATCCGTCGTGGCTTCAAATACACTCACGTTGGCGTGGTGTGGATGATTGGAGGGTGGGGTGCCAGAGCGAGTGTTGTCTCCTACTGATTGTTTTGATTGTATTCATAAAAATTAACAAAAAAAAAACCTTTTTCACATTTAAAAAAATGATTATTTCCTTGAAGTAATATTTCTATAATATCATCGGGGATCTAAATGACGTCATATTGTTTAAGTCATAATATATACCTGACCCTATTGCAGAGATAATAGAAGACACATTTTTGCTAAATGTAACTAATTGCGTTTTTTTTTCCATTTTCTTCTTCCGATGCATTCTACACTTCGCTCGTCATGGAACAAAAGAATGGGTTAAATCGGTCGATTGCTTTAGGGGTTTCTGGCACAAGAGTCATATTTAGTCATGTTGCTTCAGATACCGGACATGCAATATTAACTAATACACATGATACCCACAAAGTACGTTTCACTGAACATATAGAGAAACATTCAGGGAGGGATTCACCCAACAGGAATCGAACCAGCGCTGCCTACAACTTACAGGCTCTTATGGCAGTGTACATACGTATTGAGTCACGCTGTCCCCTGAGTTCAGTCCGTAGGTATTTCAATTAACGTGATTTAAAATTTAGATCGAGGTTCACTACTTCTTCTCCTGGTGTGTTTAACTTTAATTCTGATACATTAAGTCGTTTATTAGAAAATTATTTTTATACATCTAATATTTTCAGTAGAATATATGCACAAATTATGAATGAAATAAATAACTAAAAATGAAATGTGTCAAAATGCAAGAAGTTTTTAATTAGTTTTGTAACATTATTGTATTTAAAACTGTAAAAGAAAATTGAGCTTATTTTCTGTTTACTCATTTTTCTTATTCCTTGTCATGTCTTATATACTTATGTATTACACATGTCATGTGTTTAAACTTATATTGATGAATTATATTGATTAAGTATAAATATTGATGATATGCTATGTGATTTGTAGTATTTGATGTGTATTCTCATGTATTAATTTCTTGTTTAAAGGACAATAAAAATATTATAAATGTAAGTTAAGAAATTGATTGTTTGTCTTTCCTTTTGAAAATAAAGCCCCTGAATTAATTTTTATACTGATTATACCAATAACAAAGCATTATTTTTAGCATTTTAAGAAGGAAAATGGGACATGTGCATTGTGCATTAATTTGTAAGCTATGAAATAAAAAACTTCAGTAATTTCATTTCAGCAGTTACATTTTATGAGCTGTGGCATAATACTTAAAAATTTGCAGACTTTAAAAAAGCAAGCGATTTTTAAATTACGTAAATTCTGAATATTTTGTTGATTATATCCGTAAACAGTAAGGAAATAAAAAAATGTGTAATTTAATAATCGCGGCGATCGTTGGCCTACATCCAACACGTCACAAGAGTCATGGTATGGCCTTTTGTTATAGGAGGCGTTAGGCTAGCCTGGTGTTGCCCGTGCCCGTGGTGTAAGGTATTTATCAAGTGTCACATTTTCCGCACATTTCGATTCCGATGAAATTTTCAATTTATCTTTAACAATTCCGATTTTACAAAAAAAATTCTAAACAATGCCAGTCGAAATGGTTTTTTTTCTTTGCTCTTCTGGCTGAAATGGAAGAGGGCAGAAAATGTAATCAGTTTTTTTTTTTTTTTTTGTAATGCGAAAGTAGACGTGACATCAATCTCTTGCGAAATTATAAAATTCATTTAAAACTGTCCTACATTGAATTTTAATTTAATGTTTTAGATTGAATTTAAAATTCGCTTCCACCCTAAAATTGCAAAAATTCGAACTTCCTGTATGCCAAATCCCAATACTGTAGGTACCATAGATTCGTCAGGAATTTGCGTGCAAGAAACAAACAGACAAACGCTTCCTTTTATAATATTAGAGATAATTTCATACATTACTTATAAGGAGGGTCCTCTAGTGTCTAAGTGCAATATAGTAGAAAGCATTCTCCAAAAGACATTCTCTGAGAAAAAAATGTTTATTCTGGAGATGGGGCAAACGACTTTTAAAGTTTACGTGGGATATATTAAATCATAATAACTAAACAAATATAATCGACTTACAAATTTACAAAGAATGCAACAGCACACAATTTTTTATATTATCCACCGTTACTACTTTGAATTTTTTTAAAAATTTAATCTCATGTTACCTAAGAGGTCGTATGTAAATACATTTATGTGTTTTACTTCTGGAAAGTTTTGAAAGTTCGAAAGAAATTTTAAACGGATGAGTGAATAATAGTTATACTCTATATGTGTGAACTTTACTCTTTTACAAGAATCGTCGTTTTGTAAATACATTAGAAACTAAATGCGAAATGCAATTTTTTTTTTAATCACTATGTTGTTCATAATTTTTTAGTTCTTTTTTAAGTAAGTTAAGAATGACCGAGTTATTGAATCTCTTGTATCGGTCCGTACAGACTGAGTAGCCTTTTTGCGATTTGTGCAAGTGTTAACATCGTCTCAAAATTACGAGTTGTGGCTGATACAAGACCGTCGCTATTACCGGTTGTGTTCCATTACGATATAAACTCACTACTTAACCTACCTGGAAATTTCAGCACACTGTAGGGTGTGGTACGTACTTTAATAAAATAAATATTTTTCAAAACATTCTACGTTCTCAACTTATGAGCATTGATGCCAGAGGGCGTTGTATGCAAATCGTTTATTAAATTCCACAATTGCAACTCGAATTTCGCATGTGATCGAGCAATAAACAAAAGGTGGACATGCATCAAATGCAGCGGTTGATAAAATTTGCAGTACAGGGACAAAAAAAAATATTTCGACGCTTTGGTTTTACAAATAAAATTTGCACACACTACATTCATAAGACGAATGATAATTATTACTAAATAAAAAATAAATTGCTGGACGGTAAAGCTTAATACCAAGGATTAGTGAAAGCAATTTAAAGTTCTTAAACGGTGGAAACTAGATTTCGGAAATTTATAAAATGGTTAAGATTGATAACACTTTTTCTGTTAATAAAAATTGAAATGCAGGATAGAAAATAAAGTACTATTCAGATCTATAAAGCAATAAAACCCTAATAAACCAACCAACTATAATGTAGGGCAACTTTACATTATCAACCGCATCACAATATTGTCTTTCACCTCAAAGTAAACGACAAAACGCCGTTCTTATGGAACGTCATTCTTAATCTCAAGTCTTTAAATCAATAAATACATGAATATCCTGCTAATTGTTTGCTTCTATTCATTCAGTCGTAAACGGTAAAAATATATTTGTTTCATTAAAACATTCATCGAAGAAACTATTTTGGTACAGACAATTCTGGTTTAAGAAGAAGATTAGTAAATTTCGAAGCGCACTAAGAGATCGTCCAACAACTTTAATCATAACGACCCTAAGACTTGTTGTACTATCCCGCTCCACTCTTACTAAAATAAAATTTTAAAATATTTTAAATAAAATAGGAGGGTGTAATTTGCTATTAAGCTTCAATGCTTGAAAGAACTTCGAAGTTGGAACTTAATTTTATACTACGTGCGATCTTTGTTATAAGCTGATTAACTGTATCAATTGAAAGACACAATAAATTTTAAAAATTTGGAATAATTTTTGTGTTTTTATACATACAAAATACATTAAAACACATTTGATCTAGAGGTGACGGTAAAAATGTGCTTCCTTAAGGTCATGTTTCTAAACATTGAGCCTAATTGTTAAATTTAATTGCTTAAAATGTAATGTACGACTTTAAAAGTAGACGGATAATCGATAGCCTGATTGGTTGATTTCGAGTTTGAGAAACCATCCACAGATAGTTGGGACCTTAAATGTCTTGGAGAATTTGGGTGAAACTCACATGCATTATACACTGCCCTACAACAATGGACCGCACAGTAAGGTGTGATGGTATTAGTAATCGAACAAGGATTTCAACAAGGTTTTGATACACAGCTATAGGTATTTGTGTCCATTCCTGCTGCAAGATTGTCGCCAGCTCAGCGGTTGATTTCGGACGTGGTTCTCTGTTCCGTAAGCATCGCTCAAACTCGTCCAAGAAATGTTCTAAGGCGTTTAGGACTGAACTCTGAGCAGGCCACAGGAAAGATTTTTTATAGCTTGATACCACTGCTTGAAACAGACTGCTACATGGCATGGAGTGTTGTCGTCCTGGAAGTAAAATTCGATGATTCCATAAATTTGCCAAAGAGTAGGAAGAACCTCATTCTCCGAAATGTTCATGTAGGCGTCAGCGTTCAATTAACCAGGAACAACAAGCAAAGGTCTCATGCCACACCACGAAAACATCCTCAAACAAAAAGTCGTATTTTATGCTAATCCGCTGTTGTCCGGTCCAGTATTATAGGCTGGTGTATAAATATATAGACCATTGTGATTCTGATTTTTTAGCATACATTGGGAGTAAACTATCTGGTGTTCGGTTGTAATTGGGAAGAGAGGGGTGATAGTTGTTGAATTGAGTTGCCAGACGATGACAGATACCCCAAGTCCTGAAAAAGATAGTAGGGATCGGGACAAATCCCTACATATCTAATATTATAAAAGGAAGTGTTTCTCTGTTTGTTTGTTTGCTTATTGCCCGCAAAGTCCTGACGAATCCAGGGCATTTACAATAATAGAATTTTGCATACAGGTAGTAAGAATGTTTTCAAATTTTTGAGTCGCGGCGAATTTTACAATTTATTCTAGAACATTTTAAAATAAATTTAATAGTTTTTTTCACCGTTCTTCCTTCTTCTGCGGAACGAAGAAACATCAAAATTTAGTCCTTTCACCTTCACTTCTCGATGACGTCAGCCTTTGGAACCTTGACAAGTTTTTTTCATCTCCCATCTAGAATGGGAGGGAACAGATTCGAATGACGTTCGTTTGATTGGAGATCATACATTTTAATTTCCGGTGAAACGGATTCGAGTGTGAAGAAAAAGAAACTATTAAAGTTATCAAAGGCGTTCTTCAGTGCTTTTTTCTATATCAGCGATCGTTACAGAGAAAATAAAAATTTTAACGGATTTGAAATCTGCGGAAAATATTACACTGGAAAGATACCTTTTACGTTTGATTTTCTTTTAATAAATAATTTATCTATTAAATATTTATATTTTTTGGTTTGCGAAGCAAACCAACACCACGGGCAACTCCTTCATGGCTGTTATCCAATAGGCTACAAATTCGCAAACCAAATGGAAATCCATGGTGCCTGTTGTCCAATAGGCTACGAATTCCCGTTTGGTTTACGAAGCAAACCATTAACCCCACAAAAAACAACTGGCCCGGGCAAGCCAATCAGTGGCTAGTTATTAATATCTGTAAAGAATGTGAACACCTTCTATTCGATGTTTTAATTTAGAAGAGCAGTTTGCTGACTGTTCTGTATAGAAATTCTTCACAGTTAGAGAAATCAGATCTAATTGTTTTCCATCACCATTTTCAACAGACATTTTTTTATAGTATTTACCACTATTTAATTTTAATTCTTTGTGACCTTAGCAGGACGTATTGAAATCTTTCACGAGTTGTTGTTACAAACGCCCTACATGGTCTCTTTAAATTAAACCAAAAGTATGTTTCGAAAATTAGGTTTATTTTAGAAACTTACAGTTGAAATTACATGTTCTATATGTGTGAGGCGATCCTATGCATTTCGAAATAACTCTAAATGGTTTCTGTGTAAAATCGTGTAAAATTAATATCATAAACTAAATTTCTTGGTACAGTAGCAGTTATAATTTTATTAGTTTTATTTACAGAATATAAAATAACAGCTTAAACACTCCTCTTGACGAGTCTTAGATTTGAATGTGTTTTAGTAACCGCATTGGAAAAAAATGTTCTCTATCTTCTTCCCTGAGAATTTTGAACAAACCATGTAAATTTTGTAATTTTCCGAACCGTAAGTTCTCGGGAAACCGTAAGTTGAACACCCTACGAGTTTGATCGAACTAGAGGTGCGTTTACATCAACTGTGGAACGAGATGTCTCAGGACATCATACGTAACTTGTATGCCTCAATGCCCTCTCGTATAGCATCGTGCATTCGCGCAAGAGGGGGTCCAACATAGTAGTACTAAAACTTCTCTTCATTTGTACTTTTTTCTGCAATAAATAATATTTTGTCTTTGATTTTCTAATCACTTACTTATATCATAGTAGTACTTACATGTGTAAAATTTCGTTTCATTTTGACGACTTTTTCTTGCCGCGCAAATTTTTATGGCAATGAGTGCATTTGTATATATATATATATATATATATATGTACTTGCTTCGGACCGGTAATTTTAAAATCCATACTGTTTACTTCATTCTGTAGTGCGCGTTCGTAATCTTTAATCGATGGGGAAACATACTGGTAAAACATTATGTCAACACGTAGAGCTTTGGTCGCTTTAGAGTTTTCATAATTTTTTTGGAAATGTTGCCGAATGTTACTGGCATATCACGCATGGTATGTAAAAGATAGAAACCATAAACTATTACGATGTCAAAATCTTTAAGTATGTTCCCTTTTTGCATGATTTACAGCTTGTATCCGACGTGGAATTGACAAATTCATGTCACGTACAACATTCAGAGGGATCCGTTTCCACTCAAATTGCATAAAAGACCCTAATTCAGATAGTGTCCTTAGAGGGAGGAAACGACTGCGCAGCTTGTTTTCCAAAATACCCCACAAAGGTTCAATTAAATTGAGATCAGGTGACTGAGAGGGCCAGATGAGGTGCTTTATTTTATCGTCGCGTTCATAAAACCAGTCTCGGGCAATTCCACAGGTGTGAATGGGACTTTATCATCTTGGAAGACTGGTCGCTTTATCAGGAAACACAGTTTGTATCATTGGGTGAAGATGGTCGTCCAGAAGACTGATATAATACTCTCCTGTAACACGGCAATTCAGAACAACAAGTGGATCAAGACCACGATTTGATATCGCACCCCAGATTATCATTGAACCGCTGCCATGCTAAAACCGTTGGCCGAAGACAGTCAACTTGATAGGCTTCTGGTGACGTTCTCCAAACGTAAACAGGTCCATTTGTCGGGAATAATGTGAACGACGATTCATCATATTACATTCTCTCATTTTTGTTGTGTCCAATTTTTATGCTCGCAACACCATATTCGTCGCTTCAAGGCATTGCATGGTGTAAACAATGGTTTTGAAATAACCGCTCTACCATAAATATTTGCCATATGCAGTTCACGCACATAGTTTTTTATTAAACTGCTTCCTGTACATGTGTGTTAATCTCAGTTGTTATTTGGGATGCTGTTGTCTTTTGTTTTTTGACACAATCCGCTTCAAAACACTTCTGTCTCTGTCATTCAGCTTCGCTTTTCGACTACTGTTGTGCTTTTGAGACGATGTTTTCCCTTGTTTCCAATATACTGATATTACAGTCGACATTGTATTTCTCCCAACACCTAGAAGTGTGGCCGTTATCGTTACTGAGGCTCCAGCAAAACGGGCACCAGCAAAGATGCCTCTATCGAAATCAGAGAGGTCTAATATATTTCGCATCCGACTTCAATATATATATATATATATATATATATTTATATATATACATTCTCTGAGAATAATTTTTTTTTTTTTCAGCCTAGTCCGAGCTTTGCATTTTGAGTCCAGAGTATCAAATATTACTTTTGCGTGATAAGACTCCCAAAACAACCCAACAAGATTTCACACCCTTTTCCTCCATAAAGATTAAAGTATCATTTTGTAATAAAGAATTGTAGAAAATAAGTATTTACGATTAGCAAACATTCGTCCTCTGGTAGGCATACAATAGTAATAGGTATATGTTCTGGGAAAGAAATTTTCATTTTGGCAATGGCTAATGGCTTAAAATTTACGTGGGATATTTTAAATCATACTAACTAAACAAATTTAATCGTCTTACAAATTTACGAAGAATGCAACATGACACACTATTTTTTATATTATCTACCGTTACTACTTAAAACTTTATTTTATTTAATTCCATGTTACCTTTGACAACGTGTCTGTTATTTTTTTTGCCATACTTTTCTTCTGGAAAGTTTTGAGTGTTCGAACTTTCAAACGAGTGAGTAATTGTTAGTTATAACCTATATGTGAGAACTTTCCATTTTCTACAAATTCAAAGTTTTTGAAAATTATAGGAGAATAAATGCGAATACCAATTTTTTTTGTGATCCGTTTGCTATTTATAATATTTGAAGTTTCAATTTATGTAAATTTAGGATGACCGCATTAGAGCATCTGTTTTATCGGTCCGAACAGACTGAGTGGCCCTTTTGCGATTTGTGCAAGTTTGGTGAGTAGAGTAAGTTCAAGTGATTACATCGTCCCAAAATTTCGAGATATAACTAATATAAGACAGTCGACAATACCTACAAAAGGAATAGTTGTGTTACACTGCGATATAAACTGACTACTTAACCTACCTGCAAATTTCCAGCACACTCTAAGGTGTGGTACGTGCTTCAATAAAATAAATCTCTTTCAAAACATGCTGTCCACAACTCATGGGCTTTAATGCCAGAAGACGATGTATGCAAATCGTTCTTTAACTTCTAGAATCGCAACTCGAATTTAGCATGTCATCGACCAATGAACAAGTGGTGAACATGCATCAAATGCAGCGGTTGATAAAATTTACAGACCAGGGACAAAAATTTTCTTCGACTCCTTTTTTTTATACATAACATTTGCCACAACCAACAAACATAAGACAAGTGATAATTACTGTAGATAATTGTAAAATAATTTGCTTAAATAAATTGCTTTACGGAAAAGCTTCAAACCAAGCATAAATGAATGCAATTTAAAGCTCTTAAATGGTGAAAACTAGATACCTAAAATAAAAAAAATTTAAATTTACTAAGATTTTTTTTCTGTTAATAAAAATTAAAATGCAGGATAGAAAATAAAGTACTATTCAAATCTATAAAGCATTAAAACCCAATTAAACCAAACAACTATAATGTTGGGCAACTTCAAATTATTAATCACATTACAATATTGTATTGCATCTCAAAGTAAACAACTAACTGTTCTTTAGCTAATAGCTCAGGATCGTTTGGTTTTAAAAGTTGATAATTTCAGTATTACGTCATTCTCTATCTTAAGTCATCAAATCAATAAATACATGAATATCCTGCTAATTGTTTTGCTTACATTCATTCAGTCGTAAACAATAAAAATATTTTTGTTTCTGTAAGACATTCATTGAAGAAATTATTTTGGTACAGACAATTCTGGTTTAAGAAAATTTCTTTCCCAGAACGTATACCTGTTACTATTGCATGCCTACTAGAGGACAAATGTTTGCTAGTCGTTCATACTTATTTTCTTTATTCCAAAAGGACACTTTAATCTTGATGGAGTAAAGGATGCGAAATCTTGTTTGGTTGTTTTTTGAGTCTTATCACGCCAAAGCAATTTTTGATACTCTGGACACAAAATGCAAAGGTCGCAATAGAATGAAAGATAATACATTTTTTTCTCCGAAAATGAAAATTAGAGAATATATATATATATACATATATTATCACGCAAAAGTAATATTTGATACTCTGGATACAAAATTCAAAGGTCGGACTAGGCTGAACGAAAGTAAAAATTCTTTCTCAAAATGCATATTTGATATATTATATATATTCTCCAATATACAATCTTTGAGAAAGAATTTAATGGCTTTCTCGGGAAATCGTCTAAGAAATGATCGAAAAAAGCGTGCTTTTAATCTTGCTAAGGCGGTATTCACTTCTCTTAAAAATTTAAATGCGTAATATATATAATTTTCATATTTTTCAATATGCATTCTTTGAGAAATAATGTTTATTTTTTGTTCAGACTATTCCGACCTTTGCATTTCGTGTATAGCGCATTGAATATGACTTTTTCGTGATAAAATTCCAAAAACAACCAACCAAGTTATCGTACACTTTTGCTCCATCAAGAATAAAGTGTCATTTCGGAATAAAGAATCTAAGAAATTAAATATTTATGATTAGCAAAAGTTAGTCATCTATTAGTCAGGCAATAGTAAAAAGTATTCTTCTGAGAAAGAAATTTTCATATTGGTGATGGCTAACGACTTTTAAAGTTTGTGTGCGATATTTTAAATCGTACTAACTAAACAAATTTTATCGTCTAACAAATTTACAAAGAATGAAACATGACACAATTTTTTATACTATCCACCGTTACTATTTACAACTTTATTTTATTTAATCCTATGTTACCTTTGAGGAGGTATGCACTATTATTTAAATACACTCTTCTTCTGGAAAGTTTTGAAACTACGAAAGATCTTTCAAACGGTTGAGTAAATATCAGTTTACTACAGTAATAAACATTTTGGAAAGTCATAGTAAATTAACTAAAAGTACCCCTTATTTTATTACATTTGATTTTCATAATATTTTATGTTTCTTTTCATGTAAGTTTAGGATGACTGAGTTAGAGCATCTGTTGTATCAGTCCGAATAGACTGAGTGGCCCTTTTGCGATTTGTCCAAGTGTCAACATTCTCCCAAAATTACGTGATATGACATATACAAGACTGTCGCCAATACCTACAACTGTAATAAATGTATCCCAGTGCAATATAAACTCACTACCAAAACTACCTGGAAATTTCCAGCAAACCAGAAGGTGAAGTACGTGCTTCAATAAAATAAATCTCTTTTAAAAAATGTTGTCCTCAAATAATGGGTATTAATGCCAAAGGGCGTTGTATGCATATCGTTCCTTAACTTCCAGAATAGCAACTAGAATTTCGCATGTCACCGAGCAATGAACATGTAAGTTGTTTGAATAAAGTTATCAAATCCCTGTTTAGTGATATCTTGTGCGAAGCGGACGACTAAATATATACAGAATGTGAGGATGAATTTCATGATGTCCAAAACAAAGTAGACCTGATGAAAATTCATCTACGAAGATTCAAGAACCCTGGAACTCAACAGGAATAAACCAGAAAGAAAGAGGCCGTATGTGATTCGGTAAGGTTACCTCGCATTGAAATACCAACCTTCTATGGGGACTTGTCTTCGTCGTTTCATGATCTGTTTCAAGCTACAGTTCACAATACTAATGGACTTTCCAATGCCAAAAATTGCAGTATCTAAAATCGTCACTGAAAGGCGAAGTAGCAACGATTCTTCAACCATTAGCATTTCAGACGCCAACTACAAGGCTTGGGAAATGCTTCGCAATCGATTCCAGAACGTACCCGAATTAATAAAGCACTTCCTGGATAGACTTTGTAATCATCCAACATTGCAGAGTGAATCTGCGACATTAGAAGATCAGCAGATGTTTCCATTAAATTTTGTCGAAAGTCTAACAATTCTGAAGCAACCGGTAGAATTTTGGGATGCAATTCTAGTTCATATCTTGTGAAAGAAACTTGATCGTAAATCCTTGCGAGAATGGGAACTATCTCAACCCCAAGAATGGAAAGGTACATTCTAAATTTTTAAGAAGTTTTTGGATACTCGTGCTCGTGCAATAGACGCTATAGGAACATCGAGTACAAGACAAACTCCAAGTCGCAGAATTAATATAAAAGTTCAAGGGAAGAAATGTACGTCCGAATATACTTCACACTTTGGTGCATTAGATAAATGCTTTGTTTGCAACGAAACACATACTATTTACAAGTATTCGAAGCTTCATGGACAAACTGTTCAAGAACAAAATGATCTTGTGCATAAATACAAATTATGCTATAATTGCCTCGTAAAGGACATTACATTTCATCTTGCAAGGCTTGAAATTGTTCGCATTGCAACGGGAAACATCGTAATCTTTTGCAGTAAATGAATGTGAGCCCATCGACATCAACCCAAGATATACAAGCAGAGCCAAGTCATTCATAACATTGCTCTCTCTGGTCAAGTTTCGAAGAAGCATGTCAAGTTCCAGACCATTCTCAGAACTGCTTTGGTGAAAGTATTTGATGGAAACAATTGCCCACAAACATGCAGAGCTCTGTTGGACTGATGTTCTCAATCAACCTTTATAAGTCAAGATTGTGCCCAACGGCTTTGGTTAAAGAGACAAAACTCTAGGGTCAACATTTGTGGACTATCTGCTACACGGATTGGAAATGCTCAGAAAGGATAACACTACGGATTACGTCACAAATATGTCCGAATTCAACTCTTCAAATAGTGGCTCACATACTTCTTAATTTGACTTGCTTACTGCCGCAAGAATCGATCAGCACAGATCAACTATCCATCTTCGAAAGCCTTGAACTTGCAGATCCAACCTATGACCAACCTGGTAGGATTGATATTCTTCTAGGAGCAGATATCTGGCCCGAAATTATTTTAGGTAACAGAAAACTTTCAACTGACCGAAATCTTGTCGCAACTGAAACAATATTGGGTTGGATTGTAAAGGGAAGGGCGTATCTAAACCTGTTCGAGAATAATCTATCAAACCTGAGAATTGATTGTATCCTTGATAAAACTTTATCACCATTTTGGGAATTAGAATATTGCCCGACCACAAATTCAGAACTTTAGAAGAACAGGAGTGTGAGAAACACTTCGTTGCGAACACCACCAGAGATGAAAATGTCAGATACGTGGTTCGTTTACCATTCAGGGCAAAGTCGACATAACTTGGGAATTCTCATGCATTAGCAGTGAAACGACTGAAACGAATTGAGAAACTCTTAGAATTTCAGCCTCAAGGGGCTCCTTATCTCCTTACCTTCAAATCCTTATTAAGGCCATAGTATATAAAGTGGGCTGCTTAAAAAAAAAGAAGCTGGCGGGGTGTCAATTGTCCTCACGTTAAGGTGGTGTCGAAGTTTGAGTGGGGTGAAAGTTCAGGTATTGACATCGTTATCTGATTTAAAGTGACGGGTGTTTTCCTAGAATCTTTCCCTCTGGTTTGATCCGGGACCGTCGAAAATAGCCTTGCCTGATGTGTTGCTCCAATGCGATGTTGATTGAAATACCGGTGGTGAAGGCTTACCCTTCCCCACATGTTATAATTATTTTCCTTCCACCCCAGATTTTTTGGAAAAGAAATGAGAGCAATAATATTATTCCCTGTAAAGTTTTTTTTTTAAATCCCATTCCCGGTTTTCTAATTACGAAAATCTTGAAAGCAGACATTGGTTTTCTCAGCTTTTTTCCCTTCTTGTAATTTTTCTTTGAGTGCTTCTTTGATTAGGGCGCAGCGACCCCTCATCATTCTCACGGTCTCATCTATACCTTGTTCACCCTGATTGGACAATTGGTGACCTTCCAAGGTCAAATCCACCCCACTTAACCTTCAACGTGACACTTCTTAATGACCGGAAGATGTTGGCGTGATTTGGCTCTCTTCTTCCTGAGGTTTTTAAAAATTCCGTTGGGATAAAGGAATAACCCCGGTTGTCTTTCTCCCGCGTACTGTATATAAAATTATTGGCGTTAATTTCCCCCTCGCATTGGGGTGACCTTCGTTTTTGGCGATCCTGGAAAGAAGACGTAGGGACTGGTTTTCTCTGCTAATGGTGGCTTCACACCAACGGCGACAGCGACAAAAACAGCTGTCGCTTCGCTTTGCGCATGCGTATTACGAACAAATTTTGTTTCTCCCGGTTCGTCTCTGTCGCTGTCGTTGCACTTTCAAGTCTTGGAGGAAGTTCAACTTTTGTCTCTGTCGCCGTGCTGACAGCCAATCAGAATAAAGCCTAATCCGGTTTCGGTTGATGTTTTTCACCCAGCAAGTTAAAAATTAATAATATCGAAATCCCATGGACTCAGGAAGCTAAATACCTAGGTATTATCCTAGACAGAAGACTCACATGTAATCAGATCACAAAAAACGTTATCCATAAATTCCGAGGTGTAAAACGTTAACTTTTCAACCTAATTGCTCGGAATTCGCCAATGACTATTGAAAACAAAATACTCGTGTACCTAAGCTATCTCAAACCAGTAATCACATACGCATGCCAAATTTGGGGATCTCTCTACTAATAACAAAAATATAAATTCACTTGAAATCCTTCAAACTTATACACACCGAACCATCTCCAAAGCAAGATGGTTCCAACGAAAAACAGAAATTATAAGACATGTTCTTAAAATTACCTCCCTTAAGGGGCTTCAGTACCCAAAAATCGAAAAAAAAAATCGTATTTAAGATTTTTACTGAATAACCTTTCTATTGGTATATTGCTTTTGTTTCTACGTGGTCTGGAAGTAAGTTAAATTTCGTTTTCAAAAAGTAAACAAATAATTTCGCTGAGGGAAACGCCCTCTTTTGAAAGGCAAAACGTAAACAAACCCACATGTTTTAATCCTTAACTTTGTTTTATTTTAAATTTAATTAGTCTAATATTTAATTTTGAGTTTATGTTGGTGGGATATGCATTCACTGCGACTTTGACTGTATGATTCTTCCTATTTATTTACATTCAGTTTAAATTCAAACGCGCTGTCTTTTTCAAGATTCGTAATTTGCTTTTACTGATTCTTTTCTTATATTTCGCTTGTCAAGTTTGTTTCGAACTTTATTTGCTACTATTTCACTGATTTCATTGTTGAAATAGAAATATTTAGTTTGATATAATAGCGTTTAAAATGCCTCGATCAACCACCAAAGTGTTCAGAAAGAGGAAGGGTAATTTCTATGGAAAGAAACAAGTTACTGAAACAGAAACTTGTTCATCACAGACCAAGACATCTACCAGCGAGAAAAAAATTCCTGATTTAAATGAGAGTTATTCAAACTCTTCATACTATGAGGCAAATATCATCATAGATGCTGGTATTCTAGCTGGAGTTTTTAAGCAGCACGTGAGATGCAAAGTGTGCGAAAATGGACTTGATCTGACTCTTGGCAAAAATTCAGGCTTGTCGGTAGAGTTGCACTTGAAATGCAGTGAGTGTAATTTTACCCTGGATTTCGACACGTCTGAGAGGCAGGCAGATAATTCAAAGACGCACGTTGTAAACACTCGATTTGTGTATGCGCTTCGATCCATCGGGAAAGGTGCTGAGGCAGGAAGAATGTTTTGCGGCATTATGAATTTGCCAAATCCTCCGTCAAGGTTTGCCCGACACACGACTCAACTTCTAACGGTTATGAAAGAAGTGTGCGAAGAAACCATGGTGGAAGCGGCTGCAGAAGCTGTTGCCGAAAACAATTCCCCAAATCTAGCTGTGGCAGTTGATGGATCGTGGCACAAACGAGGCTACACGTCTCTGAATGGTATTGTCAGTATCACAAGTGTAGATACTGGCAAAGTGTTAGATGTTGAAGTGCTGTCCAAGCATTGTATGTGTAAGGACAAACGAGTGCATTCTGCAAACTGTAAGAAAAACTTCAATGGCGTCAGCGGAATGATGGAAGTGCGTGGCGCTCTTTCAATGTTTGAACGATCCTCTGAAAAATATGATGTGCGATACACAAAATACTTGGGTGACGGGGACTCAAAAGCATACAATACTGTCAGCCAATAGTCTGTATATGGCAACGAGTACCCAATTGAAAAATTGGAGTGCATAGGCCATGTACAGAAACGAATGGGCACAAGGCTACGCAAGCTAAAATCAAGCATGAAGGGGCAAAATCTTTGAGATGGGAAACGTCTCGCTGGAAAAAATAGATTGACCGACACCCAAATAGAGCTTATTCAAAGCTACTATGGACTGGCAATCCGTAGAAACCTCCAGAGTGTACACGACATGAAGCAGGCAGTGTGGGCAATATTCTTGCATAAAGTGTCGACCGATGCCAATCCACAGCATGGTTTCTGCCCCAAAGGCGAGGATTCTTGGTGCAGATACAACAAAGCCGTTGCCAAGAATGAAACGTATTGCCACAAGAATAGCCTGCCTGTTGCTGTAATGGAAACGTTGCGTCCCATTTTCAGAGATTTGGCCCACCCTGAACTTCTTAAAAAGTGTTTGCACGGTAACACCCAGAATCCAAATGAAAGCCTGAACAATGTTATCTGGTCGAGAGTTCCTAAATCGACTTTTGTTCACATAGACACTCTGTCCTTTGGAGTATACGATGCTGTTGCCTGCTTCAATGTAGGAAATGTGACAAAAGTCAAAGTTTTCTCCAAATTGTCGATTGTGCCAGGAGAGTTCATGATAAACTCAATGAAACGTCTCGACCAGGAACGTCTTTTGCGAGCAAGATATGCCCACACCCAGAACACAAAAAACAAAAGGAGAGAAAAAAGGCTTAAAAGGAAGAGGGAAGAGGATAAGCTAATAGCTAATCCACAAAACAATGTGTATGGTGCTGGCATGTTTTGATAAAGTAAGACTTTAATCTTTAAATGCGCTTTTCTCAAAACATGAAATTTCAAACTTCGATGTACCTTTTCTGCCAAACTACTGCATATTAATGTGTAATTCTTTTTTCCAGTTATGCACTGTATAACATAGTTTAATCTGAGGTTAAATTTTCATAAATTATTTGGGTAATTATTTTTTAAAAATTAAAAAACTTTGAAAATTTACACATTTTTTTGGTTGTTTACGTATAATTTAAAAAAAAAAATCTAACAATTGTTTTAAAAAAGCATAACCTTAAAGTAACATACAAGACTTATGTAATGCACAAAAAAAAATTCAAGTTGATACGAACAGTAGTTTTTCAAAAAAGGTACATCGAAATTGAGCAATTTAACATTGCGTGTATACAAGGTACTGAATCCCCTTAAAACCCCTATCGCTAAACTTTTGAAAAAATAAACCACGATATTTAATGCAGATAGCTGATTAAAATCTAACCCCTCTTTGAAGGGACATTATAAAGTCGCTCTCAGCACTATTTTATCCTTGCGAAAAAAGAACTAGTTTTTAACTATTCAATTTGCATCAACAATAAGCTTGAACAGTCAACACAGCAACGTCCCAAATATGGGTCATTATTTTAAGCACCTCGGTCGCGGTCAGTACTTGGGAGGGTGACCACACAAGCTCCCGCGACCGGCAATCTGTTTACTGATGCAATACTACTTTTTAAACTTTTATTACCACTTCATAGCTACTTATTTAATTCCAAACAACTTGTTTTATTTCTACTATTTTTTTTAATTTTGGGCATTCCATTTTAGAATTAAGTAACTCCACCAAAATTGTTCTACCGGAGATAAAGGCCGCTAAGCTCGTCTAACAAGAATAAAAGGAGTTTTATTAAAGGCGGAGAGACGTGATCTGTCTGCCATCTTGCAGAATCAGAAATAAATGTTTTGCTTTCGAAAAAGAAAGTTATGCGCATGCGCAAAGAAATTGCTGTCGCTGCTGGTGTGAAGGCTCTTTTAGCAGCAACAGAGACAAGCGACAAAATGTTGCCTGTCTCTGTTGCTGTCGCCGTTGGTGTGGAGCCACCATAAGGAACCCCCCTTTTTTTCAGTTAGAGAGATAGGACTCCTTTGCATTGCAGCGGTTTTTTTTTCACTCCAAAAACTGACGATCTTCTCGTCTCCTTTTTTGAGATTGAGACAGGGATGCGACTCCTTTGCTTTGCGGCGGCGTTTCCACTCCAAAACTGATAACCTCTCGTCTTCGTTTTTTTTTGGAGATAGAATGATCGGACTCATCGTATGCTGCGGTTTTCGCCCCAAAACTACGACTTATAATCGTTCAATATTAAATGAACGCGTCTTCATCTGTATGGCTGTTCTTCCGAGCCACGGACAACTCCAGATCCTCCCCTGTTAGATTTCATTGAAATCTTTGGATTTGGACTAATAAATTCCTCGACCTATTCCTCGAAGTCGTTCTCGGGTTCTCGTAGCCGATCCGATCCCCTCATGAGTAGCCATGGACACTCTCTGAGGGAAATAAGGACGTCTCTTCCATAACACCGGCATCGACCTCGACCACAGTGACCAGCGATCCCTTAGAAGCTGAATAAAGAATTTGTTGACTCTCCAGTATTTGCGTCGCGACTTTTCTTCGTGGTTGATTTCACCATGTCCAGGTTTTCCCACAGCATCAACTTCGAGGAAGTGAAAGAACATCATCTGGTGAGTCCACCTTCATAAACTCTTTTATTCTAAACGACAGACGTCTTACCGATTTTGCCTTAGCCTTTCACGAGCCATTTTTTTAAAACCATTTACGGCCAACATTGTTTGTCTAGATAACCTATCTAAGAATTAGATCACGAACCTGTCCTTCAATTCAAATAACCACTTTTTCTACCCGATCTACACCACAATACCTATCTTTCTTTTCTCTATCACGCGTTAAGTCTTTGCGAATGGCACAGGTAAGAATGTTCATTTACCCCTCATAAAAGAAAAAAAATTTGATTACAAGTATTCGCACTGATCAAAGAGAATTTTTATTCTAATCACCAGTTTCTCTAAAATAAAATATTATCCATTCCAAAAGTAACCCCTAGATGCTGTCGTACGTATGCGTGCCTCATCTTGTAAAATCGATGTATGAAACATTTTCGCAAAAAGATGACTGATGTCATTTGCAATTTGTATGACCAAAGTGAACGAAACTGTTTATTTCCGTAAGCAATTATCAAAGCTTTAGGAAATTTGCAAGAAAGTATTTGTAGACTTTAATAGCTGAGAATAATACTCGCTAATAGTTAAGATTAGTGGTTAACTCTTGTCACATTTCTGGGATTCGCGGATTGCAAAGTTAGTAGAGTTAGTTGGCGAATCGGGAACCTGAGGTGCAGGTCTTCATCTAAGCAGAAAACGTCCGTGAGAGCTAGTGTACATGGACTCTATCGTGGCTCAAACATGCTCACATCGGTCTTTCGTTGGAATTAATGACAAAACCCTCCAGTTGAAATTCCGTTACTCTTCCAACCCGGCTACCACGGCTCTATAGAGCTGTCGGGCTGCAGTTTCCAGGTTGGAATAGTAACCGATAAGCAACTGGAGGTATACGAATATGAATCCAACAAACACCGCCGTGTACAAATGGGGCTTGGAGCCCGTTATATCTATCGTGGCTTCAAATATACTCACGTTGGCGTGGTGTGGATGATTGGAGGGTGGAGTGCCAGTGCAGGTGTTGCCTACTACTGATTGATTTGGTTATATTCATAAAAATAAACAATAAAATCATTTTTCACATAAAAAAAAAGGATTATTTCCTTGAGGTAATATTTCTACTATCATCAGGTGATCTAAATGACGTAATATTGTTCAACTGACACTATTGCAGAGATAATAGAACTCGAATTTTTGCTAAATGTAATTAATTGTGTTTTTTTTTCCATTTTCTTCTTCTGATGTATTCCACACTTTGCTCGTCATGGAACAAAAGAATGGGTTAAATCGGTTGATTGGTATAGGGATTACTGGAACAAGAGTCATATTTGCTCATGCTGCTTCACACACGATACATATTAACAAATACACATGGCACCGACAAAGTACGTTTCACTGAAAATATAGAGAGACATTCAGGAAGGGATTCACCCAACAAGATTCGAACCAGCGCTGCCTACAACTTACAGGCTCTTATGGCAGTGTACATTCGCATTGTGTCACGTTATCCCCTGAGTTCAATCCGTAGGTATTTCAATTAACGTGACACTGGAGCAACACTACGTAGAGGAAATGGTTCGGGTTCAACCCTCGAAGAGAATGATCCTTGGGCACAGCACATAATTTTTAACCACAGTCAGATGACGAGGTCACGCCTGAACTGGAACCCCACTCTCTTTAATTCTTTACCACTCAAATAGGATGGCAGTTGATGGCATGACCAATTTACATGCCAACCCCTCTTTTTACACGATGGACCTTGATTTGATTTGAACTCGAAACCTTGTGTTTGCTATTCTGTTACTCTACCAACTGGGCTACCACGGTCCATTATAGAGGTAAGATGGAACAAAATATATGCTTTTGTTGAGGAATTATTCGTATCAGAATTCATGCATTGGCATCTATCGATGTTCATTTAGTAGAATACGTAGCAGCTAGAATACAACAACAACTGTTATTGTAACCTGAATCAATATTGGGTGCAATTAAAGAAAAGAAAACGAATTCAATACAGTTATTTTACAGTTCGCAATTCGGAATATATATATATATATATATATATATATATTTGGGTATTGTATGCATTCTATATAAAAAAAATAGCAGTGATCATTCTGTGAATCTATATTGATAGTAAACAATTATTTAAAATTTAATGGAGATTATATCTTAATTTAAAATTTAGATCGAGGTTCACTACTTCCTCATCCTGATGTGTTTTGCATATAGCTCATAATTATCTTGTTTTATTAAAAGTTTTGGGTGAATCTGAAAATGAATTTTTAAAAGTTGATAGTCAACAGTTATTTGTACTTCATAATTCGATAAATATACTCTCACCTTAAGGAATATATTTAGACTTAATGATTGTCCACAAAATTATAAACTGACCATGTCACGAAACATATTATTTGGGCATCATAAATATATTATTAAAAAATTTTGAATTAAAAAATGTGTGTGATGTATTGGATGCAAAACATAACATCGTAATCAAATCAAAAGTAGACATAAATCGAAAGAAGAATCAAAACGTGAAAACTGCAAACACATATTGAGAATATTGGTCTTTATAATATTATCTCTTTATTTCCTGATAAAGATGCATCATTTTAGATGTAGATGTTGTTTTGTATCATTTTGTTATATGGTAGAATGTAGTTTTCACAATTACTTGAAAGTCAAGCATAAATTGCCATATGATGCTTAGTGAATATGTAATATTTAGTGAGAATCGTATATATTTTCAGCTCTTCTTTAAAGAACAATATATCAGAAATAAAATTGCATAAAATAAAACTTTTATTCTGATTCATTAAGACGTTTATTCGAAAATTCTTTTTATATATCTAATATTTGCAGTGGAATGTAGGCACAAATTATGCATGGAATAAAGAGCTAAAAATGAAATGTAGTATCAAAATGCAAGAAGTTTTAATAGTTTTGTAACATTATTGTATTTAAAATTGTAAAAGAAAATTGAGATTATTTTCTGTTTAAAGCATTTTTCTTATTCATTGTCATGTCTTATATAATTATGTATTACACATGTCATGTGTTTAAACTTAAACTGGTAAATTACATTGATTAAATATAAATATTGATGATATGTTATGTGATTTGTAGCATTTGATGTGAATTCTCATGCATTAATTTCTTGTTTAAAGGATAATAAAAATATTATAACTCTAAGAGAAGAAATTGATTGTTTGTCATTCCTTTTGAAAATAAATCTTCTGAAATAATTTTTATACTGATTATACCAATACCAAAGCATTATTTTTAACACTAGGGGGCTCCGCCCCCTGCTCGCTTACGCCCCCTGCTCGCTTACGCTCGCCAACCCCCGGGGATTGCTGCGCAATCCCATTTGGTTTGCTTCGCAAACCAACACTCCTTTCATAGATGTCATTTGGTTTGCTTCGCAAACCAACATTCCTTTCACAGAGTGAAACTATCTGAATAATTCGTATTATGCTGATTTCACTTTCCGGTACATGACGTCACAGCGAGGGCTTCGCGCCCCGCTCGCTTACGCTCGCCGACCCCGGGGATTGCTACGCAATCCCGTTTGGTTTGCTTTCTCAAACCAATACTTCTTTCGCAATTGATTTCACTTTTTTTTGCTTTAACACTTAATGCACCCTAAAAAAATAGCCGCATCAGTAAAAAATCTTCTGTATCTTGTTCCCTGTACAATTTTAAGTAAACAGCGTTAATATCAAAACTTTACGATTGTACTTTGTCGGTAAACTGTCTTGAGAACAGAGGGAAAAAAGCGAGCCTTTTTCCTCGCCAAATAAAAAGAAATCGTTTTTATGGCAATTGTTGCTACGATAAATTTGATATCTGGCAAACCCGATAGTAGAAAATGCAACCCACTGCTGTTTGCGGAACCAGCTATGCGAACTGAAAAATACGAAATTTGTGTCACCAACTTTTGATTGCATCGAATTTATTTATGAACCAATTTTAAAAATAATTATACCGTAAGAAAGAGTACATTGTGAGGTATACTGCAATATTTTTAAAATTAAAAACTAACAGTAATACTATATAGATATGACCATTTTAGTTTTGTATCGGAAGTTACGATCTGAAAGTTCCGAAAATTGTATGACCTACTTTTAATTGCATCGATTTTGTTTATTAACTAATTTGAAAAATAATTGTACCATAAGAAAGAGTGTAATGTAGTGTATTCAGTGATGTTCTCAAATTTAAAAAATAATGGTTTTTGCCGTAGACATAACGGTTTTAACAAAACGTAGCGAAAATATCCGAAGATTCCGAATTTTGTATCACGAACTTTTGATCGCATCCAATTTAATTATTAACCGATTTCAAAAATAATAGTACCGTAAGAAAGAGTATATTCTGAGGTATACTGCGATATTTTAAAAATTAAAAACTAATAGTAATTAGATATAGATACGGCAGTTTTAAAAAAAAGTAACAAAAATGTCCCGATTTTTCCCGAATTTCAAAAAAATATTACCAAGAACCACATTTAAATTTCAAAAAAAACTCGACGAGCTGCAAAAATTTACGTTGAGAGGTACTCTTAAAAAAACCTCACGATTAAAGACTGAAATTTTGAATGTGTTTTGCTCACTCGCGGAAGAAATTTCACTTCTTCAACTTTAACACTTAATAAAACCTAAACTAATAGTAGCATCGGAAAAAATCCTAATAATTATCCAGGGAATACGATGAAGAACAAAGCATGTTAATTTCATATTTTTCCGATCAGTACTTTCTCGGGAAACCGTCTAAGAATGGAGCTAAACAACAAAAATTTCAATTCTGCGGCGGCGGCGGCGGTAACTTTTTTTTAATATAGAGAGATTTTAAGAAGGAAAAAGGGATATGTGCATTAATTTGCAAGACAAAATAAAAAACTCAGTTACATTTTATGAGCTGTACTTTAAAATTTGCAGACTTTAAAAATGCAAGCGATTTTTAAATTACGTCAATTATGAATATTTGTTGATTTAAACACGGGAATATATCCATAGACAATAAGGAAATAAAGAAATGTATAATGTAATAATCGCGGCGATCGTTGACCTACATCCAACACGTCACAAGATTCGTAGTATGGCCTTTTGTTATAGAAGGCGTTGGGCTAGCCTGGCGCTGCCCGTGCCCGTGGTGTAAGGTATCTATCAGGTGTCAAATTTTCCGCAGATTTCGAATCCGTTGAAATTTTCAATTTATCTTTAACAATTCTGATTTTACAAAAAAAGTACTAAACAATGCCAGTTTTTTTTTTTTTTTTTTTGCTCTCCTTGGCTGAAATAGAAGAGGGCAAGAAATGTAATCTGTTTTTTTTTTAACGCAAAGGGCAAAAAATGCAAAAATGTGCAATAAGTATTTTTTTTGGAAAGCGAAAGTAGACGTGCGATATCGACCGCAAAACATCGATGTTTAAAATTGAAACATTGATGTTGATAATACATCGCCCATAAAACATCGATGTTTTTAAAATTCAGTGTATTTAAATTTTTCCCCCATTTCTTAAAATTGGTTTAGCACCTAGTGATGCAACATCGACAGCAAAACATCGATGTTTTGAAACATCGATGTTGATAATACATCGCCCCCAAACCATCGATGTTTTTAAAATTCAGTTTGTTTAAACTTTTTCTCCCATTTCTTAAAACTGATTTAGCAACTAGTGATGCGACATCGGCTCCAATACATGGATATTTTATTATAAAACATCGACATTGAAGTCGCATCCCTACTTTTCAGACTCTTCACCCTTGGTCACTTGGTTGCAAATTTTGAAAATTATTCTACTTGGTTATTTTCAAAATTTTATAACGGTACTTTTTTCATTTAAAAATAAATCAGCTTAACAACATCGACAAGTATAAACATCAATGTTACAAAAACATCGAATTCAATTAAAAATGTCCTACATTGAATTTTAATTTAGTGTTCTAGATTGAATTTTAAAATTCGCTTCCACCCTAAAATTGCAAAAAATCCGGACTTCCTGTATGCCAAATCCCATTACTGTAGGTGCCATAGATCCGTCAGGAATTTGCGTGCAAGAAACAAACAGACAAACGCTTTCTTTTATAACATTAGAGATATTTCATAAATTACTTATAAGAAGGGTCCTCAAATGTCCAAGTGCAATATAGTAGAAAGCATTCTCGAAAAAACATTCTCTGAGAAAAACATGTTTAGTTTGTTGATGGGGGCTAACGACTTTTAAAGTTTACGTTGGACATTTTAAATCATGGTAACTAAACAAATATAATCGAATTACAAATTTACAAAGAATGCAACAACACGCAATTTTTTATACTATCCACCGTTACTACTTTGAATTTTTTTATTTAATCTCATGTTACCTTAGATGTCGTTTTTAAAAATTCATAAACGATTTAGTTCTGTTAAGCTTTGAAACATCGAAAGAATTTTCAAACGAATGAGTGAATAATAGTTATAATCGATATGTGTGAAATTTCCTCTTTTACAAGAATCATGGTTTTGGAAATACATTAGAAACTAATTGCGAGATGATATTATTTTTTTGTTTGTGTGGTCTATAAACTGTTCATAATGTTTAAGTTCTTTTTTTATGTAAGTTTAGAAAGATCGAGTAATAGCATCTGTTGTATCCGTCTGTACAGACTGAGTGGCCTTTTTGCGATTTGTGCAAGTTTGGAGAGGGGAGAGTCAGTACAAGTGTTAACATCGTCTCACCAGGCGTGAGTGGCAGGTGGCGTAAAGGTCGGTACGAGCGTAGATTTCTCTCTCTCAGCCGTCTGTGAATGGTCATGGTGGACACTCGTGTGTGGGTCGCACGACTGATGGTTGATAGCGATGAATCAGGCGCTGTGACAGCTGATTTGACAATCACTCTGTCCTCGCGATCTGTTGTGGCACGCCGCTGATTTTCGATAGTGCCATTTTGCCATGCACGGTATACTTTTACCACGGCGGCACGCAAAGAGTTCACAAAATTACATTTCAGGGCTCCTAAGTTTGTTTGGATCGACTCAGAACAGTACAGTTTCCACTTTGCGATTACCGGATGCGCAACATCGGCTTTAAAATTATAAACCCTGTGAATGAACCAAAGTAATGTTAGTATAGGGCTTACAAGCCGCTAATATAATCGTCGAATACTAAAAGCTCCGCTTAGATTACAATAATTTTGTTAAACGTTTCAAAGTCATCATTAACATTCGAAACTAACTGCAGCAATTTTGTATCATACTTCTAATGCATAACTGCTAAGGCCACATGGAATTAAATACATTTTGTAAAAAATAGTAGCGGTGGATACTATAAAGAAATTGTGTGTGTCGTGGCTATTTTTTGTCATTTTTTAACCCAATTTTACCCTTTGTGTGTGTGTGTGATTTGAGGTAATTCAGAACTTTCCTATCAACCATAAAAAGTTCATTAGGCTGTTCTAAAATAAATATGTTTTTTTCCCTGAGAATGTATACCCGACATCATACGAATATATATACAAGAGGAACATTTTTGTGTAGTTACAAATGTGTTTTTTGAATTTTTTTATTCCGAACACACACATGCTGTAACGGAGGTAAGGGGTGGGTTGACCCGGATGAGCGTCGAAAACGTTTGAGGAACATTTATGGAACAGCCGTCATCTGTACTTTTGAACCAAAGAAAGTGATACATTCTATACCCCTCTATGCTAATATGACATTGTTTGCATTATTAATTTCTTAATTCAACCCCGATCAACCTTGATATGAAGTACAACCGATAAGCGAATGTCTTACATCGTTAAGGTGCAAATTAAGGATCACCATGGTCTAAATGAGGTTGCATGTACCCATTTAATTTTATAATCTCAGAGAACACAAGAATTTGTAATTCCTAAAGGTCAATGCATTTAAAAGTTTAGGAACTACTGCTTTTGAAAAATTTTGCATATTTTTCCATCACGTGCGAAATTGTGGTAGGATAGGTTATATGTAGTTAGGAATTTAACTAACTACTTTTATGTTAGTTATGCGAGATTCCGAAAAATTTATGCATGATGGAGTTTTATTGACACATTTACAGATATGTAAATAGTTTTGGATTTCTCACGGACAACAGTTCGTGAAAAAAGTCTTTGATAAATGTCTAGTTTTCCAGAAATATCATGCAAAACAAGTTGACCAATTAACAAGCCAAATTCTAAGTGACATAATTTCATTTTCAGCCCCTTTTGCGTTTTCGGGTAAGATTTTGCCCGATCAATCATAACTACAATTGACAAGAATAACACAGAAAAATCACATATTGTGTTATTTATGTCTACAACAACCATATCTATACATTTGGACTGATTCTATACCCTCAGTTTTACTATTTAACTTTATTTCCGTACAGTTTAAAAATTCTCTCACATAAATCAAAACCCCACCCCCTTTCCTATTCACTCTGTCCTCCCTAAACATTGTGAATCCACTTAATTCTAAAATTTTTGCATCTTCACTGCTTGCCCAACTTTCAGTAATCCCAATGATATCTATATCCTTTGCTTGTGCAATTGCCTTGAGCTCATCCATTTTATTTCTCACACTGTGAGCATTACAAAAAAATACTTTTAGCTTATTTTTCACCCTTATATTGCACTTTCCCCTTATATTATTTGTCTTGGTATTGTTTTTCTCCCTTACATTGCACTTCCCCTTTGTATTGTTTGTCTCCTGCAATTTAGACCCTGTTAGTTTTCCTAAGCAATTACTGTGTACTGTCAACCCTCTATGTCCTTCCCATCCCTACTTGTATACTAGTTTTTTGACTCCAGAATGTGCAAAACCCGCTTGCCAACCTCCCTATTACCTATCAGGCTTAAATTCAAATTGTCCCTGCTTATCCAATCCCTCCTACACTCCTTCCAAACATCTAAAAATTTAACCTCCTCCCTCTCACACAAATCCCTTAACAACCCGTTCATCTTATTGGCCCTTTGATTTAACCACCCATTACCTAGCCCATACCTAGGTAGTAATCCTAATACTGTTACCTCTACCCCATGAGACTTAATGCCTCTTAAAAGTGTTTCCGTTTCCCTCTTAAACTCAACATTAGTAGCCCTCTCTACATCATTTGTTCCCACCCACACAACTGCCTTTTTCTCCCCTTTAATTACACCTGCCTTAACTGCCCCAACTACATGTTTTACCCTGGCGCCTGGCAACCAACACCTTGCAAAATTGCGCTTTTTACGCCCTACCATTTCTCCCAAAACCCTAACCATTGAATCACCAACCACAACCCCTCTAGTTACCTTATCAACCTCATCCCCCTGATCTACGTGTTCCAAGTCTTCACATTGAACACCCTTTTCCACTCCCTCTGCAGACCTCACCTTCAAAGCCTCCAGCTCCTTACTCAAATCACCCACCTCTAAGCAACTCTTGCATGTAAATACAACCTTCTCTGACATTTTAACCCCACTCACACCACCCTTTCCTGCCTCAACCATATTCCCACACAAGTCACATTCCACATAGAATTCCCCACTGGATCCCTTTGTCCTCATCTCCTTGAACATTCTAACTAAACCCATTCTAATCCAAAGTAACAATCAATGCACAGAAAAAGCACTAAACAAAATCAAACACACAGAAAAAGCACTAAATCAGATACACAGAAAAAGCATTGCACTGAAACAAATATACAGAAAAAGCTGGAATTAAATATCCTATAACCTTATATTAGTCAACTATAAACAAACAAGACACAAAATATTTAGGCCCAACGAGACATACGTGAATTAGGCCTAACGAGACTTGACTTAGGACTACTTGACAAGTCAAAAACTAAGTACAAAGACTATAAAAACACTTTAAAAACAATTATAAATTTTTGAACTAATAGAAATAGAAGTAATACACTGCTTAGTACTAAATAAATGAAGAATAACGCAAAAATAACTTGAATTTCACGGGAGCTCCAAAAACGCGACGCACACTGCTCGACACCTAGCGGTGTGACATTGTTTGCATTTTTAATTTTTAATTCAACCCCGATCAACCTTGATATCAAGTACAACCGATAAGCGAATGTCTTACATCGTTAAGGTGCAAATTAAGGGTCACCATGGTCTAAATGAAGTCGCATGTATCCATTTAATTTTATAATCTCAGAGAACGATATTTAAGAAGCGAGTATTTGCCTTTAATTTGTCATTAAAACCTATTTGTTTGCTCGAGTGCTATGTAAATGAAGCTACCTTTCGTAACTGTAAAGAATAATTCTAAAGGCCACTTTTAAATTAATTAAAGAATTGAACAACTGGAATTTTAAGAACCGACTGGCTTTTTCGAAACCGGTTTAAAAAGCCAGTCGGTAGTTAGTGATATACACAGTCCAGTCGCATTAATGTGACCACCTGTCAAAAGCCAGAATAACCACGTTTGGCAGAGCGGGCCGCTGCGAGGCGTGAAGGAAGAGAGTTAATTAGATTTCCGAAGGTGTTCGCTGGGATGTTGAGCCTTGCCGACTCCAGTGCCGTGGAAAGCTGCGCTAGATTACGCGGTTGAGGATCCATGGAAATTGTTGCAGAGTGTTTGTTTTCAGACGTTTGACGCCGTATACACCAGCGTCCATCTGTCCGATGGACCATAAAACGTGATTCATCGGAAAAAGCCACCTGCCGGCACTTTGTGGACGTCCAGTTGGGGTACTGACGTGCAAATTCCAGCCTTCGTCGCCGATGAACAGCAGTCAGCATAAGGTGCATTAACCAGGCGTCTGCTGCGGAGGCCTTTGCGCAGCATGCCGTTGTTGAGGATACACTCTTGGTAGTCCCTTGGTTCATCTGGGCAGTCAGTTGCTCAACAGTTGCACGTCTATTCGCCTGAACGCATCTCCGTAGCGTTCGTTCGCCTCTGTCATCTATAGCCCGTGGTGCACCAGGCGCTATGACAGCTGATCTGACAATCACTCTATCCTCGCGATCTGTTGTGGCCCTACGTCGACCGCAACCATCATGACGATGAAATCTGCCACTGTCCACCCACTCTTGCCAGCATCTTCTAATCGCCACATCGCTTCGACTCACATGACGAGCGATTCTCCGATTTGCCCAACCTGCCTCTTTCAATCCAATGATACGACCTCTTTCAAACTCTGAAAGTTGCTCGTAATGAACTCGAGTCGTGCGGCGAGGCATTTTTTCAGTCGTTGAAAGGTATCCTAAATCGCAATGCAGCAGATATTTATAACAACAGTTTAAGAACAACTCCTTATATACATCTGCTGGATGCACAGTTCCGATGCGCTGGATATCGCACTATTCATTAATTGGACACCAAAATTTAATTATTTACATATTTGGTCAATACATTTTTGCATACGAAATTTCAAAACAATCGGATAATTCTTTCTTGGTGCGTCGATTTTTTGTTATAGAGTGTATATTCTCTAATATACAGTCTCTGAGAAAGAAGTTTTATTTTCGTTCAGCCTAGTCCGATATTTGCATTTTGTGTCCAGAGTATCAAATATTGCTTTTGCGTGATAAGACTCTCAAAACAACCAAACAAGATTTCGCACCCTTTTCCTCCATCAAGATTAAATTGTTTTTTACGACTAGCAAACATTCGTCCTCTAGTACGCATGCAATATAGTAACAGGTATACGGTCTGGGAAAGAAATTTTCATTTTGGTGATGGCTAACGACTTAAAATTTAAGTGGGATATTTTAAATCAAATTAACTAAACAAATATAATCGTCTTACAAATTTACGAAGAATACAACATGACACACAATTTTTATACTATCCACCGTTACTACTTAAAACTTTATTTTATTTAATCCCATGTTACCTTTGATAACTTACTCCCTATATCTTTTTTGTGTTGCGTTTCTTCTGGAAAGTTTTCAGAGTTCTTCAAACGAGCAAGTAAATGTTTGTTTTAAGGTATATATGAAGATATATATGGAAAATTATAGGAAAATAAGTGCGAATAACATTTTTGAGATCCATTGATTCTGATTATTTGTAGTTTCATTTAATGTAAGTTTATTTTGATCGAATTAGAGCATCTGTTGTATCGGTCCGAAAAATCTGAGTGACCCTTTTGCGATTTGTGCACGTTTGGTGAGTAGAGAGAAAGAACAAGTGTTAACAGCGTCCCAAAATAACGATATATAACTAATACAATACAGTCGCCAATACCTACAAAAGGAATAGTTGTGTTCCATTGTGATATAAACTCACTACCTAACCTACCTGGAAATTTCCTGCCCACTGTAGGGTGTGGTATGTGCTTCAATAAATAAATCTTTTTAAAAAATGCTACGTCCTAATCCCATGTGTTTTAATGCCAGAGGGCGTTGTATGCAAATCGTTCTTTAACTTCCAGAATCGCAACTCGAATTTCGTAAGTCATCGAGTTATGAACAATGGGTCAAAATGCTTCAAATGCCGCGGTTGATAAAATTTGCAGTCCAGGGACAAAAATTTTCATCCACCCCCTTTTTTTTATACATAAAATTTGCCACAACCTACATGCATAAGACGAGTGATAATTATTGTAGGTCATTAAAAAATAAATTGCTGTGCGGTAAAGTTTCATAACTAGGATAAGTGAATGCAATTTAAAATTCTTAACTTGTAAAAAACTAGATTTCTGAAATAAATAAAAAAATTAAATTAACTAACACTTTTTCCGTAAATAAAAATTAAAAAATGCAGGATTGAAAATAAAGTTCTATTCAAATCTATAAAGCATTAAAACCTATATAAACCAACCAACTATAATGTAGGGCAACTTCAAATTATTAATCACATCACAATATTGTATTGCATCTCAAAGTAAACAACTAACTGTTCTTTAGCTAATAGCTCAGCATTGTTTGGTTTTAAAAGTTGATACTTTCAGTGTTACGTTATTCTCAATCTCAAGTCAACCAATCAATAAATACATGAATATCCTGCTAATCGTTTTGCTTATATTCATTCATACGTAAACAATAAAACATTTTTTGTTTACAAGATTACACTAAAAAGGTGTTATTTCCTTAAAGGGATGTGTCTGAAAAAATCGTACAATTAAAAGGACTTCAAATGGTATAAAATTGCTTAGTTTTGCTTTCAACAATTCAATCCCATCCTATGAGGGAGAATCGATTTCATAAGATTCAGTCCATCCGGTTAGACTAATTACGGATTAGCAAACGGAGGGTTGAGAGTTGGACACAACCGAAGTGCGATGTGTACAAAGGAGAGTGGTACACTTCAAAACTGACGGTGACGGGGACATAAATATCCTCACATTGATGTGTTAGGAAGTTTGAAGAGTGGGGTGACAGTTCACGTGTGACCTCCTCGTCTGACTGCTTCAAAATTGCGTCGTGTTGTCCTCGGTTCTTTTTCTTCGGATTTGATTCCCTACCGTATTGACTATTGTCCGGGATCAGTCCCCTAAGGGAAATTTTCTTTACAAGTCAATGCTATCTCCAAATGTATAGCTCTGGTTGTTGCACACGTAAATAACACAATATGTGATATTTCTGTGTTATTCTTGTCAATTGTAGTTATGATTGATCTGGCAAAATCTTACCCGAAAACGCAAAAGGGGCTGAAAATGAAATTATGTCACTTAGAAGTTGGCTTGTTAATTGGTCAACTTGTTTTGCATGATATTTCTGGAAAACTAGACATTTATCAAAGACTTTTTTCACGAACTGTTGTCCGTGAGAAATCCAAAACTATTTACATATCTGTAAATGTGTCGATAAAACTACATCATGCATAAATTTTTCGAAATCTCGCATAACTAACATAAAAGTAGTTAGTTAAATTCCTAACTACCTATAAACTATCCTACCACAATTTCGCACGTGATGGAAAAATATGCGAAAATTTTCAAAAGCAGTAGTTCCTAAACTTTTAAATGCATTGACCTTTAGGAATTACAAATTCTTGTCTTCTCTGAGATTATAAAATTAAATGGGTACATGCAACCTCATTTAGACCATGGTGATCCTTAATTTGCACCTTAACGATGTAAGACATTCGCTTATCGGTTGTACTTGATATCAAGGTTGATCGGGGTTGAATTAAAAAATTAATAATGCAAACAATGTCATATTAGCATAGAGGGGTGTAGAATGTATCACTTTCTTTGGTTCAAAAGTACAGATGACGGCTGTTCCATAAATGTTTCTCAAATGTTTTCGACGCTCATCCGGGTCAACCCACCCCTTACCTCCGTTACAGCAAGTGTGTGTTCGGAATAAAAAAATTCAAAAAACACATTTGGAACTACACAAAAATGTTCCTCTAGTATATATATTCGTATGATGTCGGGTATACATTCTCAGGGAAAAAAACATATTTATTTTAGAACAGCCTAATGAACTTTTTATGGTTGATTGGTAAGTTCTGAATTACCTCAAATCACAT
Source organism: Metellina segmentata (assembly GCA_947359465.1). Lineage (NCBI taxonomy): Eukaryota > Metazoa > Arthropoda > Arachnida > Araneae > Tetragnathidae > Metellina > Metellina segmentata. The sequence continues at coordinate 116,420,799 of OX375881.1, forward strand.
ACCCACACAAAGGGTAAAATTGGGTTAAAAAATGACAAAAAATAGCCACGACACACACAATTTCTTTATAGTATCCACCGCTACTATTTTTTACAAAATGTATTTAATTCCATGTGGCCTTAGCAGTTATGCATTAGAAGTATGATACAAAATTGCTGCAGTTAGTTTCGAATGTTAATGATGACTTTGAAACGTTTAACAAAATTATTGTAATCTAAGCGGAGCTTTTAGTATTCGACGATTATATTAGCGGCTTGTAAGCCCTATACTAACATTACTTTGGTTCATTCACAGGGTTTATAATTTTAAAGCCGATGTTGAGCATCCGGTAATCGCAAAGTGGAAACTGTACTGTTCTGAGTCGATCCAAACAAACTTAGGAGCCCTGAAATGTCCATGCGAAGTGTGCATGTTTGGTGAGTGGGGTGCCAGTACAGGTGATGATATCGTTATCTGACACCGATTCAACATTATGAGGTGTCATAGGATCTCCCTTTAGAATCCCTTTTTAGTATCCCTTTCGAACTAAACCGGATTGTCGCTCAAATCCCGTTATATGACTAAAGTGTTATATACACAGTCCAGTCACATTAATTTGACCACCACCTACTTTCGACGTCAACGTGAAATAACCAATCACAATAGGCAGGTGGCAGCAGATTGCAGTGTAGTGTATATAAAGGATGTCCTAGGGCATCGGAAAGCATTTCAATCGTTGGAGTAATGCAGAAACGTAGCGATTTATCTGACGTCCAAAAGGGCATGATTATTGGTATTCGGGCCAAGGGTGGAAGCATTTCGGAAACGGCTAATTTTGTGAACTCTTTGCGTGCCGCCGTGGTAAAAGTATACCGTGCATGGCAAAATGGCACTATCGAAAATCAGCGGCGTGCCACAACAGATCGCGAGGACAGAGTGATTGTCAAATCAGCTGTCACAGCGCCTGATTCATCGCTATCAACCATCAGTCGTGCGACCCACACACGAGTGTCCACCATGACCATTCACAGACGGCTGAGAGAGAGAAATCTACGCTCGTACCGACCTTTACGCCACCTGCCACTCACGCCTGGTGAGACGATGTTAACACTTGTACTGACTCTCCCCTCTCCAAACTTGCACAAATCGCAAAAAGGCCACTCAGTCTGTACAGACGGATACAACAGATGCTATTACTCGATCTTTCTAAACTTACATAAAAAAAGAACTTAAACATTATGAACAGTTTATAGACCACACAAACAAAAAAATAATATCATCTCGCAATTAGTTTCTAATGTATTTCCAAAACCATGATTCTTGTAAAAGAGGAAATTTCACACATATCGATTATAACTATTATCCACTCATTCGTTTGAAATTTCTTTCGAAGTTCCAAAGCTTAACAGAACTAAATCGTTTATGAATTTTTAAAAACGACATCTAAGGTAACATGAGATTAAATAAAAAAATTCAAAGTAGTAACGGTGGATAGTATAAAAAATTGCGCGTTGTTGCATTCTTTGTAAATTTGTAATTCGATTATATTTGTTTAGTTACCATGATTTAAAATGTCCAACGTAAACTTTAAAAGTCGTTAGCCCCCATCAACAAACTAAAAATTTTTTTCTCAGATAATGTCTTTTCGAGAATGCTTTCTACTACATTGCACTTGGACACTTGAGGACCCCTCTTATAAGTAATTTATGAAATATCTCTAATATTATAAAAGAAAGCGTTTGTCTGTTTCTTGCACGCAAATTCCTGACGGATCTATGGCACCTACAGTAATGGGATTTAACACACAGGAAGTCCGGATTTTTTGCAATTTTAGGGTGGAAGCGAATTTTAAAATTCAATCTAGAACACTAAATTAAAATTCAATGTAGGACATTTTTAATTGAATTCGATGTTTTTGTAACATTTTTTGATGTTTATACTTGTCGATGTTTTTAAGCTGATTTATTTTTAAATGAAAAATGTACCGTTATAAAATTTTGAAAATAACCAAGTAGCATAATTTTCAAAATTCGCAACCAAGTGACCAAGGGTGAAGAGTCTGAAAAGTAGGGATGCGACTTCGATGTCGATGTTTTATAATAAAATATCCATGTATTGGAGCCGATGTCGCATCACTAGTTGCTAAATCAGTTTTAAGAAATGGGAGAAAAAGTTTAAACAAACTGAATTTTAAAAACATGGATGGTTTGGGGGCGATGTATTATCAACATCGATGTTTTGCTGTCGATGTTGCATCACTAGGTGCTAAACCAATTTTAAGAAATGGGGAAAAAATTTAAATACACTGAATTTTAAAAACATCGATGTTTTATGGGCGATGTATTATCAACATCAATGTTTCAATTTTAAACATCGATGTTTTGCGGTCGATATCGCACGTCTATTTTCGCTTTCCAAAAAAAATACTTATTGCACATTTTTGCATTTTTTGCCCTTTGCGTTAAAAAAAAAACAGATTACATTTCTTGCCCTCTTCCATTTCAGCCAAGGAGAGCAAAACAAAAAAAAATGGCATTGTTTAGTACTTTTTTTGTAAAATCGGAATTATTAAAGATAAATTGAAAATTTCAACGTATTCGAAATCTGCGGAAAATTTGACACCTGATAGATACCTTACACCACGGGCACGGGCAGCGCCAGGCTAGCCCAACGCCTTCTATAACAAAAGGCCATACTACGAATCTTGTGACGTGTTGGATGTAGGTCAACGATCGCCGCGATTATTACATTATACATTTCTTTATTTCCTTATTGTCTATGGATATATTCCCGTGTTTAAATCAACAAATATTCATAATTTACGTAATTTAAAAATCGCTTGCTTTTTTAAAGTCTGCAAATTTTAAAGTACAGCTCATAAAATGTAACTGAGTTTTTTATTTTGTCTTGCAAATTAATGCACATATCCCTTTTTCCTTCTTAAAATGTTAAAAATAATGCTTTGGTATTGGTATAATCAGTATAAAAATTATTTCAGAAGATTTATTTTCAAAAGGAATGACAAACAATCAATTTCTTCTCTTAGAGTTATAATATTTTTATTATCCTTTAAACAAAAGAAATTAATACATGAGAATTCACATCAAATGCTACAAATCACATAACATATCATCAATATTTATATTTAATCAATGTAATTTACCAGTTTAAGTTTAAACACATGACATGTGTAATACATAATTATATAAGACATGACCTAATTCTAAAGTCAAACTGCTTGTGCCAAATAATACCAAAGTAGTGTTTGGAGATAAACTCTCGGATTTATTAGGATTTACTCTAAATACTTTCACGGAAGGAGCATACATTTCCGACTATAACTTGGAGTTAAATGCAGGTAAAACAGAGATATATGTATATACTGATATTGTATCTTCATCGCTTGTTGGTGATTCATTGGTTCCGATTTTAAAAATCATACCAATTGCGAATGAACGACAGGATCAAATTGTGAAATATTTTCCCGTACCACTTTTCTTTCGCGTTAAAAAGCAACACTTCGATGCTATTGAGATCGAACTGCGAACAAGTAGAGGTACACCCATACAATTTATATCTGGAAAAACGAGCTTGGTGCTCTCCTTTCGAAAAAATCGTTATAAAACAGTGTACAAACGACCCTTCCTTCATATATGTCTTTCATCATGCATAAACAAGGTCGAATGCTGGAACCCCAGGACTGTATTGATTACTACTGTAATCAACAATCGGGGAAAGGGGGTTATTTTTCATCAGATTTCCCCATACAGAGAGGATATGGAATATTCACTAATTTGCGTCGATTTGTTCAACCACTTATGATCAAAGCGGGGAAATATTTAGGCAAACACTTACTAACTGCAGGAGAGAACGTACTACAAGACCTTTCACATGGGAAATCCTTCAGAGAAGCTTCCCGTAATTGATTACGGGAATCTGGCAGAGAGATCCAACACGATCTACTTCGCAAACTGAGAGGTGGTGGAGGTATTAAAAGAAAGAAACAAACGAAGAAAAATCAAATGAAACGCCGAAAGAGGTGTTCGAAAGACGTGTTTTCTAGTCTCTGAGAAAATGGAAAACTGTTATTGCACAAAAAGTGAACTAGATTTGTTCGAAACATCACGAATTCAGTTAGCAATTGACCGGTCGACGTTCATAGAAGTTCATCCTGTAGCATCCATTTCGGACAGCAATACAATTGAATTTTCCATATCTGGATTAGGTGAATCATATTTTGATCTTTCCCATGTTTTCCTCAATGTTCAAGCAAAGATTGTAAAAGCAGACGGTAGTGCATTCGTTGCTGCCGATCAATGCGGGCCTATCAATTATCTTTTAAATACTATGTTCTCTGAATGCCATGTCTCCTTTAATGATAGACAAATTTCCTCAGAAAACAATTATGCCTACAAAGCTTATATTCAAAGCATATTGTTTCATCCAGAATCCTCTCAAAAGAATTTGCTGAGTGCTGCAATGTTTCATAAAGATTCCGCTGAGAAGTATGATGATTTGGATATTGCAACGGGTGGGAACAAAGGATTGAAGCAAAGATGGAATCGCACTAAGAACGGAACCCTCTTTGATATGTATGGTGCGCTTCATTTGGATTTAGGTAGTCAATCCAAATTATTAATGAACGGTGTGCCGATACGCATCAAGTTAGAAAAAGCGAAACATGCATTCAGCCTATTGACAAATAACGGTGAATACTGCCTTAAGATTGAAAACATAAGTCTCTTTGTGAGACGGTGTGAAGTATCGAGTTCAATACTTATTGGACATGAGAAAGCGTTGGAACATTCTCTCATTCAAATGCCATTTACAAGAATTGAAATGAAAACATTCACGCTTAGCTCGGGACTAAAAAGTATTACGATGCCAAATGCAATAAACGGTGCACTTCCCAGTCGAATCATTTTGACTATGATATCTAATTCTGCATTTAACGGTGATTTTAAAAAGAATCCTTTTAATTTTAAAAATTATAACCTGAATCATATTTCTCTGACAGAGAACGGTGTACAGATCCCGACCACCGCTTATGCACCAAGCTATGCAAAAAATCTTTATGCTCGAAATTATTTAAGTTTGTTTACAGATCTTGGTAAACATGACACAAACATAACATTCAACGAGTATAAACATAATTTATGTTTTTACGTATTCGATCTCACTCAAGACTATTCTGCTAGCGATCCATTTGCAAAAAAAACTCGAAGTGGTGATCTATCGATTCATCTGAAGTTTGAGACAGATCTCGACGAAACGGTTACATTGATAGCATATATGGAAATGCAAGCTCTCATAGAAATAGATAAAAGCAGAAACATCTTTACTGACTATTAAAATCATGGACACCTCAATGTTGACTAGACTTGCATATAGCGATCATAAGATCAGAACTACGTTCGGAGGTGTATTCGCAAGTGATATGCTTCCTTCAAAAAGAAAGCGCTATCGTTCCTTCATCGTGAACACCGATCCTGCACATTGTGAAGGACAACACTGGCAAGCTATGTACTTTGATGAAAAAGGATACTGCACATTCTTTTGCTCTTATGGCACACCACCCGGTCGCTATATCAAATCCTTCTTAGTCAAAAATTTAACTCAACTTGAGTGGAATAGACAAACGTTGCAACATTTTAAAACCAGATCATGTGGACTATTTTGCCTCTATTTCTTATGGCATATCACGAGAGGGTTATCCATTGACAAACTACGAGTTACAGATGCATGTGAAAACGAACGAATCGTTCAAAGTTTTGCCCATCAATGGTTCAAAATTGGTAGCGCACCAGAACTGTCTTATAATCAATATTGTCAACCTCTTCGTAACGCATCAAAGAATCTACACGAATGAACTAGTAGTAATAAATACACTATCGCATCACGAATAAAGTTATTCAACAGCTCACCATGGAGCGATATGGTTATATCATTCTGAACGCATGCGATAAAAAGGTTAAAAGTGCAAATAAAGTATTATTTGATGATATCGTACATTGTGTAAAAAGTGGGATACTTCAAAAGATCGACAAAGATGAACTGCTCGTGTATTTTCAAATCTTAGAAAATTCAGAAACGACCAAATTAATGCACAGAGATCCAATTAATTGTAGGTATGGATACATGTACTTGTATCAACCCTGTGATTCGGAGCAATATATGATTCTTGAAACTGCATCAGATATTTTGTTTTCTAACTTACTGGATTGCATTATCAGTGCGAAAGCTTATGGTTTGGAAGTTCCTTGTATATCCAATCTGAAAGTAAAAATTGGATATTACAAAATTTTTGACAGTGACGAACTCATGAAAGAGCTTCACTTCCCCCACTGTATGGAGAGAACTTAATACAGGCTCGTAAAATGGAGAGAATCGTGTCAGTACACGTTTCTAACTTTACGAACTATAAGTACGTACTCTAGTAGGAAATTCATCATTTGAATTCCAACATGGAACGGTATGTATATATCGTTCTAAGCTCAGAGAAAACATATGATTATATTCACCACGAATTGTACAATAGTGTGTTCGATTGTGTCCAAAGTGTATTGGCATCTCTAGGACTAAATCAAAACAAGAAAAATGTACGCTATTTTAAAATACTCACTAATGAAGACATAGTGAATTTGGTCCATGAGGATGACAAAGAACATAGATTTGGAGTGTGTCATTTACATCGCATGTCTCCAAATAAAAAACTCTCCCTGTATGGAAGTGGACTCATTTTGTACTCAAATATTCTACAATGTATTGAAGCCACGAGTGATTGTATTTGCCAGATAGAAATGAACTTTCCAAACTGTATCCTCAAGTTTGGTTACTTTCAAATTTTAAATGAGGATGAATTTGTTAACTTGTTAAAAATGTAAAACAAAAAGCCTGCGAGCTTTTCGATTTTTGAAACTGTAAGGTAAAAAAATGTACTCATCACTGGTTTTTGTTTGAAATAAAGAATGTTTTCAAAATTGTGTTTTGTCTAAATGTTTCAGTAGATTTTTCTCATTGTCTTCCTAGGTCTTATGCATAATAGTCTTGTTAAGATCACGTTTTTGTAATATCCTCGAAGAAATTATCGATGGGAATTATCTATTACTTTTAAAACTCTCTCTGAATTAATAACAAACTAAATGTCCTTCGCTCCTTCTGGAACGGTTGCGGTTCGGCAGATTTCCCCTGTGCGTCATACATGGCCTTATTGCATTAAATTGCTAGTTTTAAAACAGATACTAGTTCATAACACTTTGCTTCTTAAACACTTCTAGAACACTTACATGTAATATGTGATTGATAGAAACTCTTTAGAATGCTTATGTTTCTTAGTTTGAGGAATATCTTATCCTAGACCTTTAAGGGTTTTAAATGTCTTTCACAGTTAATTTTACATTCCTGTTTAAGAATACTTATGTTTTTTACTTTTTATGAAAATGTTTCACTTGCTTTTGTAATATGTTATATGTTTTTATAAACTTTAAATGTGGTTTTTGCTATTAATTTTCTATACGTAAGACTTCTAATTTGTTTTTCTTATAACTTATTTTAATTATGATATCTTAAGGTGACAAAATTTTCTAAACTGTTTTACTCATTCAGAATTATTGTTTATGTGTTTCCTTTTATTTTCATTTTTAGAATCTTAAAAAATATCAGAACTCAATACTCCTCAAATTAATCCGAGGATGTCTTTATCCAGTTAGTTAATTATGGCTTAAACAATTTTATATTAAAATGTAGAATATTTAAAAGACTCATAAAATTTAGTTTCATAATTTATTATATCCGATACTACCCGGATGTTTAAAAGATGAAACTAAAGGCATTCCTATAGAAGAATTTTGTGCTCTTCGACCTAAAATGTATGCATACATTAATATGAAAATATGCATGAAATAATAGGAAAAGAACTGCTAAAGGAACAAAAAAAAATCTGTCGTAGAAAATAACCTAGGACATGAATTATACTTGTAGGTTTTAAAAGAAAACAAACAATTAAAACATAAACAATGTAGTATTATATCCAAAAAACACACACTGTCTACTATGTTACAAAAAAAGACAAGTCTGTCAAGTTTTTATGGTAAAATGTATTCGATAAACGAAGAACTTTTTTAGCTTTTAATCACTATGCTATAAAATGATATGTATGTCCATAGAGCATTTTGTATGATAAATATTCGAAATTTTTTTTACTTTCATTTGTGTACTTATATTTTAAAATGCTTAAATAAAGAATTGTAAGCGGAAATATGTATGTTTCTTTTGTTCTTTCATTAATATGTAAAATAATATGTACAACTTTTATATCAATACAAACCAAAACATCGAACTCTGAAAATATCTTAGAGTCATTCATAGTGTAACTTCTTTTCGCAAAATAAGAACTCTGGAGTATTTTTACAAATTGTAGTATCACAATGATGTTCATGCTGACACCTATAGAGAAATTATAAAAGCTAAAAATTAAGATAAAATTAGGATTTATGCAGACTTGAACTTGAGACTGTAAAAGATACTCATGCTCGAGTGTTTGTTCATCTAAACCACTCGACCATGAATATCTACCAATGGGTGGTGTATAAATCTAATGATCAAACGAAATTCCTCTCACAACAGTCCTTCAATTCCTAGTACATTTAACACTCAATAAACGGAGAAACATACTTTTTTGTGTCAGCACTTTTTCTATCCACACGATATTTAGTCTAGGTGTAAACACTTTTTCTATCGACATGATGTTTAGTCTAGGTGTCAACAACATTTTTAGCGACAGACCATTTAGTCCAGGTGTCAACAACATATACTACTTACAATTATTATTCACCTTTGCTCTAAGGGATGGTTTACGCTCTTTCGACTCGCAAACAGGGGAGGGCTATTAACACAGTATTAATAATTTTTCTCATCTAATACTCGCATGTTGTCGCATACACACTTTCACATGAGTCAAACAATAACACACTTTACGTGTGAGCCAAACAATAATACCACCAACATGTCAAACGGTTTAGACACTAACATGTCAAGCGAGTGAGCCAGAACTTAATAGTGTATGCGAGTGAGCTAGTTGTTAGCAGGGTATACAAGTGAGCCAGTTATTAGCAGGGGTATAAAAGTGAACCAGTTATTAGCAGGGTATACAAGTGAGTCAGTTATTAGCAGGGTTTGCAAGTGAGCCAGTTGTTAGCAGGGTTTACAAGTGAGTCAGTTCTTAGCAGGGTATAGAAGTGAGCCAGTTATTAGCAGAGTTTGCAAGTGAGCCAGTTGTTAGCAGGGTTTGCAAGTGAGCCAGTTATTAGCAGAGTTTGCAAGTGAGCCAGTTGTTAGCAGGGTTTGCAAGTGAGCCATTTGTTAGCAGGGTTTGCAAGTGAGCCAGTTGTTAGCAGTGTAATACTACTTGCGTCATCTTGTTGCTCAGCTGGGTGTGGCAGCGTAATAAAGCTTCGTCTGGAAAAACAAAAACAATTTTGCCCCTCGTCCTCTGTCTGCCTACGAGAGGGAAAGTGAAACTGGATAATGGATGCGTATTATTCTGTTTCTTTCTTCGTTCTTCTTTTGCAAGGATAGAATTGTTCATGTGAGTAGTTTTAAGTTTGTTTTACAGAATTCTTTATTGATATTTTGTTGATGTGGAACCTTGTCAAAGTAATTTGGAATAATGTGAAAGTGTTAACAAAGTTGTTATATCTGTAGACTCGGTGAAAAATGTTTTGGAGATTGTTTATTAATATTGTAACCATGTTACTTAAGGATATTGACGTAATTAATAAAACCGTGAAGGAACAAAAATCCTCTACAGTTAAATTACTGGATAAATTAATCTTTCAAAATGGGAACAGTACATTAGCGGAAATTACTAATCAGATTGTTTCGTTTCTATCTAATTTCGAATTTCTTAAGAATTCGTTAATTACAGATGACGAAATTAATGACGAGGCAGAACGGTCTGTAGTTCTATCTGGATCCACAAACAAAGTTAGTAATAACGAAAGTGGTACTCAGACTGAAACGGATAGTGTACAACTGTTAAGTAATAACGAAAGTGGTACTCAAACTGATACGGATAGTATACAACTGTTAAGTAATAACGAAAGTGGTACTCAAACCGAAACGGATAGGGTACAAATGACAAGTAATATAATTAATAAAGATGGTTCTTTAGAGCAGGACAAACACACTGAGAAGCAAGATAATTCTAAAAATGAAAAGGTTAATTCAAAATCAAAAAGTGGGTTGATTGATAAAGGGAACTTAACACAAAACGAACATGAAACCAAAAGCTGTGAAAACGATAGGGAGATTGGTTCCAAACTAGAAAATGTTGATCTACAATCGAGATTCGACGTAGGAGAAACGAAAATACTTGTAAATTTCTCTGACATTGAAGCAGTCACGCCACTCTTTAAAGGGGAAAGACATGAAAATATATCACACTGGATTGAAACGTTTGAGACTCATGCGGAATTATTTGGCCTATCTCCGTTTCACAGATTTTTGTTCGCCAAACGTTGCCTCAGAGGAAAAGCAATACTGCTCATTCGCAGTGAAACTTCAATCAACTCGTATGACAAATTAAAAGAATTATTGATTGAAGAGTTTCAAATAAATTATAATTCTGCGGAAATACATGAAATCCTTCAAAAACGTACAATGAAATGTAATGAATCAGTACAAGAATATTTTTTACACATAAAACAAATTTCTGCTCAAGGTAACATTGACGAAGGTGCTATAATGACATATATTATCAAGGGAATAAATGACACAGCGCAAAATAAATCAATTTTGTATGGTTGTCAAAATTTAGTAGAATTTAAAAATAAATTGAGAATTTACGAACAAATTAGTAAAGACATAAATAAATCTAAAGCTCCATTTAATCGGGTACCCTATGCAAATAGTAAGATGGATAAACCGAAACCTGAAATCCGTTGCTATAGTTGCAATCAAATAGGCCACAAATCTTTCGAGTGTTGTAAAGACAAAAATGTAAAACTTAAACCAAAGTTTTATGGTAACACAAAATCAACAAAGACTCCAATGACGCATGCAGTACAAGATTTGCCCCCCGACCCATGTAAATTTTGCGAGCAAATAGGGATTATGAACTCGTTTCATTCGGGATTCTCTTGTATCAACAGACCATCTACGTCTGAAACAGCGCCTAAGCCTCAAACCGAAAAAAGACAGTTAATCGTTTCTGGATATATAGTAAACAAAACGTATGTACCTAATAAGAAAAATATAAAATATGAAAGCTCTAGTAAAAGTTTAAATAAAAAGTTAATGTTAAATATAGATACGGGGTCAACAGTGAATATAATTCCAAGTGGAATTGTTTATAAACTAAACGTTCCTATCAGAAGAAATAAAGTAGTAAACGTGAGACAAACAAAAGGACTAATACAGCTTGACAAAACTTGCAATCTCAACCTCAAAGTTGGTAACATAGTTAAATCGGCTGAGTTTTTCGTGCTTGACACCGATTTACCGTATGCCCTCTTAGGTTTAAAGAGTTGTATTGATTTTCGTTTGGTAATTAATTGTGCGAACCAAGTTGTTGTGCAGTATGGGAGAAAACTGATCACTTTCTCTGGTTCTGAATGCAGCGATTTGTCTTTGCATATCATACCTGAAAATCCTGTTGAGCAAAGTGTTAGTAACGTTAAAGAGAAAAATGAAGTAACTAATAAAAGTGTTAGTAACGTTAAAGATAAAAAGGAAGTAACTAATAAAAGTGTTAGTGACCTTAAAAATGAAAAATGAAGTAAAGAAAAAGAATAAAAATAAAAGTGTTAGTGACTTTAAAGAAAAAACTGAAGTAAAGACAAAGAATAAAAATGTTTCTGAGACGGATTCTGATAATGGGTGCACACATTGTCAGATTGAAGTCGAAGAAAAAACGAAAGTAAAGGAAACTGTAGGAAATTCCGAAATAATGGAAATTTTAGAAGAGTATGAGGACATATTTGCGAAAAATAAATATGATGTCGGGACAGTGAAAATAGAGCCCCAAAGAGTGAGATTAACATCAGATTTGCCAGTGTCGTTACGCGCATATAAAACTTCGCCAAAACAACAAGATGAAATCGATAGTCAAATTAAAGAATTATTAACAGCTAATATCATAAAAGAGAGTTCATCTCCATATTCTGCGCCGGTAACACTCGTATACAAAAAGGATGAAAACAAAAAGAATAGGTTATGTATTGATTTCAGGAAGTTAAATCAAGTGACTAGGTCGGATGCTGAACCATTACCCCTGGTCGAGACATTAATTGATAAATTAGCACAAAGTACGTATTTTTCAAATTGGACATGGCCTCGGGATATTGGCATATCCCCCCCTATCCACAAAGATGATACAGAAAAACTAGCCTTTGCAACACATAATGGTCTGTATGAATGGCTACGTTTACCTTTCGGCTGGCGCAATGCACCCAGCATTTTTCAGAGAACTATTCGTCGAATCCTAACAAAATATAAAATAAAATTTGCTGCAAATTATTTTGATGACATTTTAATTTTTTCTGATAGCTATTCGAATCATATCGACCACATTAAACAAATTTTTGATATTTGCAGGCAGGAAAAATTAAAATCTTCAAAATGTTCCTTTTTACAAAAGCAAATTCAATTTTTAGGATATGAAATTTCAAATGGGATTGTCTCTCCAGATAATAGCAACATTGAGGTTATTAGAAATTTAAAACCCCCAACTAATGTGAAATCTTTACAAAGATTTCTGGATTCAATTAATGTTTACCACAAATTTATAGATAAATATGCAACAATTAGACACCCACTGAATAAATTGTTAAAAAAAGATGCATCTTGGCAATGGACTGATAAATGCCAAGAGGCTTTTGAAATGTTGAAAAGAACTTTAATTTGTAAGCCTGTGTTGAAAATTTTTAATCCAAAACATGAATGTCATATTTTTGTTGACGCCAGTCAAACTGGTGTAGGAGCGGTTTTAAAGCAAGCAGATGTTTCTGGTGTCTTATACCCTGTAGCATTTCACTCCCGCTCATTAAAGGATTATGAAAGAAATTATGGTATAACTGAGCTGGAATGTCTCGCTATCGTGGATTCTTTAAATAAATTTCATCATTATCTTTTCGGACAAAAATTTACCATACATACGGACCATGCGGCGTTAGTTTGGCTTAAAAATGTAAAAAACTTAAAAGGAAGATTGTTCCGATGGTCCTTACAATTAAGTATGTATGAATACGATATCAAGTATACAAAGGGCACCACAAACATTGAAGCAGATATGCTCTCTAGAGATATACCAGATGAAAATGTGCAAAATGAAAATGTAAACAATATTGAAAATCAGGTATCGCATCTCTTGCAGTTAAGTGAAATTAGAGAGGCTCAAAACAATGACAATTTAACTGGAAAGTTTGTCGAAATTAATAATGTTTTATGCCTTTGCAAAAAAGGATTTACCAAAATTGTAGTCCCTTTTTCTTTAAGGCTTAAGCTACTCAAAATTGCACATGAGAAATTTGGCCATCCTGGTATTCAAAAAACAATTAATTTGCTCACCCCTGTTTACTATTGGCAAAATATAACTTCTGATATAAATAATTTCAATAAACATTGTCATACATGCCAAGTAAATAAGAAGCCCAGGCAAAAAAGATTTGGCCTTTTACAATCAATGCCTCCTGTTGACAAATCATTTGACTTGATTGCAATTGACAGTGTAGGTGGTCTCAACCACTACAATTCAACTAAAAAATACCTGACGTTAATTGTTGACCATCATACTAGGTTTATATGGGCTTTTGCTTCAAAATCCATTACAACAGAGACGTACACTAACTTTTTAAACCAAATTTTTCAAACTCAAGTACCTAAAAGTATTCTAAGTGATAGAAATGCAGCTTTCACATTTTCTCATTTTAAAAAGTTTCTCAAGCATTATAAAGTGAAACAACTATTGACTACAGCTCATAGACCAGAAACTAATGGTAAAGTGGAGAGATTAGGCCAGACCATAATCACACGTTTAAAATGTAAAATTAATGAATCTTCTACAAACGTTCCATGGCCTAAGTTATTAAAAGAAGTAGCTCAGGAATACAATTTAACTCCACATTCAGTTACAACATTTCCACCTGCATATTTAATGTATGGCACAGTTCCATATACAAATCCCATAAAGGAAAATATTTACCCTCCAGTTGAAGAGGCTAGGAAAATAGCAGTTGAGAAAACAAAACAATATCATGAAAGGAATAAAGTACATTATGATGCTAGGTTTGTTGATGTACAGTTTACACCTGATGAGTCAGTTATTTATGAAGAATTCAAGTATCCAAATACTAGGAAACTATCTCCAACCTTTAGTGGTCCTTATAAAGTTATTAAAAAACTTTCTCACGTTAACTATGAAATAAATAAGAAAAATACTCACACTAAAGCACACTCAGAAATTGTACATGTTTCAAAATTACGAAAATACCATGTACCAGAAAAATTAAAACTGAGTCATGAATAATGTAATCATTTTTGAGTCTTACTGTTGTATTGCAAGGGTTTATTTTTGAATATTGCTGTTGTATATATTATAACAAGTGTTTATTTTGAGTATTATTTTTGTGCATTTGTGTTCATTTTTATTTGGCCCAACAGTGACAAGAAAATACTTTTTTTTTTCTTCCAAAAACTAATCATTTTATGCCACAAACAGAACAACCATGGTTGTTCCTTCAAGACATCTTCTATTTACTGTGCTTCTCGATTTTCTTGTTTACCTTGCATATGATGTTTACCTTGTATATAATATTGATACAGTATAATATGTATGGAAAGTGTGTTGTTAAAATTTTTTACATGTAAGTGAGCATTCAAAAAGTTCTGAATGTTAGTCTTGTAAACAGAAGAGCTGGTGGATAGGTTTAATTTCTTAAATTTCCGATTAGGTAAATTAATTAGGTTTTTGTTTGTTTTGCTTAATTTGGCAGTGGGACCTTCTTTTTTTTGAAGGGGGGATGTAATATAAAAATAATTTTATATTAATAATCTCTGAATTCTTAATGTTTCTGTAAAACAAGGTTTATGCTATTTTCAAAGATGATGTAATATTTCTAAAGTTCTAGTAATGCTTAATGCCTTCTGTTCCCTGTAGACAGGTCGAATTCCCTGTCAGACTTTGAACGTCCTCTGTCTAGAAGCATTGAGCCAATAAGAGTCATTTGTCACACCCTAATACGTGACGTAATATGCCGTTATAGGGAAAAACCCTTTTATCATCTCTTCAGTAAATCCCCATTTAAATATCGTTGCACGCCTGTAATCCCTCGCTTTCTGATCAGTACCATTCAATAACGATGTAACATGACCTAGTTCCCTTCCTGCTGGGGAAATGGCCACGATGATGTTTCAATAAAGACCTTTTGTTTAACTTCGCCTGCTTTCTGAGTCCCAATTTACATCTGGTATCCAACTGTGTCCGGATGTTATTATATATATATATATATATATATATATATACAAATGCACTCATTGCCATAAAAATTTGCGCGGCAAGAAAAAGTCGTCAAAATGAAACGAAATTTTACATATGTAAATACTACTTTGATATAAGTAAGTGATTAGAAAATCAAAGGAAAAATATTATTTATTCCAAAAAAGTACAAATGAAGGGAAGTTTTAGTACTATGTTGGACCCCCTCTTGCGCGAATGCACGATGCGATACGAGAGGGAATTGAGGCATACAAGTTACGTATGATGTCCTGAGACATCTCGTTCCACAGTTGCTGTAAACGCGCCTCTAGTTCGATCAAACTCGTAGGGTGTTCAACTTACGGTTTCCCGAGAACGTACGGTTCGGAAAATTACAAAATTTACATGGTTTGTTCAAAATTCTCATGGAAGAAGATAGAGCGCATTTTTTTCCAATGCGGTTACTAAAACACATTCAAATCTAAGACTCGTCAAGAGGAGTGTTTAAGCTTTTAATTTATATTCTGTAAATAAAACTAATAAAATTAAAACAGCTACTGTACCAAGAAATTTAGTTTATGATATTAATTTTACACGATTTTACACAGAAACCATTTAGAGTTATTTCGAAATGCATAGGATCGCCTCACACATATAGAACATGTAATTTCAACTGTAAGTTTCAAAAATAAACCTAATTTTCGAAACATGCAAGTGGTTAGTACTTGTGATACTTTTGGTTTAATTTAAAGAGACCCTGTAGGGCGTTTGTAACAACAACTCGTGAAAGTTTTCAATTCGTCCTGCTAAGGTCACAAAGAATTAAAATTAAATAGTGGTAAATACTATAAAAAAATGTCTGTTGAAAATGGTGATGGAGAACAATTAGATCTGATTTCTCTAACTGTGAATAATTTCTATACAGAACAGTCAGCAAACTGCTCTTCTAAATTAAAACATCGAATAGAAGGTGTTCACATTCTTTACAGATATTAATAACTAGCCACTGATTGGCTTGCCCGGGCCAGTTGTTTTTTGTGGGGTTAATGGTTTGCTTCGCAAACCAAACGGGAATTCGTAGCCTATTGGACAACAGGCACCATGGATTTCCATTTGGTTTGCGAATTTGTAGCCTATTGGATAACAGCCATGAAGGAGTTGCCCGTGGTGTTGGTTTGCTTCGCAAACCAAAATATATAAATATTTAATAGATAAATTATTTATTAAAAGAAAATCAAACGTAAAAGGTATCTTTCCAGTGTTAAATTTTCCGCAGATTTCAAATCCGTTAAAATTTTTATTTTCTCTGTAACGATCGCTGATCTAGAATAAAGCACTGAAGAACGCCTTTGATAACTTTAATAGTTTCTTTTTCTTCACACTCGAAACCGTTTCACCGGAAATTAAAATGTATGATCTCCAATCAAAAGAACGTCATTCGAATCTGTTCCCTCCCATTCTAGATGGGAGATGAAAAAAACTTGTTTAGGTTCCAAAGGCTGACGTCATCGAG
This sequence comes from Metellina segmentata, assembly GCA_947359465.1. Classification (NCBI taxonomy): domain Eukaryota; kingdom Metazoa; phylum Arthropoda; class Arachnida; order Araneae; family Tetragnathidae; genus Metellina; species Metellina segmentata. The sequence goes on from OX375881.1 coordinate 116,437,763, forward strand.
AAGTGAGGGTGAAAGGACTAAATTTTGATGTTTCTTCGTTCCGCAGAAGAAGGAAGAACGGTGAAAAAAACTATTAAATTTATTTTAAAATGTTCTAGAATAAATTGTAAAATTTGCCGCGACTCAAAAATTGCAAAACATTCTTACTACCTGTATGCAAAATTCTATTATTGTAAATACCCTGGATTCGTCAGGACTTTGCGGGCAATAAGCAAACAAACAGAGAAACACTTCCTTTTATAATATTAGAGATGTAGGGATTTGTCCCGATCCCTACTATCTTTTTCAGGACTTGGGGTATCTGTCATCGTCTGGCAACTCAATTCAACAACTATTACCCCTCTCTTCCCAATTACAAGCGAACACCAGATAGTTTACTCCCAATGTATGGTAAAAAATCAGAATCACAATGGTCTATATATTTATACACCAGCCTATAATACTGGACCGGACAACAACAGATTAGCATAAAATACGACTTTTTGTTTGAGGATGTTTTCGTGGTGTGGCATGAGACCTTTGCTTGCTGTTCCTGGTTAATTGAACGCTGACGCCTACATGAACATTTCGGAGAATGAGGTTCTTCCTACTCTTTGGCAAATTTATGGAATCATCGAATTTTACTTCCAGGACGACAACACTCCATGCCATGTAGCAGTCTGTTTCAAGCAGTGGTATCAAGCTATAAAAAATCTTTCCTGGCCTGCTCAGAGTTCAGTCCTAAACGCCTTAGAACATTTCTTGGACGAGTTTGAGCGACGCTTACGGAAGAGAGAACCACGTCCGAAATCAACCGCTGAGCTGGCGACAATCTTGCAGCAGGAATGGACACAAATACCTATAGCTGTGTATCTAAACCTTGTTGAAATCCTTGTTCGATTACTAATACCATCACACCTTACTGTGCGGTCCATTGTTGTAAGGCAGTGTACAAGGCATGTGAGTTTCACCCAAATTCTCCAAGACATTTAAGGTCCCAACTATCTGTGGATGGTTTCTCAAACTCGAAATCAACCAATCAGGCTATCGATTATCCGTCTACTTTTAAAGTCGCACATTACATTTTAAGCAATTAAATTTTAAAATTAGGCTCAATGTTTAGAAACATGACCTTAAGGAAGCACTTTTTTACCGTCACCTCTAGATCAAATGTGTTTTAATGTATTTTGTATGTATAAGAACTCAAAAATTATTCCAAATATTTAAAATTTATTGTGTCTTTCAATTGATACAGTTAATCAGCTTATCACAAAGATCGCACGTAGTAAAAAATTAAGTTCCAACTTCGAAGTTCTTTCAAGCGTTGAAGCTTAATAGCGAATTACACCCTCCTATTTTATTTAAAATATTTTAAAATTTTATTTTAGTAAGAGTGGAGCGGGATAGTACAACAAGTCTTAGGGTCGTTATGATTAAAGTTGTTGGACGATCTCTTAGTGCGCTTCGAAATTTACTAATCTTCTTCTTAAACCAGAATTGTCTGTACCAAAATAGTTTCTTCGATGAATGTTTTAATGAAACAAATATATTTTTACCGTTTACGACTGAATGAATAGAAGCAAACAATTAGCAGGATATTCATGTATTTATTGATTTGAAGACTTGAGATTAAGAATGACGTTCCATAAGAATGACGTTTTGTCATTTACTTTGAGGTGAAAGACAATATTGTGATGCGGTTGATAATATAAAGTTGCCCTACATTATAGTTGGTTGGTTTATTTGGGTTTTATTGCTTTATAGATCTGAATAGTACTTTATTTTCTATCCTGCATTTCAATTTTTATTAACAGAAAAAGTGTTATCAATCTTAACCGTTTTATAAATTTCCGAAATCTAGTTTCCACCGTTTAAGAACTTTAAATTGCTTTCACTAATCCTCGGTATTAAGATTTACCGTCCAGCAATTTATTTTTTATTTAGTAATAATTATCATTCGTCTTATGAATGTAGTGTGTGCAAATTTTATTTGTAAAACCAAAGCGTCGAAATATTTCTTTTTGTCCCTGTACTGCAAATTTTATCAACCGCTGCATTTGATGCATGTCCACCTTTTGTTTATTGCTCGATCACATGCGAAATTCGAGTTGCAATTGTGGAATTTAATAAACGATTTGCATACAACGCCCTCTGGCATCAATGCTCATAAGTTGAGAACGTAGAATGTTTTGAAAAATATTTATTTTATTAAAGTACGTACACCACACCCTACAGTGTGCTGAAATTTCCAGGTAGGTTAAGTAGTGAGTTTATATCGTAATGGAACACAACCGGTATTAGCGACGGTCTTGTATCAGCCACAACTCGTAATTTTGAGACGATGTTAACACTTGCACAAATCGCAAAAAGGCCACTCAGTCTGTACGGACCGATACAACAGATGCTATAACTCGATCAAAATAAACTTACATAAAATGAAACTACAAATCATCAGGATCAATTGATCTCAAAAACGTTATTCGCAGTTATTTTTCTATAATTTTCCATATATATCTTCATACATACCTTAAAACAAACACTTACTTAGTCGTTTGAAAAACTCTGAAAACTTTCCAGAAGAAACGTAACACAAAAAAGATATAGGAAGTAAGTTGTCAAAGGTAACATGGGATTAAATAAAATAAAGTTTTAAGAAGTAACGGTGGATAGTATAAAAATTGTGTGTCATGTGTCAGTCTTCGTAAATTTGTAAGACAATTATATTTGTTTAGTTAATTTGATTTAAAATATCTCACGTAAATTTTAAGTCGTTAGCCATCACCAAAATGAAAATTTCTTTCCCAGACCGTATACCTATTACTATTGCATGCCTACTAGAGGACGAATGTTTGCTAGTCGTAAATGACACTTTAATCTTGATGGAGGAAAAGGGTGCGAAATCTTGTTTGGTTGTTTTGGGAGTCTTATCACGCAAAAGCAATATTTGATACTCTGGACACAAAATGCAAATATCGGACTAGTCTGAACGAAAATAAAACTTCTTTCTCAGAGACTGTATATTAGAGAATATACACTCTATAACAAAAAATCGACGCACCAAGAAAGAATCATCCGATTGTTTTGAAATTTCGTATGCAAAAATGTATTGACCAAATATGCAAATGATTAAATTTTGGTGTCCAATTAATGAATAGTGCGATATCCAGCGCATCGGTACTGCCCATCCAGCAGATGTATATAAGGAGTTGTTCTTAAACAGTTGTTAAACATTTCTGCTGCATTGCGATTTAGGATACATTTCAGCGACTGAAAAAATGCCTCGATGCACGACTCGAGTTCATTACGAGCAAATTTCAGAGTTTGAAAGAGGTCGGTTGGGCAAATCGGAGAATCACTCGTTATGTGAGTCGAAGCGATGCGGCGATTAGAAGATGCTGGCAAGAGTGGGTGGACAGTGACAGATTTCATCGTCATGATGGTAGCGGTCGACATAGGGCCACAACAGATCGCGAGGATGGAGTGATTGTCAGATCATCTGTCATAGCGCCTGGTGCACCACGGGCTATAGATGTCAGAGGCGAACGAAGGCTACGGAGATGCGTTCAGGCGAATAGACGTGCAACTGTTGAGCAACTGACTGCCCAGATGAACCAAGGGACTACCAAGAGTGTATCCTCAACAACGGCATGCTGCGCATGGGCCTCCGCAGCAGACGCCTGGTTAATGCACCTTATGCTGACTGCTGTTCATCGGCGACGAAGGCTGGAATTTGCACGTCAGTACCCCAACTGGACGTCCACAAAGTGCCGGCAGGTGGCTTTTTCCGATGAATCACGTTTTATGGTCCATCGGACAGATGGACGCTGGTGTATACGGCGTCAAACGTCTGAAAACAAACACTCTGCAACAATTGTCATGGATCCTCAACCGCGTAATCTAGCGCAGCTTTCCACGGCACTGGAGTCGGCAAGGCTCAACATCCCAGCGAACACCTTCGGAAATCTAATTAACTCTCTTCCTTCACGCCTCGCAGCGGCCCGCTCTGCCAAACGTGGTTATTCTGGCTTTTGACAGGTCGTCACATTAATGCGACTGGACTGTGTATATCACTAACTACCGACTGGCTTTTTAAACCGGTTTCGAAAAAGCCAGTCGGTTCTTAAAAATCCAGTTGTTCAATTCTTTAATTAATTTAAAAGTGGCCTTTAGAATTATTCTTTACAGTTACGAAAGGTAGCTTCATTTACATAGCACTCGAGCAAACAAATAGGTTTTGATGACAAATTAAAGGCAAATACTCGCTTCTAAAATATCGTTCTCTGAGATTATAAAATTAAATGGGTACATGCGACTTCATTTAGACCATGGTGACCCTTAATTTGCACCTTAACGATGTAAGACATTTGTTTATCATTTGTACTTGATATCAAGGTTGATCGGGGTTGAATTAAGAAATTTAAAATGCAAACAACGTAATATTAGCATAGAGGGGTGTAGAATTTATCACTTTCTTTGGTTCAAAAGTACAGATGACGGCTGTTCCATAAATGTTCCTCAACTGTTTTGGACGCTCATCCGGGTCAACCCACCCCTTATCTTCCGTTACAGCAAGTGTGTGTTCGGAATAAAGAATTTCAAAAAACACATTTGGAACTACACAAAAGTTTCCTCTTGTATATATATTCGTATTATGTCGGGTATACATTCTCAGAGAAAAAAATATATTTATTTTAGAACAGCCTAATGAACTTTTTATGGTTGATTGGTAAGTTCTGAATTACCTCAAATCACACACACACAAAGGGTAAAATTGGGTTAAAAAATGACAAAATATAGCCACGGCACACACAATTTGTTTATAGTAACCACCGCTACTATTTTTAAAAAAATGTATTTAATTCCATATGGCCTTAGATTATATGTATTAGAAACATGATGTATAATTGCTCCAGTTAGTTTCGAGTGTTAATGATGACTTTGAAACGGTTAACAAAATTATTGTAATATAAGGTGAGCTGTTAGTATTCGACGATTATATCACTTGCTTGTAAGCCCTATGCTAAAATTACTTTATTTTATTGGCAGGGCTTATAATTTAAAAGTTGTGGTAAGTTTAGCGTTACCGATGTTGCGCATCCGGTAATCGCATAGTGGAAACTGCACTGTTCTGAGTCGATCCAAACAAACTAAGGAGCCCTGAAATGTCACAACATTGGCGAAGTGTGCATGTTTGGAGAGTGGGGTGCCAGTACAGGTGATGATATCGTTATCTGACACCGATTCAACATTATGAGGTGTCATAGGATCTCCCTTTATAATCTCATTTTAGTATCCCTTTCGAACTAAACCGGACTGTCGCTCAAATCCCGTTATATGACTAAAGTGTTATATACACAGTCCAGTCACATTAATAAGGCCACCACCTAATTTCTACGTCAACATGAAGTAACCAATCACAAGAGGCAGGTGGCAGCAGATTGCAGTGGAGTGTATATAAAGGATGTCCTAGGGTATCGGAAAGCATTTCAATCGTTGGCGTAATGCAGAAACGTAGCGATTTATCTAACGTCCAAAAGGGCATTATTATTGGCTTTCGGGCCAAGGGTGGAAGCATTTCAGAAACGGCTAATTTTGTGAACTGTTTGCGTGCCGCCGTGGTAAAAGAATACCGTGCATTGCAAAATGGCACTATCCAAAATCAGCGGCGTGGCACATGCGGTGCATCACGGGCTATAGATGACAGAGGCGAACGAAGGCTACGGAGATGCGTTCGGGCGAATAGACGTGCAACTGTTGAGCAACTGTTGACCAGATTAACCAAGGGGCTACCAAGTGTGTATCTTCAACAACGGTTCAGCGAATGTTGCTGCGCATGGGCCACCGCAGTATACGCCTGGTATTTCACCTATGCTGACTGCTGTTCATCGGCGACGAAGGCTGAAATTTGCACGCCAGTACCGCAACTGGACGTCCACAGAGTGGCAACAGGTGGCTTTTTCCGATGAATCACTTTTTATGCTCCATCGGACAGGTGGACGTTGGCGTATACGGCGTGAAACGTCTGAAAGCAAACACCCTGCAACAATTGCCACAGATCCTCAACCGAGTAATTTAGCGCTGCTGGCCACGGCACTGGAGTCGGCATGGCTCAACATCCCAGAGAACACCTTCAGAAATCTAATTGACTCTCTTCCTTCACGTCTCGCAGCAGTCCGCTCTGCCAAAGGTGGTTATTCTGGCGTTTGACAGGTGGTCACATTAATGTAACTAGACTGTGTATATTACTAACTACCGACTGGCTTTTTAAACCGGTTTTGAAAAAGCCAGTCGGTTCTTAAAAATCCATTTGTTCAATTCTTTAATTAATTTAAAAGTGGCCTTTAAAATTATTCTTTACAGTTACGAAAGGTAGTTTCATTTACGTAGCACTCGAATAAAACAAACGGGTTTTGATTATTCTTCGGGATTAATCCCAAAGTGAAAGATCTCAAGACATCTCTTAAATTTTAATCACCAGTCTGAAAATAAGATGGCTCCCGACACTCCAAACATACGCACATGGACAATGGAAGAACATTTGAGACCACATGTTTTGACGTTCACCAGCACTTACTCGTTCGTATTAAAATAGTGTTACAAATCTGCAAGTTAATAAACACATGGCAGTAATTTAGGTCTAAGATAATGATGTGTTGTCAATCTACAATTAAAGGCAAAACTCGCTTTTAAAATATCGTTACTGCACATAAATGTAAAAATAAAGAGGTGTTAAAATGAATAGATCTTTTGTGACGTTCAAGCCCTTCAGAAATTTCATACTAAACTTGAAGTCTTTAGTCGAATAAAACTTTTAATTAAAAAATATAAATAAAAAGGTTTGAAAATATTTTGTTAAAGTTCATAAAGAAGTTTTTATTTATCTTTACTATTAAAAAAATGTTTACAAATTAGTCAAAAATCCTCCTTTTGTGTCTATACGCAATGTTCGGGAATACATTGTCCAAGAAACTATTTTGGTAGAGCCAATTCTGTTTAAAAAATATTAGAAAAATTTCGAATCGCACTAAAATATTGTGTAATAACTTTACTCATAACGGCCCTAAAAGATATTGTACTATCCTCCACTATTATTAAAATAAAAATTTGAAATATTTGATATAAAATAGGAGTAAAAATTTGTCATTAAGCTTCAATGTTTGTAAGAACATCGAGGTTAGAATTTAAATTTATACTGTATGCGATCTTCGTGAGAAGATGGTGTTTAAATATTTGGAATAAATTGTGAATATTTATATAGAAAAATACATTTTATCTAGAAGTGACAGCAAAAAAGTGTTTCCATAAGGTTATGTTTCAAAACATTGAGCCCTATTTTCAAGTCTAATAGCTTAAAGTGTAATGTGTGGCTTTAAACTAAGACGGGGAATCGATAGCCTAATTGGTTGAGTTCGAGTTTGAGAATCCATCCAAAGATTATTGAGACCTGAAATGTCTTTACGACTTTGCGTTAAACCTACCTGCATTATACACTACCCTACAATAATGGACCGAACAGCAAAGAGGTGATGGTATAAGTGAAAGAATATAGCCTTTAAAACGGAAATGGTCCTCTACGTACTTCAATTACACTAGCAACCCTTCTGGGCATATTTTCAACAAGGTTTTCATACACAGCTATGGGTATTCCTGCTGCAAGAATGTTGCCAGCTCAGCTGTAGATTTCGGACGTGGTTCCCTTGTCTGTAAGCGTCGCTCTAACTTGTCCCACAAATCTTCTAAGGGACTTAGGTCTGGACTGTGAGCAGGCCAGGGAAGATATCCCATATCTTGATACCACTGCTTGACAGAGGATGCATCATTATATGGAGCGTTGTAGTCCTTGAAGTAACATTCGTCCATTCCATAGAATTACCTGAGCTTAGGAAGAACCCATTTGTCCAAAATGTTCATGTAGGCGTTGGCGTACAATTGACTAGGAACAACATACAAAGGTCCCAGGGCATACCACGAAAAACACACCCAAACAAGTAGTCGGATTTTATGCAAATCCGCTGGCGTCCGGTCCTTTATTGTAGGGTAGTGATATTTATATAGACTATTGTGATCCTTATTTTTCACCATAACATTGAGAGCAAAATATCTGGTTTGAGGTTGTATATTGGGAAGAGAGGGGTGATCGTGGTTGAATTGAGATGCCAAACGATGACAGATAGACCAAATCCAGAAAAAGATGGAAGGGATGGGGATAAATCTCTACATTATTAATATCCGTTCAGAATGTAAACATCTTCTTTTCGATGTTTTACTTTAAAACTAAAGTTTGGTGACTATTCTGTACAGAAATTATTTTTCAATTTATAATTTAAAAAAATCAGCTATAATGGTTTTCCATTCAGACGTGAACAATAAAACCTTTTTCACAAGATGTCTATTGAAAAGGTAATTTCCTTGAATTAATGTTTCGTAAATCGTCGCCGAATTTATAAGACGTGGAATTGCTTAAAATTGAAAATTTGAGTTTTAACACTGCAAAGATATCTCCACGTTTATTCAAATAACTCATTCAAATCAACACATGTGTCTTCGTGGCTGAATGGGTATGTTCAATTCTCAAGTTACCTGCGAGCTGTAGCCGGCGTAGGTTTGATGCCTTTTAGGTGCATTCCTCATTAAACGTTGTTCTCTTTCTGGGTCAGTAATACTTTTATTGTGTGTAAGTCTATTTAGTTTGGTAATGGTATCTGGAGCAGCATGGCCAAGTATGTCTTTTGTGCCAGAAAAACCCCCAAACCAAATAAAACCACCCTTTTGCTCCATCACTAGGAAATTGTAAGTACGCAATGAAGTATTGAAAAAAAGAACTATTTACAATTAGCAAAACTTCGTCTTCTAGTATGGATGCAATAATGCCAGATATACATTCACTGAAAGAAATTTTAATGTCTAGATGCCTAAGGACCTGAAATTTTGCTTATGATATTTTGAATAATCTCTACTATTATAAAAGAAAGTTTTTGTCTGTCTGTTTCGCGGCCTCAAAATCCTGACGATCTATGGCACTTTCGGCAATGAGATTTGGCACATTGGTAGTCCAAATTTTTGGCAATTTTTGGGTCGCGGAGAATTTTAAAAGTCCATCTAGAAGATTTATAAATGAATTTCACAGTTTTACTCTCCATCGGTTCTTTAAACACGGATAACTTTTTCTACTTATGCGACCTTGCAGACAAGGTTTGGAATCATGCCAAGTTTTTTTTCATCAGCAAAACGCGGAGAAAATTATTTGTTTCATTTTCGCTTTGATTTTGCGCGACTGATTTCCCAGCCAGACGATAAATCTTTAAACTGAAGTTAAAGTTCTTTCTTCTATCTCCTAGACCGTTAAGGATAAAGTAAAAATTTCAACGGATTTGAAATCTGCGGACAATTTCAGTTTAGATTGATACCTAAAATTATGATGATGATGATGTCGTGTCTACGACGAGTCTTGTTCAAATGATGCCATGAGCAGTTATCACAGCTCTAGCAATCTCCACTATATTGTCCTCGTACAGGTTCGGTTCCGAGAAAAGGACCCCGACTTTAAATAGATCCGCAATTATTGCTGGACAATCGAAAATGTGAGCTGGTGTTAACTCCCATATCTGGGCAGTTATTACACTTTCTCTAAGATCTATTACCCTCGCTGTCAATCTTCATTTCTCTGTAATGACCTGTTCTTAACCTGGCTATGGTTTTGGTAATTAGTCTATCCTCATTGATATTACAAAGCTGATGCTTAATTGGGATCGAAGGTTCTCTCAATTTGAAGTTAGCTAGGGCATTTGCGTCCAGCAGGGTGACATTCACATTGTCCTCATTGTTTAGATTTCTAGCCTCTTTTGCTAGTTGGTCTGCAGTCTCGTTGTCTGATATATTAACGTGTGCGGGCAACCACTGGAGTGTGCAGATCTTTCCCAAATGTAGAATTTCTCTTAGGTGGGAGCATATTCTGCTGATGATCGAGGAGTCTCTTTTTAGTATTGCTTGTAGGGCAGCTCTTGAGTCACAGAAAATAACTACACCCTCAGCCTGCTCAGAAGCAGGAAGGGTTTTATACAGGTCAAGTGCCTCTACAATAGCTAGAAGTTCGCAAGTGAAGTTGGACGCAATAGCTCCTGCACCAATTTTTAGTTGATGAACTGTATCACTTGGAGCAATCAGGAAAACCCCGGAACCTCCATTAGTGATAGTTTCATCAGAAGAGCCGTCAGTGTAAGCGTGGACAAAAGTTTTCCTTGGATACTACCTAAAAATATGATTTTCTTTAAATAAATATTTTTTTTAAATTGAATATATCTTCAGCGTATTTGAAATCTGCGGAAAATTTTACACCAGCTCAATACCTTACATCATGGCGTTAAATAAATTTATAAAATTGTCTAAACAATTTTCTAAGAATGCTACATGACACTGTTTTTTTATACTATCTACCGCTACTACTTAAATTATTTTTAATTCAATACGATGTAAACTGAGAACCTTACAACTTGAACACAATTTTCCACTTTTTAATAGGTTTCGTAAGTTAGCCATTACTTCGTAACAAATAATTGAAGAAATAGTCACCTTCTGAGAATGGCGAGAGAATAATTGCGTATGATAAAATTATTTTCTATGATCCATTATATGGTTAAAAATTTGAATAATTTCCTTCTTACTCTCAATTTAAGGTTGCCGAGGTAGTTTGAAAACTGATAACTAATGTCAGTAGCAATTAATGGCCGAAGTGAACGAAACTGTACATTTCCATTAGCAATTTTCAACGCTATAAGGAATTTGCTAGAAAAGATTTGTAGATTTTAATAGTTGTGTGTGTGTGTGTGTGTGTGTGTGTGTGTGTGAATTATTTGCTAATATAGGGTGATTTTTTTTAAACTGACACTTTTCAGAGCCACCTGTTGCTCGATCTAGTAACCAAAATGGCACCAAACTCGGTATGGAGACTAAAAATGACATGGGAAGTAGGATTCCGGGAGAAAAAAATTTAGTTCCAAAAATCGGCGATAGGGGAATTTATGGCGCCATCTAATGTAAAAAAAAAAAGTGTAACAAAAGAAGAAAATACTAACACATACAAAATTACAGGCAAATGTTAAGTTTTATTTACAACAATCACTTCTCCACATAGTAGGGGAGAACTCGCTGAAATACTGTGGAAAAATTCTTGTCCAATTGTCGCACTACACCCCCGTAGCAGCTTCTACCAGCAATGGTTCCCTGTGATCTGTCGACGATGGCAGTTGTTACATCTGTTATCACATCTTCTGACACAGGTTTAAGTCCCCCTGCCTGCACGAATTGTCAGTGAGTTTCCTTCTTATTCATTCCCTTAAAAGCATTAAGCGATAAAGGTGTCTTACGTAGCTTCTGTCGGGTTCTAAACTCACGAAGAGCTGTGGAAGCATTGCACTGATTAAGATAAAATAGCTTCACAGATAAAGCATGTTCTGGTAATGTGAGTCTCATATTCATTTGAGCTAGCTCACTTCAGCTGAGAATATTTTTCGGAGCTGTCTGCATGTATTTATAGCCAAAATTACTGGCGCTGTTGTCACATACGAAAGAATAAATTTGCATTTTCTTTGATACCCGTGTTTTATGCTAATTCTCGGTTTGGTAAGATACAACAGCGTCATAAATACCCCTATCGGTGATTTTTGGAATTATTTTTTTTTGTCACGGAATCCTACTTCCCATGTTATCATTAGTCTCTTTACCGAGTTTGGTGCCATTTCGGTTGTTAGATCGAGCTACAGGTGACTCTGAATAGTGTCAGTTTAAAACAAAATCACCCTGTAGTTAAGATTAGAAGTTAATTATACGCCATTTTTTGGTATTCGCTATAGCAAAGTTGGGAGAGTGGCGAATCGGGGACCGGAGGTGCAGGTCTCGATCTAACCAGAAACCTCGATCTAACCAGTACGTGGTTGCTAGTGTACTTTAACTCTATCGTGGCCCAAACCTGCTCACGTCGGTCGGAACCAATCTCGAAACCCTCCAGTTGAAATTCCGTTGCTCTTCCAAATCGGCTACCACGGCTCTATTAGTCGGAGAGCTGATGACGAATTTGGGGGAAAGTATTTTAGGCACTGTGAAATTGTAAAATAGTAGTAAATCAATGGTTGTTGAATAGGGAATCGAGAGTCGGGAATGGCGTTTGTGGTTATTTCGTTACAGCGCAGCATGTCATATTTGCAAAAAATTAATCCCGCCGAGTATCCTTTAGGCACTTACAATATATATTTATTTATTTTATTTATTATTATTTTTTTTACAATCGAGAAATAAAAATCCCACACTGTTTGGACGGTTTTAAAGTATAATTCGACTGCCCCGAACTTGTATTATAATGAAAGCAAAAAATATTCTTTAGGCACTCTGAAATTTGTATAGCATGTTTAATAATTATTATTGAAAATATGTGCAAAGAGCCAGACGAATACGATGGTTTTAAAAAACTACGCGACGCAAATAAAGATTTTACATGAATGCGACAAAAAAGTATTATGGGTAGGTATGAGTACGAGAGAACGTTTATCGTCTGCGCCGGCATCTGCCGAGGCCCTGGCTAGCTAAACATCTTGTAAGCTGTAAACTTATATTTTCGACTTTATTACTCCTCTTCATCACTCTTTGATGCTTCATCGTCTGTAAGCTCACTCTCAATATATGTCTCTCTATCGTCTTCGATATTTTGTTCGTTGTCTGAAAAAAGGTTAATTTTGATATGCGCACAATAAATAATGAAATTTCAATTAATAAACCTTTACATTAAATAACCTTTTTACCTGTATTATTTTTTGTTTCAATTTCTACTTTTAAAGCATCTAAAACAGAAGGCGGTATACAATCTCCTTCGAACCATTAAAATTTATACTTCTCATCTTGAAAATTCCATCCATTCCTTAAAGGCGATAGGTTACTTGGAAACCGTAAATGTGCATTTCGCCAAATGCTTGTTATGTATTGAGTGCGTAAGAGTTGTTGGTGTAACTCAGCTTTACACGGAGGTAAATTTGATGCATCGTACTTTTTCCAAATTTTTTTTAACGGTTCATTAGCGTTATAAGTTTTATATGTTGAACAAAATGTATAGAATCTAGCAGTATTAATATGGGTTTAATTTTTGAAGCCATAAATTTTACAGACAAATTTTTCTAATTCCGAAAACGTATCGTATCGCAAACCTGACACATGGGCTGCTCCAAGATCGTTAAGAGCTTTTTGATTACCTCCATTAGATTTTAATATTTGAAATGATTTTTTCTTTCCTTTTTAGAAAAAAAGAAGGGTTGTAATCGCAACCCGTATTGGCATGAAACCCAGGCAAGCTGGAACCCACTGATGGTCTTAATTCAGTAGACAGTTGTGATATGTTTATAAACCTTTTTGTAATTCCGTTGCCATACTCCATGACAATTGTCAGACTGTCACACTGCAGATGATCCATATTGCCGAGCATTATAATAAAATCATCTGTATCGCAAGATTTAATTAGGACGCTAGTGGAAAAATCATTATTAATTTTACACACATGATGTACAATTTTTGTGTCCGCTTCCTCGTGATCGTCACAAGACAATTCATCATTTTTTGCCATAATTACAGTATCATTTTTAATCCTCTATGAGTAAAAATGATCATAACTTAAATTAATTACTGTGTTACATTTTAAATTGCACCATTTCTGGTGTTGTCCAGTGGTCTATTAAAAATCTTACAAGAGCTTGCTTGACTTTAATGGTTTTTAGCTCGTTTCTGAAATCTGTTGAATGTACTTGCTTCGGACCGGTAATTTTAAAATCCATACTGTTTACTTCATTCCGTAGTGCGCGTTCGTAATCTTTAATCGATGGGGAAACATACTGGTAAAACATTATGTCAACACGTAGAGCTTTGGTCGCTTTAGAGTTTTCATAATTTTTTTGGAAATGTTGTGCCGCGCGAATGTTACTGGCATATCACGCATGGTATGTAAAAGATAGAAACCACCAACTATTACGATGTCAAAATCTTTAAGTATGTTTCCAGGTTTGTGATTTTTATCAAAAACTTCTACTATTGCTGACTTTTTGGTTTTGCAAATGGTTCCGTCGAAATGGTATAAGGACATTGAAATCGGTATAATTGGATAACATTAAATCTTCTCAAAATCTACACTGTAATCCAATGATATACTCAGCATCCTTCCTTACAAATCCCGTTGCATCCGTATTTCTTGTGCATTATTAAAACTATCTATTCCTTTTTAACAGTTTCAGCAGAAAAATTCATAATGTGTACTCTTGTAATTGGTTTTTCTAATCTATCGGTTGATTCTGAACACTCGGAAGTGTTGTTGATGATTGTTCTGTGTATTGTTTCATCACAGCTTAAAAATTTCTGTAACATCGAAAATGGTACCCTTTTCTCGTAGTTACATCTGATGGTAAAATCACTTTAGCAAAGTTCAAGCCGTTTTTTTTGGCGAATTTTTAAATGTTTTTGCACTATGCTTGTCTTTCTTCGTTAAAAATAATCACTTTATCATTATTGTTTTTTACAAATTACACAACTGAAAGTTTTTGGGTCCATTGTACATTAATGATACATAACCTATAAAATACGTAGTCCTCTATAAAAACAATTATTATCATTATAATATTTAATTATTACTATGTATACATAGTTAAATGTATGTGCGTATGTCAATACTTAAAATATAGTAACACAACTGTATTTAAAAACCTCAAAAAACAGAATAACAGTGAACTTAAAATAACTTTCAGCGTGGTCATATTTGCGTGAAAAAAAATAAACTTCTCTAAAATGTTTTGCAAGCTGCCTGAGCTTCACAATAAACTAGAGTCACGTGGTTCCTCAGCAACTAATCAAAGACCGGCGAGCCAGGGACCTGGCAGGTACCAGCATCCAGCCGATACTTATATAAAATCTTTATTTGCGTCGGATAGTTATTTAAAACCGTCGTATTCGTCTGTCTTTTTGCACTTATTTTCAATAATAATTAATAAACATGCTATAAAAATTTCAGAGTGCCTAAAGAATATTTTTTTGCGTTCATTATGATACAAGTTTGGGGCAGTCGGGTTATACTTTAAAACCGTCCAAACAGTCTGGGATTTTTATTTCTCGATTCTATAAATGCTAAAATAAGAGATTAAAAAAATTCTAAGTGCCTAAAGGATACCCGGTGGGATTAATTTATTGCAATTATCATATGCTACGCAGTAACGAGAAATAACCACAAACGCCGTTCCCGACTCTCGCTTCCCTATCCAACTACCATTGATTTACTTCCATTTTACAATTTCACAGTGCCTAAAATACCTTCCCCAAATTAGTCATCAGTTCTTGAACTATAGTCCAAGAGTTATCGTGCTGCAGTTTCCCGGTTGGAATTGGTAATTGGTAATTTTTTGTTAATGTCGTACTAGAGCAACACAGCGGGGGGCTATTGACGACGGTCCGGGATCAGTCTCTTAAGGGAGAGATCCGAGGACAACACCTCGTAAATTTGAACCACGGTCAGATGACGAAGCAACGCTTGAGCTGGTACCCTACTCTCTAAACTTCCACGCCAACCCAACGTGAGGACTTTCTTCCCGGTTGGAAGAGTAACGGATTAGCAGCTGGAGGGATGCGAGTTTGAATCCAAGAAACACCGTCGTGTACAAAGGAGGCTAGAGTACGTTAACTTTGTCGTGGTTTCAAATGTCCTCACGTTGGCGTGGTGTGGAAATCTGGAGAGTGGATTGACAACTCAGGTGTGGCCTTGTCATCTGACCGTGGTTCAAAATTACGTGTGTTCGTTCTTTTATCTTTCTCTTGTGGATTGATCATGGATCGTCAATAGTCCGTTGGTGTTGCCCCAAAATGACGTTAATTAAATACCTACCTAATTGCCTATAAAGCGGTATGGCACAACAAAATAAATACTTTCATTGTAGAATACACGCCCGTAAGAATTGAAGGAAGAAATTACTTGCAATTAGCCAATTCGAAACAGGAACCTTCCAATCTAGACCTTCGGACAAGATCGGTTGGTCGTCATAACCAAAGAGCGGTTGTGTAGAAATGGAGCTAGTGCAGGCAAAATCTGTCGTGGCCTCAAAAGTCCTCGTGTTGGTACGGTTGTGGGTTTGGATAGAGAGGGTCAGCTCAGGCGTGACCTCGTCATCTGATCGTGTTTATATAATAACGTGGTTTTGTCCTCGGATTTTTCCGTTTGGAGAGTGGGGTGCCAGCTCAGGTGTTGCCTCGTCATCTGACCGTGGTTCAAAATTACGAGGTGTTGTCCTCGAATCTTTCCCTTAAGGTATTAATCCGTGACCGTCGTCAATAGCCCGTTGTATTGCTCTAGTATGATGTTAACTAAAATTACCATTACGATTACCTCTGGGTTTGTTCGGATCTTTCCATTAAGGGACTGATCCCAGACCGTCGTCAATAACCCGCTGTGTTGCTCTAGTACGACGTTAACTAAAATTGTCATTACCATTACCTCTGGGTTTGATCCAGGACCGTCGCCAATACCCCGTTTTGTAGCTCGAGAGAGCGACGTTAGTTCAAATACCTACCTTCCATCTATTACGCAAAAGTTCTGCTTTGCCAATGAACTGGATTTTTTTTACTTAACGTCGTACTAGCGTACCACAACGGGCTACTGACGACGGTGCGGTATCAACCCCTTAAGAGAAAGATTCGAGGACACCACCACGTAATTTTCAACCATGGTCAGATGACGAGACAACACCTGAGCTAGCACCCCACTCTCCAGATTTCCACACCAACCCAATGTGAGGACTTGAGGCCACGACAGATTTAAGCTGCACCAGCCGCCTCTACACCATACGCTTACAAACATCCATGCTCTGACCCGGATTCGAACCAAGAACCATCCAATCTAGAGTCTAACACATTAACCACCAGATCGGATGGAAGGCGACAATGAAATGGAAATAATAAAAACCTCTCTCCACACAGGAGCTATGTGCAATAACGTCGGGCATGCATTCTGTGGGAGATAAATGTTTTTTTGCTTGCACAGCCTACCGACATTTAAAAATTTGTTACGAAATGTAGAATCACCCAAAGTGTGAAATAAAATCGGCTTACAAATTTACAAAGATTGGCTTTATAGCAAAATTGTATACAATCCACCACCTTTACTAAAATATAATATTTCTTAAATTGGAGGCTACACTCTCTTCTGATAAAGAAAGTGTGGTTGTATGAATTTCGCGTGTTTTTAGTGCTTGTAAAACTTTAAAGTAATTAAATGCTGTAGCACGTATATGAACGAAATTGACGTTTTTACGACGTTGAAAGTAGCTGTTATTTTTGAAACTTCGTAAAAAAGAATTACTGAACAAAACCGTTGATACACCCTTGAATTTGCAGACTATCCGGTCTGGTGGTTACGGTGTTAGATTCAAGATCGGAAGGTTCCTGGTTCGAAACCGGGTGGATGTTTGTTTGCGTATGGATGTTTGAAAGCGTATGGTGTAGAGGTGATGGTGAACCTTGGATCTGTAAAAACATCCTGATCTGGTCACAAAGAATTAAAATAAAATATTATTGACATAGAAGTGAGATGAATTGTATAAACATTGTGTGTGCTTGTCAAGTTCTAGAAAATGTTTACTTTTCAAGGAGTCTTTGATTCTTAAAAGTTTATGAACCGCTGTGTTCGATGCATGTCAACAATATGTATATTTCTCGATCACATGCCAAATTCGAGTTGTTATTGAGATTGTTTCAGAAATATCTGCATACAACACCCTCTAGTATCTAAGCCAATGAGGACATAACATGTTTTGAAAAATATTTATTTTATTGAATCTCGTACTACCTTTAAGCTTGCTGAAAATTTCCAGGTACGTTAGGTAGCGAGTTATGTCGGATTGGAACACAACCTGGTATTGGCGACAGTACGATATCAATCTCGAAGGGAAACATAGAGAAAAATTTGCAGTTTTGGCCCCTTGTCAACACTTGAACTACCACGTCACTGTCAAAACTTGCCCACTACACATTAGTGAGTGCCCCTCAGTCTTAAAGTGGATCGACACTAACTGCTGTGCAAACTCGGCCACTGTTAACTTACCTTAACCAGGAAAACTTAATAATAGATGAACTGCAAATGGATCACAAAAACAATGTTAGCACAATTAGTTACTGTTGCACAATATACCACAAAATTCTTCACACATTGGTTTCAAAGTTATACCTAACTCACGAAACTTATTAGAACGGATATACAAGAAAAATCTTCAACATGAGCGTATATTTTCTGAGTTAACATGGTATAAAAACATATTTAAATAGTAGCGGTGGATTGCATACAAAATTGAAACTCATCTTTTTTGTAAATATGTAAGACAGTTCTATTGATGAAGTAAAATCAATTCAAGAAATATTCTAAGCAAGCTTTAAAGGTCATTAGGCATCACCATAATAAAACAGTCAGTAGTTAGTTTAATATATCACTTGAGCAACACAGAGTGTTAATTACTGATAAGTGCTTTTAGTGTTACCTAATGAACTTTAAAGTTTGCTTAGTATACAGGGTGGTCCCGAATTCATGGTACAAACTTTAATGGTAGGTACAGGACATTGTAACAATGATTTATTGTATAGGAATGTATAGTCGCAAGTGACGCGGTGAGGCGAAAACAGGGGAAATAACGGCCGAAAGGAAAAACAAAGATTTTATTGAAAGCGTTGTTGACAAGTGTCATGTTTACAGTAATTGTTCAAAATTGCGTCCACCAGTATCGATACATGCTTGACAGCGTCGGTGGAGCGATTGGCGTACACGTTCAAAGATGCCTGGTATTTCACGCACACCTGCAGTAGCTACAGATAAGCGAGCGACGAGATCCTCATCTGAGTCAACTGGAGTCTCATAAACAAGATGCTTTAGATGTCCCCATAAAAAGTAATCGAGGCTCGATAAATCGGGAGATCGGGGTGGCCAAGGGACTGGTCCACCACGCCCAATCCATGTCTGTTGACGTCGAACGCACCTGTTTCACAAAGTTGACGATGTAACCGTTGAAAAATTCTATGATCCGGCATTCGTCGATCAGGATACTCCGCGCGATACATTCGTAACGCAGCTCTGCCGTTACCATTTGCACGGCCGTACATGTAATGCATGTCTGCTTTTTCTGCATACGTAAAGTCACCCATCGTCTACGGCAGCACAATTGTGAATGGCGCTTTTCCCTACTGCGATGCATCATGTTCAACAGCGGCTAGACATCTACTGCCCTCTACCGGCAATGATACCAACCGATCACTCCATTTCTCTTTCCTTTTATTTCCCCTGTTTACGCCTCACCGCGTCACTTGCGACTATACATTCCTATACAATAAATCATTGTTACAATGTCCTGTACCTACCATTAAAGTTTGTACCATGAATTCGGGACCACCCTGTATTTCTTGAATTGTTTTAACTTCATTAATAGAAATGTCAAAAAAATTTGCAAAAGAGATCAGTTTCAATTTTGCATGCTATCCACCGCTATTATTTAAATATGTTTTTATACCATGTTTCTGGAATTTTACGCTACAAATTAAGCATTTTGAATTTGCGAATGTTCTAATTAAGGGAACATCGTACCTTTCGAGCCAAAAATTGATCATTTTTCTGTACCATTTGCGACTCATCATAAATCAACAACCTTTACTCATTTTTGAATGGAATTTTGATAGGTTTCATAATAAAGTACTAACTTTAAAAAAATGGTAAAATATTTGTAATTCAGATAAAATATTTTTTTAAACAGCATAAAATTTAAACACAAAAATAAAAATAATTTATTGGCTAACATCTTGCTTTCCGCAAGATAATTTTTTAAATATATACAGTAGAATCTAAAATTTTATGTCAAATTAAAGCTAAATAATACCCTTATATTGAAAACCTCAAAATTTAAAATTATCTAGTATTTTAATATTTAAAAAAATTTAAAATTTCATAAAAAATTTAAATTATTGAAATTTGTGTCTTTATTATGCTATATATTAAAATGTATGCATCTCATTCATATATTGGAGGTTCACAGAATTAAGATCCATAAGTAGAACATACATGTGAAATATTATAGCTCTACAATTATAACTTTTTTTGTTATATTGTGGGAAAGTCTAAAAATCAGAAACTGAGAAAATCAAGTTTGAAGATTGAATTTCTATTATGCAAAATATCATGAAAATCTTAGGGTTTAAAATGCTCCTGCTATATATGTAGAACCTTCTATTTCTGCCAAATGCTCATTTAAAGCTTTTTTTTCTCATTCTGTGAGCCCTACGGTCCTCTAGTGTTGATGACCTACATTTAATTTCTGCATTTTTCAAACACGACAAATCAGATTTTTTAGCAGAGATGTATGCAAAATGTCCTACCTGCAGGCCTA
This sequence comes from Metellina segmentata, assembly GCA_947359465.1. Classification (NCBI taxonomy): domain Eukaryota; kingdom Metazoa; phylum Arthropoda; class Arachnida; order Araneae; family Tetragnathidae; genus Metellina; species Metellina segmentata. The sequence goes on from OX375881.1 coordinate 116,458,171, forward strand.
GACATTTCAAAATGCTCAGACGACCTGCCATTCCATCATTAAAAATTACTAATGCTTCGTTTATTAAAACGTAATAACAGTTTTAGATGATCCGGATGTTTTCGGATAATACTTCCAAACAGTGGAATTAAAAGACCCATTAGCATTTTGTGTATTGCCACCCAGACATTTTTTCAACAACTTGGGTGCTAATAGTTCTGCAAATGTAGGTTTAATTGCATCCATTACAGGTACTGGCACAGTTTTCTTGTGTATGTAGGAAACACTTGTGTCAAATTGGGATCTTTGATACTCACACCATGACGTGGGACCGTCAGATTGTTTCCCTTAGGAATGCTGATTCCCATGAAAACGACGTTTCTTTCTGCGTAAATCACCAGATCTACGATCTGCTTTGCCAGACATTTTAACAGGATTTATAAAATGACTATTTATATCAATAACAAAAAATTGCAACGTCTTTCGAAAGCTAAGACAGAAGAGAGCACATGAAAGCAGTTAGCTGTTATTCTTGGATTGTTATTCATCTTTCAATCAAGTTATCCTGGTTAAAGTTATCAAGTTATCTTTCAATTGTTATTCTTGGAGTTGAACAATTCCTTCTCCCTGTTAAATAAATGTATTACATAGATCAGCAGAGTGGCTGAATATAAAATAATTACAAGGATGCTTTCCATTCCGAAATCGAAACTAACTACATTCGACTCTCTATCACAAGGTCAGTCAGTATTGACATTTACGTTTTCTATTGCTGTAAGCGTAATTTTCGTCGGATTTCGATGCAGTTTGTTTTAAAATGCTCCCAACATTTCAACTTATTTTTCAAAAATACTTTTGAAAAATCGATTTTTTGAAGGGTACAAGGTACTATGTCCCCTTAAGAACTTGAGTATAACACTTTCAAACAAAAAAAAATCGTCATCTGACCGTGGTTCAAAATTACGAGGTGTTGTCCTCGGATCTTTCCCTTAAAGGGACTGATCCCGGACCGTCGTCAATAGCCCGTTGTGTTGCTCTAGTACGACGTTAACTAAAACTTACTTACTTCAAACAAAAAAACCGAATGGATAATTTTGTAGTGTATTGTGTAATAATAACTACGTGTGCCAACATTGATTTTTTGAACCATTAGCAGTTCATCAATGTTGAAGTTTAACTTATAACTAGGGGGCTCGCTAACGCTCGGCAACCCCCGGAGGATTGCGAAGCAATCCTCATTCGTTCGCTGGGCGAACATACAGTCGCTTCGCTCGCATCAATGAAGATGTGTCCTAACAGAAGGTATTGTTTACAAAACACGATTTTCCAAAAAAATTACTTTTCAAATCCAAATTTGCTGTAATACAGAAAAGATAAATGCAGTACCTGTAGAATTAGAATTCAAATGAAAACTTTGAGGAAATTTTTTTTGACTCGAAATATGAGCGCTGATTTGGAAACTGAATACCCAGCATGTTGTTAGTGTGTGTATTTACGCCAGCACTCGAACCACCCACATTTTATCATCGAGTTTGCTGTCGAAAGTTGTAGTGCAAGCGTCTTGAACTACAATTGTTGGCCCTGAAAAGGACCGTTTTTTAAATGGCCCTGAAAAGATCCTCTGTTTTTTTTTTCTATTATAAGCTGCAACAGCTCGACTAAAATTCATTTTTTTCAATAAAATTTCATCCTACTAGGGGGCGCGCCCCCTGCTCGCTAACGCTCGCCAACCCTCGGAGGGGTTGCTTTGTAATCCTCATTGGTACGCTGCACGAACATGCTCGCTACTGTCGCATTACTGAAGACATGTGCCTAGCAGAAGGAATTGCTTATAAATATTGTATTCCAAAAAGAAATATTTTTCAAATATAATTTTTTTGAATGACCGAAAAGTTATAACAGTACCTATGGAATCATAATTCAAATGAAAACTTTGATCAAATTTTAATTCGAAATGTGAGCGATGCTTTGGAAATTGAATACCCAACATGTTGTTTGTGTGTACATTTCCCCAGAACTCGAGACACCTACACTTTATTATCGAGTTTGTTGTCGAAAACTGTAGTGCAAGCGTCTTATTAAACTATAATTGTTGGCCCTATATTTCAAATGGCCCTGTAAAGATCCTATGCTTTCTTTGATTTCTATTATAAGCTACAACAGCTCGACTAAAATTATTTTTTTTTCAATGAACTTTCATCCGATAACGTTAAAAATTCAATTGACGTGGCTTCGTAATAATCAAACAATGGTACAATGTTGCCAAAACGCGATAAGAAGTAACTTCTTTTTTGCGTGCCACGTAAGAGAATTATATATATAGACGGTTAGTTTAGGGAGGACAAGCTTGCGCATTCGTTGGTGTCGTTCCAAGATGAGACTAAGAGGGTCTCACTTCGGCAAGGTGCCGCAACGCAAGTGCGGTCTGATATACATTAGATCCAATGGAGTTTTGCACACATGCCTCCAGCACCGCTGCGGCGACGCACGTCCAACTTGCGAGCAATTTGTACTGCAGTTACCCAAGGCGTCGCAGCTCGCCGCACACGCGTCTCCGTTCTGATGTACCTTGTTTTCATAAATAAATGGAATAAAAATAATTAATAAATGATTGTATCCAGTAACGTCTATTTTGTTTTAAAATATACTTTTTTGTACACCAAGTAAGCGAAATAAACACATTTTCTTCGATAGAATATTTATAGCAAATGGCACGAAATGGGTACTTGCGTCATTTCATGGTTATATGTGCATAGTTGGGCTTCAATGCCGCCGTTGAAACATCGGATATGTGCTCCGTTACTTAGGCGCAAGTTTGGAGAGTGGTGTATTGGATGAAATGGTATGATGACAGAAATGGTAGCGTAACTAGCACGATCTTTGGGTTTCACCACAACAACAATTATTTAACTTCAAGCAGCTAAGTAGATATTTACAGCAAAATTATTTATTTTGCGATATGAAAAGTTCGGGGGGTATCGAGCGTGTTCTCGCTCTCTCGGGTCAAAATGGTACCTGGTATATTCTGGTCATCCGGCCGGCTTTCAGCTGAAAACCACCTGTCGATGGAATTTTTAGTGTTCTGAAGGAGCTTGAGACATAGGGGATTGTAATGTCAGTGGGTCGTCAGATGTAGATGGTTTATGTCAAGTGCCGATAACCTTTTGACCGTTGCAGTGTCAAATGGAGTACTGTAATAGTACTTCTAGGTTTAGTTCATATTACAGTTAATCACAATTGAGTTTTATGATCTCCAATTGATGAATTCTTGAATGTCTCCTTTATGTCAACTTGATAAGAGAAGCCGCTTTTACAGTATTACAGTGGTGTAACAGTTCAAGTGTTGACATGGGGCCAAATCTACTAGACTCTCTCTATCTTTCCCTTCGAGATTGATACCCTACTGTCGCCAATATCAGGATGTGTTACAGTCGAACATAACTCAATACCTAACCTACCCGGGCGCTGAATGTATTTGGGCCGTTGGGTCGCCCTGTACTTCTGTGCTCTGGTCTCAGCCCCCACTGAAAATTTATTGCAGACCAACCGGTCTGGTGATTATGGTGTTAGCCTTTAGATCGGAAGGATCATGGTTCGAATCCGTGCATGGAATTTTGTGTATCTGTGCATGGATATGGTGTAGAGGCGGATGGTGAACCTTAAATCTGTCGTGGCCGAAAGTCTGAGCATTGGGTCGATGTGGAGGTTTGGAGAGTGGGTTTCCAGTTTAGATGTTGGCTCGCCGTGTGACGTAGCTTCAAAATTTCGCGGTGTTCTAAGGACCGGGCACGGAACTTATCGCAAAATTACCAAGAATGCAACATGACGCCCGCTATTTTTTATACAATCCACCATTATTACTTAATTCTTTTTGTTTTAATACGATGTCACCTTGCGTGTTCGTGCGTTTAAGATATCGCTGATGTATTTTTGTATGTTTGTTCAGTTATGGGAACTTTGAGACAAGTAATTGAATTGAATCTTGTTTTAGGAAAATCGAGAGAAAAACAACTGCGTGTTGACATTATATTTTGATCCAATGACATTTTATAAATTATAAAAATACCTGCTTTTGCTCTCTCACGCTCAAATTCTGCTTTGCGAATGAACTGGAAAATAATGAAAAGGCGCTCTCTAGCAGCTATGTGCAATAACGTCGGGCAAGCATTCTATGTAAAAGAAATGCTTATTTTGGTGCACTGCCTACCGACTTTTACATTTTTGTTAGGAAATGTAGAATTACCCAAAATCTCAAATAAAATCGACTGACAAATTTACAAAGAATGACGTTTTGCAAAATTATATACAATCCACCATTTTTACTAAAATAAACTATTACTTAGAATTGGAGACTACCCCATCTTCTGTTAAATGTAATGCGTCTGTATCAATATTGTGACTTTTAAATGTACGATAGATATTTGAAGTAGTTAATTGATGTTGCATAAGAGTAAAAGAACGAAAATTTGGGTTTTTGCAAACCGAATTTATCTGTTATTTAAAACTTCGTACACTGCTGTCGTAAACAGTTAATTCTCACTTGGTTTTGCTTACCAACCGGTCTGATGGTTACGATGTCAGCCTCGAAGTCGGAAAGTTCCTGGTTTGAATCCGGGTCCGGCCATGGATGCTTGGAAGCTTATGATGTAGAGGCGACTAGTGAACCTTAAATCTGTCATAACCTTAAATCATTGTATAAAAAAGTATTTAAATAGTAGCGGTAGGTAGCATACAAATTATAAATTGATATTTTTTTTAATTTTTAAGACAGTTCTTTTGATGAAGTTTACACAATTCAAGAAATATTCTAACCAAACTTTAAAGGCCATTATTCATCACCAAAAGAAAGCCAGTGAGTAGTAAGTTTAATACATCATTTGAGCAACAAAACACCGAGTGCTATCTAACTACTGACTGGTTTCTTTGGTGATTCCTAACGAAATTTAAAGTTTGCTTAGCATATTTCTTGAATTGTTGGTTGTGATTTTGGAAAATGAATGAACGAGAAAAAATGAATGCGTTAAGTCTCTAACGATCGTAAAATCCAAATTCGTATTGAGGGAAATATAAGTTACAATTTAAAAAAAAAAAACATTAATTTGAAAAAAAAAAAAAACATTTTTTGGTATCGCCCTGTAAAATTTTCCGCAGATTTAAAATCCGTTGAAAAGTTTACTCTATCTTTAACAATCCGGGAGATAGAAATAAGAAATTAAAAAAAGCCAATTAAAATTGTATCTTTTTTGTTCATCCCCTAAAATCTTCTTTGCTGGGATAATGAAAGGGAAAAAATAAATTTAGAATTGGTGACATGTTTATGCTGTTGCCATTCTAAGGAAAACAATAATAAATAAATGTCGATAAATAAATTGTAAATGTTCTAGATTAAATTTAAAGATTCAGTCTGGACACAAAATCTGCAAAAAAATTACTACTACCAGTGCTAAATTTCATCATTGTAGACTCGTCAGGACACTACTTTTAGAGATATTACTTATATCTTTAATAATAGTAGAGATGCAAGTACATTTGGTCCCATAATTACTATCCGAGGTTTGCCAACTGTTTTTAAAACTTTTGGTGGCCTTTTAAAATCGCAATAATGAGTAAAATTTAATGTAGCTCTGAAACTAATTATCAGAATGAGCTGAAATTTGACATGACCATTCTAGAAGTCGTTCTGAATCAATACGCATCAACATATATTAGAAAATTCCATTTCATAATTTTTTCTAACATTGATTTAATAATTATTATTACACAAAAAACTATTTTTTAAGTAATATATTAGGTGGATTTTGTTTGGTGTGTTTAAGTAGTGAGCGAGACATAATGTGACTATTTGTATGGAAGGAGTTTAAATATCAATTGTTATTAATATTAACCAGAAAAACTGAATCTAAATAGACGGAGACTTTTTTTTAATATTTCAAAAATTGACTTGTTATGTGCATTATATTATCAAATACATCTAAAAACTATGAATAATATATAAAATAGCTATATATGTTTTATTAATTTTCATTTTTTGCTAAAAATAAACAAAAAATCTCAATAAATTAACAACTAAGCAAAACAACAAAACTCAAATTCAAATTAAAATATTCTATTTTTGTAAATTGTATTGTGTTATCAAAACCCTCTTCTGGTATATCTACCCATTTTATAACTGAAACTTTGTATTAAAAATATTTATGCAATTAAACCTTTCGACATAGAAAAAAAAATCTTAAATAATGATTACAACTCTATACTTATGTAATCAAAAAGCTAAAAAATAATGCATAAACAATTAAAATAAAGGTAGGTTACCTGAATTGAACCCTTTACAATATTCTACCAAAGTTCAAAATTATTTGAAGCATAATGTTATGAGTTATGATGTTGTGCGGAAGAGCAAAATGTAAAAAATCTGATTTTGAGAAAAAGCATAAAATAAAAAAAAACTTCTACACTTACATATTAGTTGAAAAACCTGACATTAAATAGCTATTGATTTGTAAAGGTCACCTTTTGATCATTGAAAACTGATGTTTTTTTTCTTCCGAATGGCTTTTAAAAGTTTCCTGCGCTTCCTTGCAACAAGGGTGGAATGATTCTTCGAATCTCGAATCCGCAAACCGTCCAAGTGTCTATAGCCTTCTACTGTAAAACACCCAGGATTTGTCAAATTAAGCCTATTGAAAACATTTAGGCAACCTTTGAAACCATCGTTAAATTGAATTATGGCATCATAGGCTCCTAACTTGACAGTTTTGAGGCTGACAAACACCTCTTTTGGCACTCGTTGCCAAATTACGCCATTTCAACACTCGTTGACGTTTTGAGTTTTGCAGTGGAGACATTCTCTAACAAATCTTACTAAAAAAACTTAATTAAACAATTACTTAACCTTTTTTTTTAAATATTCAATGTGATCGAACAAATTTTAATATTCTATGCCGGTTTTTCGTCCCACTTCCATTAGCATAACACTACTAACGGTTTGAAAATCTGTCAACTTACTAATATTAAAAGTTCAGAAACTAGAGTTCTAAGCAAGATAGAAACAAAATTTAAACTGATTTAGAAAGCTAAAAAACTATACTTTCAAAGTTAGGCAAAATTAAAAAATCGTATTTTTCTCCACAAATGCAGTTTTATAGGTAGGCAGGCACCTTAAATATCAATTGTTATTAATATTAACCAGAAAAACTGAATCTAAATAGCTCGGCAAGTAGAAAAATCTGTTAAACTTCAAGTAAAATTTCCATTTAATAGATTTCCAGTAGAAATCGTCGTGTCACCTCTTTAACCCTTAACTTCTGTGTCACAAACCGTATAGTAACTAGTGTGGAGGGGTCTCTCAGACCTCGCTCACTAAAGTGCGTATAAAGTTGATTAATATAATATATTAACGGAAGATTATTTAAATAATTATTATTTATACATTTTAAATTTAGATAGTTCAATTCTAAACATGAAATACATTTCTATTACTATATACGTTAAGTAGATTCCATATATCTTCAAGCTCAGCTTTCGGACCTAATTTTGCTGGACGTATCAACCCTGGAATTTGTAAAACCATGTTGTGTTTTGCTGCGGTTTTTCTAACGGCAGGATTAGGTCCCCCTCCCCTCCCGGGCATCCCATTTCAAGTTACTTTTTCCTTAGAAATATTCTTCTTGTGAACACGCACTTGAAATGTCTTCATCTTCATCCGTTTCGTGTTCGCTTTCAATAATATCATCCGAAATTTCACTGTCCCACTACTCTATTTCCGACCAACTATCAACAATAAACTGAATTTCTTTTTGTGTAAGATACACAGGTCGTTTTTATTAAAGTTTGTTGCCATTTTAGGCTCTCTGCCGAAATTCCCTACTCTAACTTAGACGATTTCATTCAACAAGAACGGTACCGCAAATGCTGTAAAAGGTCTAAGAGACCACGCACGAAATGCAAAGAGTGCAAAACACGAAAAACACTCTATAACAAAATACTCGACTCACCATGAAGGAATCATCCGATTGATTTGACATTTTGTATGCAAAAATGTTTTGAACAAACGTGCAAATGATTAAAATTTGGTGTCCAATGAATGAATAGTGCGATTTCCAGAGCATCGGAACTGAGCATACAGCAGATGTATATAAGGTGTTGTTCTTAAACTGTTGTTAAAAATTTCTGCTGCATTGCGATTTAGGATACCTTTCAACGACTGAAAAAATGCCTCGCCGCAGGATTCGAGCTCATTACGAGTAACTTTCAGAGTTTGAAAGAGGTCGTATCATTGGATTAAAAGAGGCAGGTTGGGCCAATCGGAGAATCGCTCGTCATGTGAGTCGAAGCGATGCGGCGATTAGAAGATGATGGCAAGAGTGGGTGGACCATGGCAGATTTCAGCGTCATGATGGTAGCATACGACGTAGGGCCACAACAGATAGCGAGGACACAGTGATTGTCTGATCAGCTGTCACAGCGCTTGATTCATCGCTATCAACCATCAGTCGTGCGACCCACACACGAGTGTCCACCATGACCATTCACAGACGGCTGAGAGAGCGAAATCTACGATCGTACCAACCGTTACGCCACCTGCCACTCACGCCTGCAAACTGTCGAGCCAGATTACAGTGGTGCTTGGCTCCATCATGCTGGAATGTTGCTGAATGGGGACGTATAGTCTTTAGCGACGAATCGCGCTTCCAATTGTGTCCTGACGATCATGGAAGACGGGTCTGGAGACGCCCAGGGCAACGTGCCGATCCTGCTTTCACTATTGCACGCACCACGGGCCCTCAACAATGAGTTATGGCCTGGGGTGCCATTTCTGAGACCTGTTTTGCTACCGTGCCTTTCGCAGTACCCTGTGCTTATTTTTTAAGCTAGACAATGCCAGACCACATACGGCACGTTTTGCTATGAACTGTTTTCAAGCTTGTCAAACACTTCCTTGGCCAGCCAGATCACCAGATCTCTCTCCGATCGAGCATGTCTGGGATATGATGGGAAGGCGACTGCATCCGGTATGGAATGTTCATGACGTAGTCCGACAATTGGAGCACATTTGGCAAGAAATACCGCAGGAGACCATCCGGGAGCATTATCGGTCCTCGCCACGCCATGTGGCAGCTTGCATCCAGGCTAGAGGCGGGTCAACACCTTTTTGAGCTCGTTACTGTAACTCTGAAATAAATCATTCAATTCTTCTGAAATTTAATCGTTCTCTAATCTGTATATAATTTTCCTATCCACCAATTTTTGTCTCCATCGGACAACTCCTTCTTAGTGCGTCGATTTTTTTGTTACAGAGTGTAGTTGAGGCGGAAAACCAGTCTTGGAGTGCGGCTTCTGTTGGACGTAGTAGGAACGTACTGAATATGTCAGAAACCAATATTTACTTTAAAGAGTGAAAACGACCAGTCAAAAATGACTCGGGGTCTGTTAGACCTATGACAGCAGTTAAAAGTTAAAGTTATTGCTACCTTAAAAAACCCATAATGGTAGTAAAATTACGAGACCAACTCGGAACAATAGATCTAAGCTATCTCATTCAATTAAAATGATAAAAATATTTCAGCATTTTTTTTACCGACTTTAAAAAAAATAAAGTACTGAAATTCACTTGAACTAAATGAAAAGTGGAAATTCAATTCAATTGTAAATTTTGACCTATTTCCATTCTTATTGATTACAATTATTTTTTACATCACTGTTAATTAGTCTTGGATCATTTTTTTCTGTCTAACAAGTATTTAATCTTAAAAAAAAAAAAATTAAATTGTTATATTTCATTATAGATATCTTACAAATCTTGCTGTTTCAAATATTTTGTTATAATTTTAAAACCTACGCCAACACTATTTTTGCTTCAACAATTGGACCAAAATTAGGAGACAGCTTCGGAACTGTGGAAGAATTTCTCTTTACCCGGGTTTCCTTGAAACATCGTAGCATCAAGTATATATTTAGTGCTGTGAGGCACATTAAAACAAACTCTAAATAAACTAACCCTTACGCTGTGGCAGGTAAATATTTGTTACCACTAAAATTTTGTTTATACCAGCGACATGATATTGTTCTGTGTACTGTGGATTTAATACCAATTTTATTTGATCTGTGGCATTGATCACCATTTACGAGCTGTAAGCGACAGACATTCTAGAGGGTCTCTCATTTTGTTGGTTGGCCCTTAAAATGTCGACCGTGAGGTGTGACCTCTTTTCGAAAAACAGAAAGTCGCTCTGGTGATATCTGTTCTCGCGCCACACAATACTATGAAAGGAAAGCGTCAAGCGTATATGCCACGCACCGCCCTATCGCTGCAGTTTGGTGATTAGGTAAGTAGCATGGAGATGCAGGAAAAAGAGCCCTATTGTGAGATGATTGAAAAATCTAAGGGCCGCAGCGTAAACGTTAATAAATTGCTACCAAGAACGTTATTAATACTAAAACAAAACAAAAAAGTTCCTAGCATTCAATTCATATGCACTACTGAGTTGCTTTCATACAAACTCTTGACTGATCAATTCATTTGTTCCAAGAAGTATTATATGCTACCTACAGACAACAAAAGTGTTTATATATCTCGATAAGGAATTCTTAAGTCCTGCTTAACTATACTTGATCTAGTAAAGAATGTCCTATATAAATTAACAATGCAGGTAGCATTGATTTTAGTTGGGTTTTGTGTCATAGGAGTATTTTCACCCAATAAAAAGCAGATCAATTCCCAAAGTAATTGAAATTTTATTCACAGATCCTTGACTTAGCAGAAGACGTATTGCGAGACAGAACGTTTTTGTAAAGATGAATTGAAATAGTGAAGATGAAAGTGCTACATAAATTTTAAACAATTAGGTATTTACAAGAAAAATTTACAACTATCCCTTCCAGTAGAAATGATGTTTCTCTAATGAGTCTTCGAAACAGTAGAGTGATAATTAACTTCCCTGGTTTACGATAATATCTTCAAAAGATTCTTCAGTTTTGAAGAAGTGTGGACTATTAAGTATATTGTTTAGTGACTGTCGACTCTAGTAATGGATACGAGAATTATCAATACTTATAAACTCAGCGGCATTCGCTGATGAAGCCTACTTAGAGGTCAAATAAAATACCATAGTTGAAATGAAAGCATTTTAAAATTTTTAATCAGTATGAATTCTAATTCTGCTATAAAATCAAGATCCCGTACGCTATATATTATCTACAGAACAAAAAAATAATATTATGTATGGAAACTTTCGAAAATATTAAAGACTGGTACGATTATTATGATAAACCAGCTATTCAAATCCTGAAGAATGTGGAATTTATTACGGATTTAAATCCTTCCTGACTTATAATTCTCATGTGCTTTGGTAACTGTAACTACATTTCTTAGAATCATACTTTTGAATTCAATTTAATACCTTTAACATACACATATTGGTATTATGAATTGAGAAATAAATGTAATTCAGTAGAATCTTTACAAGCCCAACACAAATTCTCACTTTATTCATTACGAATGCTGCAAATAAAAAAATAAGAAAGCAGATTTATAAATTGTGACAATCGAATTATGACGACGCCTTCTTCCATTTTAAGCCTACGTGAGAAAACGGAAAGATTTAACTGAAAGTGTCGTAATAATCATAAGAAATGTAGTAGCAAATATTCAGATTCTTTTCAACTTCATGTTAAATTATATCTTCACAAATTTAAAGATGGAATTTTAACGAGAAGCTTATATGTGAGAGTTTCTTCAATCAGAGGTAAATATTACTTTTGAAAGAAAGTATGATTCTTATTTCAAGAGACCGTATATTAATTTGGAGAAACATGCATTTTTTTTGTCATTGTTGTTATGGTAGCTGTAACTGACGTCTTTGATTTTCAAATGTTATTTACTTTTTTAGACTTCCGCGGATGTGTGTATCGCTTGGAATCAGTACATCAGCTATTATACTGATAAAACCATTTGTTACTGAATTCTTAAGAATTTTAATTACGAAGACTAGTAAATGTAACTTTATATTTGCTTTATCGCAGCTCATTTGATGTTTTAAAAATGTTCACCTTTTCATTCTTTTATTATTCGTGAAAAATCCTATTGGTGCAGCAAAAACGTGATTCCAAGATAACAATAAATGGTAATGCCTAGTTGAGATATGCATAGCAGCCATTTGATGAAAACAGTCAGAACAATTATTACTAATTTGCGATAACGGGTATTATCGACTGCTAATGAATTTTTGTAGAAACAAAGTATACAGAAATCAGATATTCTTTTTCCTGTTAAGCAAATCCTCTCACATTATGAACATTGGGAAGTAGTTTATCATAGTAGATTAAGTGACGTTTCATGTTTAATATAATTGGCGTTAAGAATCAACAATCCTATATAAATCAGAAATTCTTTCTGTGTAAATTTTACTGGCGACCAACTGAAATCGTGTACCAAAAACAATTCAAGGTAAATGACGTCAGGAATACATTGTTGATTGCCGTTTATAAAATACGTACTGCGTAATATAATGAAGTTCCAACAAGTAAACAAAAACTAGTTTTGTAGGTCAGAAAAACCTATCATATTAACAGTTTGTCGGTGCCTAATGACTAACACTAACAGTGAATATCAGTACTTATTACTGATGTCTTGTTATGCTATAAATGTTACTCAAATTTCGTAAATTATCAGAAAATACAAGTTTACCAATTTTTCAAATAAATTGTAATTTATTTACTTATTAATTGAATTAATTTATTTGTATGAAAAGTTTAGTTACTTCAAAAGAGTTTATTTATAACCTTTATCGATGTCGGTTTATAAATTTCATATTAGATTCTAACTGTTAGTTTATAATAACACTGTTACAAGTATTGAATTTACTAATTTATGATAACTTTAAATTGTAGCGAAAAATTGTTTTTTTTACATATAGGGGGCTTTTCCGAACAATAACTTTTAAGAGCACTCGACAGCAACGGGTGTGAGAAAAGAGTATACATATTTTTAATACCTGCATTTTTATTACATTTCTCAACTCAGCTTTTGTATGGTAAATTTAAAATATGGACTTAAGTAGAGTCCTATATCACAATCGATACATAAATATCTGCATTCTTACCTCATCTGTTTTCCGCTATCGATCGTTTTTTTTAGCAATACACAAATCACTGCCTCGTCTGTCTCAGTTTCGTTTCGGTGGAGGAATCACTAAAAAGTGTCTCGTAGTCATTCGTACGGGAATCGGCAAAATTCCTGGTCGTTCTTTTTTATCATTCACTGTGTCATGCCTTTCAAAAAGCCGATCAACTACGTCCAGTCTGAAATTCAATTGAGAGTATTTTCCTCCATAGTCCACTAGCTATGTCCAATAACGAACTTTCACAACTTTCATAATCATTTAGAGAAATCTCCGATATTATTTTGAGCCGCTCACTGCCACTCATTTCTCTTTTATTTTTGTACATGATTTTAGATTTTGATGACGGAATTGTTAGCTAAATATCCGAACCAACTCGATAATATCGATAGAAACATAAGTATTTTCTGTATTTTAATTTTACATGCATTTTTTGTTTTTCAGATCATATTTGAGGGATAAGTTTATGCGACGACAGTTACGGCAAACAACAGAATGGGCACAGTTGCAATTCTTTTTTAGAGGTGAATACGTCTCAAAATTCAGTGTGGTACAGAAGTCAACAATACCACTTGCCACCAAAGAGATTGCCAGCTTTTTCGTACTTATGTCTCTTAAATATTAAATCATAATCTGATGACTTAAACTGCGTTGGATAAAAGTTTTAAGACCGTATCAATAATGGTTGGCTGTTGGTGAATACGTCTAGTGCGAAAAATTACTCTAGCACGTCTTAGAAGGTAACAAAAAATAAATACTTTTGGTAGACAAATTAAGACCTTTTTAATTTGTTAATAATCCCCAACCCCAACAACTACTTTCCATGATTTAGATTGTATCGGCGTCTCTGGGACAGCTCCTGGTTGTCAGATATTTCAAATAACATCGCACTGGGAACAACAGTACGGGCTATTGGCGTGATCATACCCGAATGGAAATACCCGAGGACAACAGCACGTGATTTTCAATAACAATAAGATGACAACATCACTCCTGGGCTGGCACAACTCTCTCCAAAATTGCACACTACAGCAGTTTGAGGACATTAGTTTGTAGGGGTCCGGGACACAAAAATCGTAAAATTTTCGTTTTTTTTAAATTATTATTTTAAGAAATTCTCTGTGTTTTTCTGCTTAAAATGACGTCTAAATCATGTTTCTATCATAATTAGAACTAGAGATATAGTAATTTTTGTGGTGTATTGTTTTGTAAATCTAACACTCTTGACAGTTGTTGTCATGGCAACAAGATCTGTCTAAAACTTTAAATGCGTTTTTTTCCATGATACATTTTTTCAAGATTTCCTGTATTCATATTGCTATATTCATAATGCTAAAGTTTAAGGGTTGAAATTTGGAATCTATATATTTTTCAAACATTATTCTTTATTTTTGATTCAGTAAATTTGAAACAAATATTTACTTTAAAAAAAAAAACCTTTTTTTAAAAAAAAGTACCTTAAAATTTTCAAAAATTTTCATTCAAATATTTTTTCTTTCTTATTAAATTAATGTTTTTTAAATTGCTGAATTAAAATTAAAGTTGTGAATAATTTACTGTAAGAATTTTGAAAATCGATTAAGAATATTTTAAGCCTTAGCAATTTAAAATGACCCCTCTTTTTTCAAACAATTTTAATTTAAAATTTTTAATAAACTTTTGGAAAAATTTTGTGTTGTGATTTTGCTTATTAAATAAATGGGTAATCAGTACAAAAAAATTGAAAATTCTAAATTAATTAATAAAAAAAAAATTTCTTTGCGTCCCTGACCCCTTTAAAAAATTTTACCTTAGTTAAAAAATCAACATAATGTGTTTACTACTTGTAGCTAAGCTAACAGAAAAATTTGATAACTGGTTCCATAGTTACTTCAGAAATAATTAGTTTTTCAGTTTCGAAATACTACTTATGTTGCGAATTTTGTTCTAACTTGCAGATATATTTTAAAGTTGTTATTTTTATGTTCATACATTCAGGTAATTTAATTCGTATGAAACCATATATTTATATCATGATTATGATAATTAGAAATAGCATAAATTCTACTTAAAAATTAACTCTATTAGTACTTGTTAGCACTTCCAAGAATACCAGCAATTAAAAGTTAAAACATTTTCTTATCTAATTTTGTGTTTGCCTTACAGGAAATAATAACTAGTATTTATGTTAACATTTTTATACATTGGTGAGAAAAAATTATGGACGAGACGGTGTATCTAATGTTTTAACAAATGTGTACTAAATGGACGCAAATTATATTGTGAGATCTCCAAGATGTAAGAACATAGGACAAGTAAAAAAACTTTCCAAAAAAGAAGTCCAAAGGATTAAAAAGGAACTTCATTGAAAATATAGCATGGAGCACAATTCGACAAAAGCCCAAAACATTCATGTCATAGGTGTCCAGCAAGAAACATCCAGCCTTTAGTAGGGGATTTGATCACCCCTGACTGCTGGGCAGGAATTACATCGTCTGTCTATGCTGAGATCGAGGTTGTGAACAAGCTGTTGAGGCATTGCTGCCCATTCCTCTGGCGGTTGGTGACGTGCTCCCCAGCGTTTCCCTAAAGTGTCCCATACATGTTCGACTGGATTTAGATCCAATATAAAAGTCGTCCGCTGCGATGGTTGCTTGTGGACGACCACTGCTGAACCTTCGGACAGCTGTTTCTGTTGTTTGAAATGCTCTCCAAACTTGTGAAACGATGCTGTGAACCATCCCGAATTCCTCAGTTACCCTTTTCACTCTTTGACCTTCTTCACTCGTCCCAATGATTCGACCTAGGGTAAGGTCAACCAGATATCGTCCACAAGATTGCCAGTTCGACATTTCTAACAAGGCATTTCTAATTGAGGCAGCAGCTGGATGACGTTTAAACTGATGCATGCCGTGCAATATCTTTCATAGAAATGCTGAGCTTACACCGCCATAGTGCTTTATACTCCTCCGACACTCCCCCATTACGTCATGCTGCATATATGCGCATGCTCTACCGTACCTGACCCTAGTCGATCTCCTGATGGGTCTTTCAGTCCGCCCTGCCTCCTTGTCCTGCTAATATGTTAATTTTTTAGCTTCGTCCTTAATTTTTGCACACCAGTGTATTCAGACAACAGCACGGCAGGATATCATTTAGGTATGTATATCGGTATTTCATTAACATCGCACTCTAGCAACGCAACGAGCTATTGGCGAATGTCCGAAATTAAAACAGAAGTTTCCATTTAAGAAAGGGCCTAAAGGAAAAATTTATCTTTTCAACGTGAAGATCTTATCACACTTTGTAGAATGATTCTATTGAATTGTTTTTTGTTTTTTATGGGTATATAAAGTTGGTCCTTTAAACTGAATGTTTCAGCTGTTGACAAATATATATATATATATATATATATATATATATATATATATATATAGAGAGAGAGAGAGAGAGAAATATATATATAGAAAATGAATGACTATCCACTCCTAAAAATCTTCTGGTTTTTACAACTAATTTTAATACAGATTTGAACAGTGAAGTAATTCAAAATTACTCTATCAGTTTTGAAGTAAAAATAAAGAAGCTTCTTAAGTCAAAGTTAAAATTCCATTACAGATAATATAACATTTCTTTATACCCTAGTCATACCTCTACTTCATTTTAACTAGAAAGGCTCTTCGCTCTACATTTTATGCAAGTACCCATTATTAAAGCGAAAGAAACATTTAGTGCCTTTTAAAATCTATACTTCGTTTAGAAGACTGAATTTTTCACATAGATCAACCTACGAGTGCCCTGCATAGAGGAAATATAAAAGTTGACTGAGTAAAGAAAACCCTTTTAAATACTCAGAATAACATGTGACCAAAGTAGTAGTAACTGGACCTTTTGAAAATAAAATTTATAAAAATCATAAACAAAGCTCTAATTAAGGATTGGAATTCTTGACAGAAATTTTAAATTGTATCTATTATTATTACTTTAATATTTCGTCTGACACTTAGGCTGTGCTTGTAAAGAGGACATTTAGTGATGTAGGCATTGTAAATTAGAAGTATGTATATTATTATTTTTTTATTTGAAATAAAAAACTTTGATTTCTTAAAAGAGTTTGAAGAAAATTAATAACTACATTTGTTCTATAATAGTTCTTGGTTTGTGAAGAACCCCTCTCTAAAAACCAAAACATAGAAATATGTAACCAATCATAAATATAATAATTTACCCTTACACTACAAACTCCAAAATTCGGAATCGTCCGGACCTTGACCATTTAGGAATGTTTGCACTTTTTTTGCCAAAACAATTCGTAATTTACATCCCCCAAATAGCGTGAACTTTGTGATTACAATTGTAAAATTGCAGGTTTGAAAATAGAAATAATTTTAAAAAAAGGTAAAACCTTTCTAATACAATGATGCAAATTTTTTTCTTGCAAATCTTCTAACATTTCTGTGTGGTATTTGCTCTGAACATGACCGTTATTTTGCGTTGTTTCATCATTAAGGTACAGTTTTAACTCCTTGTTCTTTAAAAATTGTCGAAAAGATGTAAAAAAAGAGAGAAAAAAATTATCAAAACGTATCGATTTTGGACAATTCCGAATATTGGATAAATTGACTAGGCCAAATTTACTTTATATATATAGCCAAGCCACATTTAATACTCAAGGTTTATAGATCTAAGTTTTATGAAATGTAATAAAATGTTGTGGTTATGAATATATTTCAAAAACGGTTGTTTATGTGTTATTTCCCTCTTTTTAATGGAAGTTTGGAGAGTGGGGTGCCAGATCAAGTTTTGATCTAGTCATCTAACCGGGATTTAAAACTACGAGGCGTTTTTCTTGGATACTTATGTTAGAGATTGACCCCAGATTGTGAAGACAATAGCTCCAGTGTGACGTTTATTAAAATACCAACAACATCTTGTATCATGGAATCTCAACCCAGGGCGGTATATTTACCAAATGCAATTATTGTCAATGAGTCGTATATGCAATTCGAACATTTTAATTTTTCGTATGTCTTATAGAATACTTTGGATCAAGCCCTCTACCATTAAGAGGATTGATATGAGTTGAAAGAACGTATTGGCAGTGAAAACTGACCTTATCATTGGAGGAATTTAGTTTGATAAAGAGGTTTGTATTGCATATTTTGAGGGTTATTGTTATTTTCTAAAAAGAGCTTCTTCCAAAAGATTTCAAAACGTTCTTTTGTATAAAGAAAATCAATCTACACGTTTTCTCAGCCCGTTATCAGTCGATAATGGCAAAATCAAGGGACAACGAGTTGTCATTTTTAACCACGGTCTGTTGACGTTGTGTAAAGTGTTGCGATCAACACCTGAACAGGTACTCTACTCTCTAAACTTCAACACCACATCAGCGTAAAGCCATTTAAGGCCTCGACTAAATCCAGCCATTAAATTTAGGATAATGGAACACTTGATTTTCAATTTTAAATCTTTAGGGACTCTTTATTTAGCAACGCAATTTTACTGATCATGGAGCATAAATTTTGAGGGTCGAAACCTAAGCATTGAATTTAGGGGTTAATATAAAGTGAGCTGTGGAATTTCTGCATTTACACGTGTTTCAATAGAAAAAGACCCAAATTATAAAATTGACATTTAAATTACTGTCACATTAAATATTTCTTTTTCAGTACCATTTTAAAAGACTGACAATCAGCACTTCGTGTTTTTTTTTAATTATTCAGAACTCAACCTGATCTATCAACTATTATTGAACACTTTATGTGTCAAAGGTTTTCGAAAGATTTTCATATTTTCTATTCGCTTTCAAGTTTCCTTAATTGAAGTGAAATACCTCAAATCTTTTCAAATTTTACGCATAAACGATTTAACTCTTCAAATCCACAAATCCCCCTTCGGTTACAGTTTAGCCGTGGAGATCTTACGACACCTAACAGTGTTAATCTCAACAATAAATTATAAGAATACACAAAACGTCGAATTGTTGCGCACTGTTGTGGTTACAACAATGGCCATTAACTTCATCGTTCTATTTTCAATTTCATTTCATACTCTGCTTTTTGATTCTCAAGTTAGCATCTTAAAAGTTTTCTTGCGATCATTACTATAATTTTTCAACCGTTCAGATTTTCTGAAGTAATTTCTTCGTCGGAGATTTAGTGATTCCTTTGGAAATCATGTCCTATTTCCGAACAAAGAAAAATCGAGGCTTCAATTTCATGAGAAGCCTTTGGTGAGTACCTGGATTCAAAGCATAAATAGAAACTCAAGCTTAGCTTAAGTATTTGACTAACAATTTTTTGAAAACTGTGTAATCTATAATAAATATTTGTGTGTGCTGGTTGTAAGAAAAACGAGTAGCGTATTTTATTAGAAAGGAGGTCTTGTGAGTTTCTGGGCTCATTTACAAGTAGAAACTATAGTTAAGCTTATGTATTTGAATCACAAAATTTTAAATTTACGCGACAACTAAAAAATATTTGCTTTAGACTTTGTTTTACAAAAATAATGTATAGCAGGTATCTATATATCTATCTATGTATCTCTCTCTTTATATATATATGTTTGATATATCTAAGTTTTATGGAATGTAACAAAATGTTGTGGCTAAAAATATATTTTAGCATCGGTTGTTTACGTGTTACGTCCCTCTATTTCAGGGCTAAGGGGGAACAGACCGGAATTGCAGTGAAGGCAAAAGGGCCAACAGGAGAAGAACGTAGGTTCAATGAAACAGCTCCAGGACACATTACAAGTTCAAATAATAAAGAGATTGAAATCACGAGCCCAAATGAGCAAACTCACCAAGTGGAAGTGATTATCGAACAAGAGGAAAAGGAGACTGACCAAGTAGAAGTAAGCACCGGACTATCTGATGGTCAAAGCAGCCAAGAGGAAGATGAACAAACTTACCAAATCGTTGATCCTAACGGCCAAGTAGACCTCCAGTGTGTAGATGCACAGTCAAAGCCGCAGAATGATGAAAACATTAATTTGTGTTCAGTAAGTATATAGGAAATATATTGATGTAATTTTCGTAAAACCTTTCTTCCAAAAATTTATAATTCTTTGCATTTTAATAGTTTAGTACGGATTGTAAATTTTCAAATGCATGTTAGATTTTACCAAATGAATTTATTGCGATGTTTTAGATGGGTTTGTGAAAAACTCACAACCTGACAAAAAAAGCAATTGGGTATAGAAAAAAAAAACAAGTAGCCTTCAATATAGAGATGTTTTTAAGAGATGTAAAATTCAAAGGAAACGTTTTGCCCTTGGCTTCATCATTTGAATTAAATATTCTTCGTTACACATTTTGTAATTCTATCCTATAGAATGATAAATTTACTGTCTGTGAATGAATCTCAACTTCCTTTGAAATCGTTTCTGGCAGCAAATCCAAACGTCTACGACAGCTACAAGGGGACATTTTTTCGGACGAATCGAGATTATACCACAATTCGAGAATCAGAATATGGTATCACTACCCTCTAAGAGAAGCAAACTGCCCTTTAAAACTCATGACAGTTTTTTCTCTCGTTTGCCCTGCATCACGACTTTTGGGATGAATGCAGAGCTTGTACAATATGATACGCATCATCAAGTGATCTTGGTTCATCTGTGATGAAGATGATGATCTTTTGTGACATGTTTGAAGTCACCATTCGAGTTTTTAATAAATAGCAAATGCGTTTTTGCCATAACATCATAACTTGCTACTTTATAATTTAATAGTTTATATTGTATTTCATCCATCGGTATATCGTCCTTTCAATATAAAAATCTTTTAAGTGTTACTACTACTACTGAAATATTTATTTATGTAGTATTCGATATAATCTATATTCATATTTGTGTCGCAGTATATATTTAATAGTTTTATTAAAAATTTGGACAAGAGAGTTACACACCTTTTAAACTCCTGAAAAAATCTTAAACGATCTGGTTTGAAAAAACCTTTTCTCTCGTACTTAAAACTTTATTTTTAATTATATAACCAATGCAGCTTTTATTACACATACATTTGGTTAAATAGAGCTTGGATAAAAAGTATAATTAGTCAATGTTCTTCTGTAATGCATTTATTTGTCGCTCTACAGTGTATCATCTGGAACTTCACGTTTTTTTTTTATTCCTCGTTACTTTTGTTTTTAACCAATATATAATTCGTGTTTTTGTTCTTACAGTTAAATGAAATTCGTCGGAAGCGGCAATACAGGGTTGGTCTCAACATCTTTAACAAGAAACCTGAAAGAGCTATTCGCTTCTTAATCCAGCGGGGTCACGTGGAGGCATCTCCTAAAGCCGTTGCTAGGTTTTTACTCTCTCGGCCAGGACTGAGTAAACAAATGATTGGCGAATACTTAGGGAACCTACAAAATTCATTCAACATGGCTGTATTAGGGTAAGTGTTTATTCTGACTAAACGTATTAAAGTTAGTAGATAACATCTCCTCCCCAAAAATCTCACTGGTATGTCTTTCGGATGAAGTGACCCCGGGAGCAGAAAGTGCTTAAAACTGCGACATGTGACGCAGAACAAAGTGTTTACAAATAAATTTTTCCTTAATTTTATCAAAATGTTGTAGTTTTTTTTAAATATAATTTACGATAGTCTGCAATGCAATGCGCGCTTCGTGCCACATATTTCTTCATTTTCTAGCTACGTAACAGCCTTCGTAGACAACCCAAAATACCACAAACGCTTTATAAACAACACATCGTTTACGTCAATGACAAAATGCATGCTAAACAAATGCAATTGCCTTGATTTGTGTTGCAGAACATTGCATATAATTCAGCAACTGGCGGGGAGAGAATGTTTATATTGTGCAAGATTTATTTTATTTCAAACGCTTGTTTGGATACGGGCTTTTGATTATAAGTGTGCTCACAAATAAGAGACAGTTTGAATGGGTCAAGATTACTTCGTTTCAAACGTTTGGATTTTAGCTTTCGATAAGTGTGCTTACAAATAATTTCAAGAAACACCCAAAGCAATAATTTTTGCTGTTACTTTTTATTACAAACTACCATAAAGATTTTTTTTGAAAGGCCGCTTTGGAATAAAAAGGATGGGTCATCACTTTTTTGGTATCCCATAGAATTTTGATAATTAGTTTGTATACCTTGTGTTAAAAAAATTTGAAAATCGCTGATATTAACCTTTTTACTACGGCTATAGATATCAGAAGTGCGATTCTTTCTTGGCGCGATTCGTATAACTTTCAAGTTTCAACTGATGTACTGCCTGTTGTCTAAATTCTTCATTGATACAATCATTTTATAACTGGTGTACCAGCCGTAGTCTATAGGTTAATACATTAAAGGTAATAATGTTTATGGTTTGAAATTGCATGGGTGAATAAGTATATTTTAAGCGTAAAAATACTTGACTTTTAAGAACAGTTTGTTGTCAAAATGTTCCAAATTCGAAGTAGTTTGAGCTCACATTTTTTACAAATATTTGTGAAAATAATTTTCTTTATTCCTTTTTATATTCATAATTATGATTTCAAACTACTTTTCCTGAAATTGTCAGTATTTTCGCTATAAATCAAATTTTGATTAATTTTAAATTCAGTGTAAAGTAAAATTATTTAAATTTCTTTTTTATAACATTGATTTCCCACTGCTTTTAAAAATTCAAACTGAAAATAAATTTTATGTTACAGAAGATTTCTATTTTTAAACTTTGGTAGAAAGTTTTGAACAATTTTTATTGTGTTTCATGGTTTTACTATGTTTTAAAATATGAGTAAATTCTTTATTTTTAATCTTGATTCTATTTGCCTTCCACAGATGTTTTGTGGAAGATCTGGAATTCGCATCCATGGAAGTTGATGTTGCCCTCCGAAAGTTTCAGACGTACTTTAGGATGCCGGTAAGTATTAAAGATATTTTCATTTAATGAAACTCATACATGATGTATGAAATTACATTTAAAGAAAAACATGCAGATAATTTCAACAGAACAAAAACTTCAGACTATTATAATAATTTAATTAATTGAAGTTATCCACCACACAAGCTCGTAAACATACAATAGGGTCAAAACGAGAATACTTTAAAACAACACACATGTATAAATAAAGTTCAATTAATTAATAAATTTACATTATGCACACATTAATTTTTCCATAAAAAATAATTATTTCTGGAAAGTAAAGATTATTTCATTAACAAATCCAATCATACTTGTATATTTATAAGTATTGGTGAATGGTTCTTTATGTACTTTTAGGGAGAAGCTCAAAAAATTGAAAAACTAGTGGAAGTCTTCAGCCATCGCTACCTTGCCTGCAACCCCGCTGTAGCTTCAAAATTGCACAACCCTGAGACCGTATTTGTGCTAGCATTCGCCATCATGATGCTAAATACTGACCTCCACACACGCAGTATGAAAGCCGATCGAAGGATGAAAATGGAGGAGTTTGTACGTAATCTTCGATGTGAGTACCTGCCTCTGTGAGGTTTTTGTGTATTTGAATACATCTGGGTAGTACGTGTTTTGATGAATATTTTGAATTTATATTAATCTATTTTTCTACATTTTAATAGCTATTGATGATGGTCACGATTTGGATCGCGATATGTTGATTGGAATTTATGAAAGGATCAAAATGAATGAATTCAGAATGGGATCAGACCACACAAATGAAGTTTTCAAAGTTCAACAAACTATTGTTGCGAAAAAGCCTGTAAGTATTTTCTCAAAACCAAGTAAATTAAATGTTACCTATTTATCTGATCTTATAAAAATGTATATTGGACACTTCTAGTGCCAATAAAGGTAGAACTTTGTAAAGAACAATCTTGCAACAAATTAGTGTATTATATGTTCATGCAAGTAAAAAGATATGAAACATTAGTAAAATATTTATTATGACTTAGTTTTAAATACCATTTTAGTTTAAGTTTTCTTAGTTTAATTACTTAGTTTAAATTTTTGTGTTTTCCATTGCTATAATTCTGTTTGTATAATTTTTTTAGAACCTTGCCTTACCTCACAGGCGCTTAGTTTACAAATGTCGTTTGAATGAAGTTTATGGCGTCAGTAAAAAAGAACGACGAAGTGTCCATGAAAGAGAAGTTTTCCTGTTCAACGATTTATTAATGGTAACTTTGTCACTCATTTATGACAACAAATTATTTAATCAACTTATTTTACAAATAGGTGCTCATTTTCATGCAGTTTACCTCAATAACTGCTTCAAACACAATTGCGTGTATTGAGGGTCACTCTAGAAATAGGGATTATATGATTTGAGAGGGCTTTTGTGTAGTAAGTCAGTTAATAAATTAACTTTCCTTTTATTTTTTCTTCTTTCAATCATGCGTACTTTTATCACACAAATACCTTGTGAGCGCGAAACAAAACATCAGAGGATCACCTTCCTGTTCTGGATATATTCCTTTTATAACACACCACTGGAGAAAAGTACATGGGGTTAGGATGGACTTTCTTAGAATCTTGACCAATACTAGCCTCAAGCAGGAGACCAAGAGTAGCTAAGTGCAATATGACCAAGTAGAATGTTTCAAGAATTCATTTTAGAATAAGGGTGTCCTGTTTCTACAGCAAGACAGGCAATACTTTTGTAGCATGTGTGATTTATTTTTCTTGAGAAAATATAAAACAATCTTATATGTTGATACTGAATTTGAAAATCAGACACATTGGTTTCTATCTGAACTGTTTATGTAGAATGAGTAACATAGCTTAAAACCATAATTGAAAGCAAATTTCAACTATATGAGAATGTAAGTATAAAAATATGTAGTTTTATCAATTACATTTCCATTTTTATAATGAAAACATTTTTTTTCTGATTAGGTAACCAAAAAGAAAAGGAATGTTACTTATAAATACAAGCAATCTTTTATTTTATGTGGCATGAGTATTACGTTGTTTGAATCCCGATGTAAGTATTATCAGTGAATTATGTTTAAAGATATATCAATTCATTTGCTATTGACAATTATTAACATACCAATTAGATCTAGATTATTCATTATCTAGAAATTTTGGATACAAGAATTGAAAAATAAAACAATTTTTGCACAGAACTGAAATTTGAAAATTTATTATTAGATTGTGAAAGTTTTTTTTATGCCAAATGTAACAGTTAGAGTTGTGATTTTAAGTTTGAGTTGAAACAAGAATAGATAGAACACGACCAATATAAATGGTTAGTATATAAATATGTAAAATAATAAAAAAATGAAAACGTTGATTTCAATAAAATATCGATTCAACAAAACTAATAAAGTTATATCTGCATATTATGCATTCATTCTAACAATGATTTATTGTTCTATAGACTTTTCAAATGGCATTCGTCTTAGTCGTAGAGCTGATGACAAAGTACTGATAGAATTCAATGCTACAAATGAGGACGATAGATCTAGATTTGTGGAAGAGTTGAAAGAATCAATTTTGGAGGTAAAGTATTTTATGTTTCTAATAAAAAGGGGTATGGCGACTTTTCTGTGTACATACTATTAAAAAACTAAAAGTTACATAAACTTACCTTGTTATTTTTCGAAATATTTTTCATATTAAAATATTTTTATCTAAATAATCCTTGCATTCTTCCTATCTTGCTACCAGAGTTTGAAGTTATTAAAAATAAATTATTGTCCTACAAAATTTACTATGCAAACTATCTTATCCAAATAAATCAAAATGTATTGAATATATTAGTGATTACATATTTTTACTTTTAGTAGTTTAATTCTTTATATCAAGCAGTTTGCTTTATAATCTAAATTACAGGTTTTTGTTTCTTATGTGAAACTGTTATGATAGTTTGAGTTTCTGTCAAACGTTGAGATATTTATAAAATTTATATCTTTAGAAAAACATTTAATCGAATAGAAATTTAAAAGGTATTTCTGAATTAGCACAATTATTTCAATTTATAATAAATGAATATCAAGGTATAAAATAAAAAATAATCGTATGAGAAAGAAAACTGAATTTTTCCATTCTCTTGTTCAGTCATTCATCCCATATTCATTCATTCCTTTACATATGAATGTCACACAGGATGTTAAATAATGGGATATTTTTTATTTATTTCTTTATGAATTTGCTTTAATATGGATGAAAAATGGCACTCATAGGACATTGTAGGTGACTGGTGGACAATGATGTGATAATCTATTTTTTTCGGTTGCACTATATTAAGATTTCCTTTCTTTTACAAACGGTCTCTGCTACCCTCTCTGAGTTCCTGTCTTCTCCAAGTCAGGGTAGAAGTCCCCCTTTATACCTTGTTCTCCGATTGGGCAGGAGAGCAAAATGGTTTACATTCAACAATGCAAGAGCGGTGTAAGATGGGAAATGACCTCACCAAACCAAATGGTGAGGTACAGTGGATAGTCAGCTATAAAGCATGTTTGTCTGAACCCAAACTATTTCCGAAAACGAACTTCAATTATAACTTTGTTATTTAGATGGATGAAATGGAAAACCTAAGAATCGAAGGTGAGAAGATGAGGAGGTTTAGAGGCACTGCGAACAGACGCACTGTAGTTGCCGATATGGAAATAGTTCCTCAAACTTCGAAACTCTCATCAGAAAGTGACTCATCAGAAAACATCTTCTTGCCATCAGAATTGTCTAATTCTTTACTAGATCTTCAAGAGGAACGTAAGTTACCTGAATGAAAGAGTTGGATTTTTTATGATATGTCTATCTAAAAAGTATATATAATCACACCTTAAAATTACTAAGGATAAAGAAAGATTAATATTTAATTTTAGAAGCAAGAATAGGTGTGTACTGCTATGGATATATTCAAATAAATACTTAACATTCAGGTTCAAAGTACTAATGTACATTATTATGCATTTATTGCGTATGAGCTGAATATGTGGTTTTCTTAATGTCTGCGGGGTAGTTCAAAATTAACTGTTCAAACTTTATTCAACAATTTTTTTAGGATGCTCCAAAATAAAGGTTTTTTTTTTGTTAAAAAGTTTATCTAGCAACTGTCTGCCAACTACTCTCTTTTTAACTTTGTTATTTGCTATGCGTTATTCTTACAAGCATTACTTGTATTTTGAGGTGGCTAGAGTGCATATAACCTAAGGGACTGCCGATGATAGAGATAAACTATTCAAAGGTTATACTAAGTACACTTAACCTAGAATCATGTGCCTAATTATGTACCGTTTCAAGTTAGCACTCCAAGCTGTGGGAAACCGAAACATTCCATGCCAACGTGTATTATGTGAGTTGGCTTAGAAATGTGAGCACTCCCGAAGTGTGCTGTGGATAATTTTATTTACCTTGATTGCTCTCAGTCTTGTATAGAGTGTCATTCATTTCTGGATGCTCGAACATGGCCAACCTGTATCATTTGAGCTAGCAAAAAAAATTCTAGTTCCACCATTTTGCTGTGTAAACATTCAGACATTTGACGGCTTGGTACTCGCCTATTAGAAAGGCATTTAATGTTACCATCTTTGTTCTTGATCGAGCATTATCTATTCAGACATGGATCCTACAACAGAAACTGAAGAGTTGATCAAAGTACGTCTTACGAATGCCGAAATTGAAAACAAAATTATTTGCAAAAAAGTTTATGGTTAGAGGACCAGATTGAATGCTTGAAATACACTGAATCCCTCTGAGTAATTTGCTTCTCTTTTCAATACGGACGGTCGCTATTGTATTAAAGACATGAGTGTAGTAATTACTGTATTACTTTCTGTACTCAAAATTATATAATTTATCACAGATTATTTTTTTTTACAGTATTAAGAAGAGCAATTCGAAAAGGAAGTTCAGGTTCTTTTGAACAGTAAGATGGTAAGCGCATCTTGAATCTTCATTCATTTATTTCTTAATTTTTTTTATAAAATTAACTTTTATTCTATCAATTGTGTATATATCAAATGTGTACAAGAAATACTTGATCGCGTGCTACAATACAATGATATAAATAAAGTTTACTGTTTATTTATAAAATATCTCAATGGATTCAGTAAATATCTATAGGAAAATATCTTAACTTTCCGATTTAGAACATCCGAAAAATATTAAATGGTGTCCCATATGTCAGTGACTTGCCGCTCTTCCTAGTCTATGGATTTTGATTTTTTTGAAATATCTTCTCAAATACAATAAAATGAGTAAAAAATTTAATGTTAAAAAAATAGAGTGGTATTAAATAACTTTGAACTAATTTGTTTTTCTGCACAGACTCGAATAACATCTTGTCGCATCTTTACTTAACATATTAGAGTAGCCCTTTACAATTATGACCCAAATGGCCGAAGATAATTTCCGGAAACACGATTTAAAGTCTTAGTTCATTTTCGTCAGAGTTGGGACAACATTGTTGTAGTCTTCACTGAAATCAAATTTACCAATACATCTATATCCTTACTGAGTAATCTCTTTGTACAG
Organism: Metellina segmentata; assembly: GCA_947359465.1. NCBI lineage: Eukaryota > Metazoa > Arthropoda > Arachnida > Araneae > Tetragnathidae > Metellina > Metellina segmentata. Next base: position 116,486,671 of record OX375881.1, read on the forward strand.
CTGTACAATTAAAATTATTTCAGTTTGGCTAGCGTCATTAATCAAATAATGTTGCGTAGCCTCGATAGGGCAAATAAATATTTAAATCTCTCTTGGAGATTGTCACGAAGTATCGAGTCGTTCCTAACACTGACCTGACATTCATAGTTGAGATATCTAGTCGCTAGCAAACTTTAAAGAAGGCTGAATAAGGACAGAGTTCCTACTGTTAAAAATAGTAAATTATTAAATTATTATATTTTATTAATTTATATTTAATAATTTTTTAAATTATGTTAATACTGTTACATTACGTACTGTTTAAGTACTTCCTATCGTGTTTAATTCCTGCATTGGTGTACTATCGGATGTCAGTATTGCTTTCTATGTACGTATGTGTATGTCTATAATTTGGCGATTTTCTTTTGTTTGTTGAGCGGATATGAGCCCAATATGGGTCTTTCAATAATATTATTACTCACATCCAACCCACAAACAAATAAATAATTTCTACAAAATTTTAAGGAACATTATTTTGTTAACGACAAGCTTTCATTTTCCAGAGAGAAAAATAAAATCGAAAAAATTAAAATAAATATGAAAATATCTACCAGTGTAATGTAAACTAGTTTAAGAAACCGGAGGATTGAAAAATTATAAACAAACTTATTTTCCTCGTTGATGTAACTTATGTACATTTCCTTTCTTTTAGGGAAGCGAACAAACTGAACTACAAGACCTGTTGAGCAACGATAGCCGTCCCGGACCAGAAGAGCTCTGCGGGTGCCCTCCTCGTGTTCGCCCACCCTCCTTTCTATAAATACGTCAAAATTCCTGCGGACACGAGGGGAGCATTCGTAGAGTTTAGAAGGCCGGATGTCTACACGTACTGCCACAGCTCGTTCATTTGGAATTGCTTCAAGGCAACACAACATCAAATATTTATTGGAGAAGTAATAAAAATATTCTATAGCATCAAACCGACTCCTCGTCTTGGAGCATGCCAACAGCTGAACTACAAGACCTGTTGAACAACTATAGCCATCCTGACTAGAAGAGCTCTGCGGGTGCCCTCCTCGTGTTCGCCCACCCTCCTTTCTATAAATACGTCAAAATTCCTGCGGACACGAGGGGAGCATTCGTAGAGTTTAGAAGGCCGGATGTCTACACGTACTGCCACAGCTGGTTCATTTGAAATTGCTCCTAGACGACAGAACATCAAATATTTTTTGGAGAAGTAATAAAGATATTCTATAACTCCAAACTGACTCGTCTTCTTTGAGCATATTGAATTGATATTCCAATCACACTTTAAACAAAGAATGAGCGTGCGGCTTCTGCAGCCTGTTTGGTAGAGTATCGGAAAAGGAACCGGAGGGTTGCTAGTTCTAAATTCTATCCAACCAAAGACCGTCGTGCACATATGGATTGGAGCATGTTAAATCTGCCGAGGTTTCAAATTCAAGTGCTGGGGAATCAGGAAAATTAACAGGGAAGGTTCTATGCATAGACTTGAAATATAAGTAGTCGGAGTACGTCTATTTAGGGATGCTTCAGAAAGTGTGACGCAAATGACGACTAGTAGTCATGTGACTGCTCAGTGAAAAATATTTTGGCCGATTTTTATCATCGTTTGACGATGCAACATCTAATGACAAGGCATTGCGTTAAAACAGTAATACACTTCAAAATAGCTTTTCTTTTGGTAATATACTCTAAATCTAGTCTCTTGGGAACACACTCTAAAACGACTCTATTTTTACAGAAAATGTTTTATATCACCCACTAAATAAAGAGTTCACTATGAGAGTATACATAAATTTACTGGGAGTGGGGATCAATACTATAACATCCGAAAACTTAATATGCTTATTTACAAATATATATTCGAACCTTTTTAAGAAGTTGGTCAAATTTTGTTCTAAATTTTTTTATTACTAGCTCGTGGGTCACTTGGAAAGGGGGAAGGGAGCATGGAAAAAACTACTTTGTTTGTTTTCCAATTTTTTAATCCTTTAATAAATTAAAGATTCCTTTTTGTTTTACAACTTTTACTTTTACACATGAAGATAAAAAATCTATATAAAAAGGAAGAAATCATGGTCAGCCCTCCTGCAATGATTTTTTAATGAACTAGTTTTTATTTCCGAGTTTATTTCTATTGCTAGACTTTACAAAATTAATCGAAGAAAACAAATTTTCACATTAATATAAGGATCCAATCATCGTTAAAAGAGCATTAGCAAGTTTCTTTATTAATATAAAATTATTTGGTAAAGAATCATACGTTTAATATAAAATTTCAATTTTGAGTGTGAGATAATTATAATTTGCACTAATTTCAGACATTTTTCCTTTCACTTCGTAAATCATTTTATCAAAATTATTTTTCCAATCGATGCTGTTTTGAAATTCAACTAATTCCATTTCTAAATCATGGGGCACGTTACAGAATAAATTTCCATGTGAAACCTCTACTTGAAATAATGTCCTGCAATATTTTATCTCTTTTAATCTTCACAAAATGCTGCAATTCTCTTTCAGCAGCCTTGAAATTTTTCGCATCATCGGAGTTGATAAATTTACAAGCACTAAGTCTCGACAGAAGTCTACATAGAACAAAAAGGGAAGATTTAGTGTCAAGTCAATTCCTATGTCCATATGTATAGCTCTGGTTGTTACACATTTAAATAACACAATATATGATTTTGCTGTGTTATTCTTGTCAATTGTAGTTATGATTGATCTGGCAAAATCTAACCCGCTAACACAAAAGTGGGTGGAAATGAAATTATGTCCCTTCTAAGTTGGCCTGTTAATTGGTCAACTAGTTTTGCATGATATTTCTTGCAAACTATACATTTATAAATGACTTTTTCCACTTACTGTCGTTCTTTAGAAATTCAAAAATATTTACAGACCTGTACGTGTGTCAAATAACGTAAACGACGTTAATTAAATTCCTAACTACCCATATCCTTACCTACCCCAATTTAGCATGTGATGGGAAAATATACGAATTTGTCAAAAGCAGTAGTTCCTAAACTTTTAAATGCATTGACCCTTAGGAATTACAAATTCTTGTGTTCTCTGAGATTATAAAATTCAATGGGTACTTGCGATCGCAATCAGACCATAGTGATCCATAATTTGCATCTTAATGATGTAAGACGTTTGTTTATCGGTTGTACTTGTTATCAAGGTTGATCGGAGTCGAATTAAGTAATTAAAAATCCCAACCGAAGTATTAACAAAGAGGGAAGTAGAATTTGTCACTTTCTTTGGTGCAAAAGTACATAGGAGGGCTGTTCCATAAATGTTCCCCAAATGTTTCTGACACTCATTTGGTTCAACGTACCCCTTTCCTCCATTACAGCAAGTGTGTGTTCGGAATAAAGAATTTTTAAAAACACATTTGGAACCACACAAAAATTGTCCTCCAGTATAAATGCGTATGATGTAAGATAAACATTATCTGAGAAAAATATTTTAGAACAGTCTACCTGATCTTTTATGGTTGGTTGATATATTCTGAATTACCTTAAATCATACGCAAATGGTAAAATTGGCAAACAATTGCCACGACACACGCAATTTGTTCGTAGTATCCACAGCTAACAAATAAAAATGTATTTAATTCTGTGTGGCCTTAGAAGAATGTATACTTCAACATTAATAAAAATGAGTTCCCCAGCAGATTTCGAAGGTATAGTATGACATTGAAACGCGTAAATAAAAAAAAGGAAATATAAAGATAGCTTTTAGTATTCGACCATGATATTAACGTCTTGTAAGACCTATACTAACATTACTTTGGTTCAATTAACAGGTTTATAATTTTTTTGTTGCGGAATGTTTAGCGTTGTCTATGTTGCGGCATACGGTAGTCGCAAAGTGGCAACTGTAGAGTTTTGAGTCGACCCAAACAAACTTAGGGGCCCTGAAATGTCCTAACATTAGCGTAGTGTGCATGTTTAGAGTGTGGGGTGCCAGTACAGGTGATGATATCGTTATCTGACATCGATTCAAAATTATGAGGTGTCCTAGGATCCATCCCTTTCGGACTGAACCCGGACAGTCGTTCAAAGCCCGTTATATAACTAAAGTGCTATATATATTACTAACTACAGACTGACTTTTTAAATGGTTTTTTTTTTACTTGTTTTTTAATTAAGACTAATAATATGTTTAATTTTTTTTAATTAATTTAAAAGTGACCTTTGAAATTATTCATAACAGTTACGTAAGGTAGTTTCATTTACGTAGAACTCGGCCAAACAAATGGTTATTGATAATTATTCCGGTTTAAAACCAAGTGAAAGATCTTAAGACATCTCTTAATGTTTAACCACGGTCAAGAAATGAGATGACACACGACACTCCTCTTTCTAAAATAGCGTCACTACACATAAATGTAAATACAAAAAGGCATTAAAATGAATAGATCTTTTGTTACTTTCAAGCACTTCAGAAATTTTATATAAAATTTGAAGTTCTTAGCCAAATAAAACTTTTAATAAAAATATTAATTAACAGTTTTTAAAAATATTTTGTTAAAGTTCATAAAGCAGATTTTATTTATCTTTACTGTTAAAAATTTTTTTTCAAACTTGTCAAAAATCCTACTCTCTCTCTCTCTCTCTTTTGTGTCTACAATCTAGAATATATTCTGCAATAAACTATTTTGTTACAGCCAATTCTGGTTCAGAAAGAAGATAATTAAATTTCGAATCCCTCTAAAAGATCGTCGAACAACTTTACTCATAATGGCACTTAAACATATTGTACTATCCTCCACTATTATTAAAATAATATTTTAAAATATTTGAAATAAAATAGGAGGGTGAAATTCTTTACTAAGCTTCAATGTTTGAAAAAACATCTGAGTTGGCACATAATTTTATACTACGTGCGATCTTTGTGAGAAGCTGATTACTGTAGCAATTAAATTTTTTTTAATATTTGGAATAATTGTTGAGTTCTTATGTATAAAAAAATACATTAAAACACATTTGATCTAGAGGTGACGCTAAAAAGTGTTTCCCTAAGGTCATGTTTCTAAACATTTAGCTTAATTTTTAAGTTTAATTGCTTAAAATGTTATTTTCGGCTTTAAACGTAGACAGAGAATAGATAGCCTGATTGGTTGAGTTCGAATTTGAAGAATTTGTGTGAAACCTACCTGCATTATACACTACCCTAGAGTAACTGACCGGACAGCAAGATGTGATGGTATAAGAGAAAGAATACCTGCTTTAATAAGGGGATGGTCCTCCACGTGCTGCAATTACACTATCAACCCTTCTGGGCATACTTTCAACAAGGCTTTGATACACAGCTATGAGTATTTGTGTCCATTCCATATGCAAGAATGTCGCCAGCTCAGCAGTTGATTTCGGAGGTGGTTCCATGGTCCATGTGCGTCCTCTAACTCCTTTCACAAATGTTATAAGGGGTTTAGGTCTGGACTCTGAGCAGGTCAGACAAGATGTTTTATATCTTGATACCACTTCTTGAAAGAGAATGCAACTTAACATGGAGCGTTATCGTCGTGATAGTAACATTCGATCATTCCATAAAATTGTCAGAGCATAGGCGTCGGCGTTCAATTAACCAGGAACAACATGCAAAGGTTCCATGACATACCACGAAAAACATTCTCAAACAAAAAGTCGGATTTTATGCAAATCCGCTGTCGTCCTGTCCATTATTGTAAGGTAATATATAAATATTTTGACCAATGTCCTAATTTTTTACCATAACAAAAGGAGTAAACTATCTGGTTGTCGGTTGTAAGTGGGAAGAGAGGTGTGATCGTTGTAGAATTGAGCTGCCAAACGATGACAGATAACTCAAATCCAGAAAAAGGTTGTAGGGATGGGGACAAATCCCTACATTACGTATATCCGTAAAGAATGTGAACATCTTCCATTCTATGTTTTAATTTAAAAGTAAAGTCTGGTGACTGTTGTATGTATAGAAATTATTCTCAATTCATAATTACAAAATTCAACTGTAATTGTTTCTATCAGATATGTGAACAATAAAACCTCACAAATGCACAAATGAGCCACTTGACAAATAAAGACCGATTTTTTTTTAGAATCCACCATTATTTTATTGTAATTCTTTGTGACTTTAGAAGGACGTATTGAAAGTTAGGAGCAAACCACTAGCAAGTGACGAAAGTTAGGTTTAAATTTTATTTCTGATTGTGTGAGACAAACTTATGCACTACGACATCACTCTAAGCGGTTTCTGTGTAAAATCGTGTTAAAGTAATATCATAAACTAAATTTGTTGGTACATTAGGGGTTTTAATTTCATTAGTCAAGTCGTGAATAGGATAGCCAAGGTTTCGCATTCGGTAGTCCCAAATTCGCAACTGCGGAGTTGTGTCGATTGAAAAAACTGAGGGCCCTCAAATAATCCTAACCTTGCAGCAGGGTGCAAGTAAGGAGTAGGCTGCTGGGGAAGGTTTACATATCGTCATCAGATACCGGTTGATAATTAGGAAGTGTTCAAGAATTTCTACCCTTAGGGACTGATCCCGGAGCGTCGCTTCAAGATCGTTGTGTTGTTCCTCCTGTGCTATATATAAAAAACTAACTACTAAGTGTCCATCAAGCTGTATTTAAATATTGTAGCGAAACTTATTCACTTTGTCTGAATATCGTGGCTCAGTCGGTATTGCACCTGTCTGCGAATCGGTAGGTACGGAGTCCCAATCCCTCTAGAGGCAAGTGGCCTAAAAGTAGATTTCATTTTAAAGTTTCCTTGCTGTTTGTTTCACACATCTTCAAGAACATACTAATGTTAATTTCTAGAACTTTCCAATTCTCGAATGTTCGATTCATTTTCGGAAAAGTATAAAAGGAAATGTGTCACTCAGTTCAAGTTAATAATGAAGTCTCGAGTTGAGATCAGTAATCTCTGTACTCGCTTGCCTTTTGCAAATGTAAAGGAAGAGGTTAGCTTACCTACAATAAATCTACATGACAATATTTTTAATTTTTTCTTTATACTCGGCTAATTGTTCAATTCTTTGGTCAAATTAAAGGTGGCCTTCAGATTTATGACTAACAGTTGCGGAAGGTTATTGTGTTTTGATAAATCTGGTGCAACGATAATGGCTATTGGGGATAAATTCCAAAGTGCAAAATCTGAAGACACCTTTTAAATTTAAAAGACTTCTAAAAATGTGGGGTCACCCAATCCTACAAACTTCCACACATGGACAACATAAAATACATTTGTGATCACGATTTATTGAACGTACAGAAGCTCCCTCGTACACGACAGATTTTGGTAGGATGCAGATTTGAATCCCCAACTCTACGGTTCCGACTTCTCGTCTATGCCTACTTGACTAAAACGGCATCTAATAGAAGTTCCCAGTTGTTTCTTTGCAATATGACTGTTATTTTACGCTAGCAGTTAGACGATTCTGTGTCTTTAATCAATCTAAAAAGGAAACGAAAATCCTCGTTTCTAATATATCTAGTGTCTGCCCATAGCAACAAACACGAATAGGAACTAAAAATGAAGAGAGGGACAATTACTTTCAAACATTTGTGGAATTTTATATTAAAATAGAAGTCTAGTTGAATAAAACTTTTTATTTAAAGAATACAAAATAACAGCTTAAGCACTACTTTTGCAAGCGTCTTGGCGTGGGCCAGATTTGAATGTGTTCTAGTAGCAGCATCGGAAAAAAAATATATTTTTCAACTTGTTTCCTGATAATATTCAACAAACCATGTAAATTTCGTAATTTTCTGAACCGTACTTTCTCGGGAAACGGTCTAAGCAATGAGAGAAAAAAGCGAGCTTTCATTCTTGCTACGGCGGTAGTCACTTCTCTTAAAAACTTACATATATATATATATATATATTGTGGGAAAATAGTCCCGTCGGTTCCCATTCTACGCGTATGTATACATTAGCGGTGACGCGCCGCATAACATAGTAACTAACCAGACGTTGAACGTAGGGATGTTACTAACAGTGATTTGACAGTAACAGTTCTAACTGTGACTGCTACTGACAAATATCTGTGATTCAAACTGTGACTGAATCTGATTGGTTGACTGCAAAGTATCTCTAGTCACTCGTAGCAACGGAATGCTTTTATTTATGTGTGTTGAATATTTTCAATAATACGATTTCGTCGAAGGAATACACAGCTAAGTCGGTAACGCTGTGGCCTTACAGTGCTCTAGTTTACAGTTCGAAGCCCAGCATTTTTTTCATCCAGATCAACTGCCACTCTATAAACCTTCAATTATAAAATTAATATTTCGTTTTTATTCCGCCACTATGAGCCGCTTTTTGTTTTTAGACCGTAATTCATTTTTTAAAGGTACTTTTTCTCCTCAATAAATTAATATTGGTGACTTAGATGGTTTCAACTATATCGAAATTTTCATATAAATTAAACTTTATAATTAATTAAATATTAAAATCAAGAGATATACATTAGAATGCTTGATCATTTTACTTCTGATTGAATTCAAATTATGGATTTTTAATCTTTACATAAATATATATAATTGGCAAACCTATTTTTTATCTTTAAATCCGTTTCACTAAATAACCTTCATCCAAAATATTTGTTTGCTGAAGAAAAATGTTTTCATCGTAGTATGTGTAGCAAGACAATTTCCTTACATTTGATAATCTGACAATTTCAAAACATTAAGTAATTTTTCTAAATCTCTAGTAACATTCGAATTAATTTGTTTTGTTGTATTCGTGGTGGTGCAAAGACACAACAATTTTATTTGAGACGAAGAAAACACAAAACGAACAACAGCAGAAAAGTCAAACCTTACTGTGAAAAATCTGTAGCTTTTGACTTGTTTCAAAACTTTCTGTCCAATACTTTAGTTTATAAATCATACAATTTTTACAAAATATTAACTAAAATGTGGAGTAGTTCAGTTTCCACACGACACTGGAGTAACCACGTACTATTGTCAACGGTCCGGAATCCACCCCGAAGACAAAAGATGAAGATATTCTCTTTAGTAGCACTTTAAAATTGATAAGCGGAGTGAAAGTATATAATTTATCTCTAAGACAAACAGGGAATATTCTAACGAGTAACATTATTATTTGTTTTGAAAACAGTCTGAAAAGGAATTCCAGAGAATCAGTGTTTACAAACAACAAATTATACGTTTTAAAAAATTAAACTTTCAGTCATCAAAATTTTGTGTACTTGCATTACGATATTTCAGAATGCATTCTTTACCGCTGTAAACATTGTTGTGTTGATCCTCCCTCTGAAACGGTTTCATCTTAAGAGACAAACTTTAAAGAAGGCAGAAACTCGTAAAACGTATTCTAATCACTAGCGAAATGAAATAAATATCTCCTCCCCTTCCTGTGATTTCGACTCATTCAAGTAAAACTTTCAGAAGCACATAATTTCTTTTTTAGAATTAAAAACAATTTACAAGAGGTTAAACAGAACAATTTTAACTATAAACAAACCAAAAAAAAAAAAACAAGTTCTAGTCATGTTACTCTATATAAAAAAACAACAAAATAAATAATGAGTGATAGTTTAAGAACGAACAAAAAATTGTTATTTAAAACAGAGAATTTAATAAGTTTTTGTATGAACTCTCCTTAAAACTGTCCAGCTTCCTTTTTTCTTTAGAAAAACGCGCGGGAATCTGGTGAGTCATAAAGCAACATATTACCTTCTTAAACATCCGGTTAAAAATCCTCCAGAGAATTCCCAATCCGTCACAGACCAACTGGCACCGCTACCAAATAACCAAAACTCAGTCACAGCTTTCACTGCTACCGAATCACCGATCCCGGTCGCAGTAACAGTATCAATATCAGCCAAGGTATCAGCTTAGCGATATCAGTTTAGTAACTGTTACCGAATCACTGATACCAAATCACTGGTACCGAATCACTGATACAGGCGCCTCAATCCCATGATATTACTTTACGCAAGTCCAACTTGATTGGCTAAATCGGATCACATGACCTAGATACGTATGTCATCAAGGTTTATAGTTGTTGGCGATTTATCTCTTATTTTCTGCTTTCTTCTTTTCTTTTCAGATCCATGGCTATGGGTGGGTAGAGGTGGGAGCCGAAAATTGTATTTTTTTATTATATAAGTTAATAATTATATAAGTTAGTGTTTTATGTATGCTTTTTGTTACATCAGAATGGTCCTAAGCCAGCGGTGGATACGACACCATCATCCTAAAGCAAAGGGGACGGCAGAGGGGCGGAAAAATATCAGCTGGTAGTGAGTTCAGGAGTGGTTCTTAGATTATTTATGTAAAATCAACGGAAGCTTGTTAAAATATGAAAAGGGTATTAAAAATTAGGAAAAGTAAATTAGAATGAAAAGGAATTAAATTGGAATGGAATTTTTTTTAAATAATTTGGAGGATCTAAAAAATTTTTCGCCAGCTGGGTTCGAACTAGAGAAGTCATTCTCCGCTGACGACGCTAATCTGAAGGTGGGTGACTTTATCCATTAGGCCAACGTTGCTTCACGAAAAGAAGCTCTTTAAAGTATAAGTACCCTTAATATAAGTTGGCAAGAAATACTACTAACAACAACCATACAACATATATATGAGGAGCAAATCAGAGTCAACTTGTCGGACGCTTACGCTGTACGCTGAGGCGCTAGTGTATGTATTGTATTTCTACGAAACAACGCGCATATTCAAAATCAAATGGTTACTGCAACAATCAGATTGGCGAGATATCCAAGTGAAGCCAAGCCCGTGAAACTAGCCAATCAAGTTTGACTTGCGTAAAGTACTATCATGGGATTGAGCCGCTTCTATCACTGATACTGAATCACTGTTACCCAATCACTGTTACCCAATCACTGATATTTTGATATTTGAGTAACAGGTATGAACTGTGATTCACAAGTATCTGTGATTGAGTAGCAGTTATGTTATAAGCCGCAGAAGCAAGAGCTTCGCGCTTTAACTCATTGAGCTATGACGAGCTCTATTGAATGTTATGTGACGATGTTAACTGTCGATGTTTCTTCCCTTTTGTTTTAACTGTCTTATTTTGTCCCATGTCCCTTTTAAATAATAAAGTGTCCGTCTTAACTTGCAGTTGTATATTTGATCCCATAATTGGGGGCTCTGGCCTTTCTTCCTGGTCCCCCTAATTACCGCTAGCAACAAAAACCAATCTCCTGAAGTCTGAATGTGAATATTTTTTTTCAAGAATTCTGCTTTTGGATTACTTTGTGAATTTCCAGTTGTCCATGGTAAGTTCGCAATTATGACTTCCTTTACTCTGGATAACATCCCTTTTCTTTCAAACTTTTTAAAAAATGGACCTATTCGGAACATTAAATTATTATTTTCCATAGTTTACCCTAACGAAATTTACGACCGCACTAGTCGAAGAAAACTTCGTGTTTTCGCAGGTTTTGATTCAGTTTTTGAAGTTTAATTTGCAAAACGCTAAGGAATCCCTGCTGAAAGAGTTATCTTTAACTAATTTTATTTGTGTATGTAATATTTTAAATTTAGATGTAGAGGGTTCCGCTGAAGAATTGTGTGATATAATTTTATTTTCGCTTTCTGATTTAAAATCGTTGCATGAAATGTTAGATTCAAATTCTGATGATGAAACAGAACAGGAAGTAGCCTGTAGTAGTAGTAAGCGCGAAAAAGAAGGAACGGAAATTTCCCCTAAACCGTTATCGCAGGTAGCTTCCTCCACTAGTCAAAACACATCCAATCCGGCGCCAGAAGAACAAAATATCCAAACAAATCCATTCAGTGTTAAAACACTATCGTGTTCTGATGATTCGCCAAAATCGAATGCAGCTGTTGTTGACCGTTTTTCTTGGTTATTTCTGAAAGATGTGTTAATCGAAGAACCTTCGTTCTCAGGTCTAAATTCTTATTCTGTTTATTCATTTATTAAGGATGTCGAAAATTTCTTTTCATTGTATGAAGTAACACTTGAATTGCAAAAACTTCTAATATGTAAAAAATTGTTGATAGGCGCAGCAAAAACTTTCATTCAAAGTCAGAATGCATTAACAACCTTTCCTTCCTTGAAAACCGCGTTGATAGATGAATTTGGTCAAAGATTTAACTCCCGCGAAATACATGTCGAATTAAGTAGGCGCAAATTAGATGAAAAAGAATCCCTTGCCGAATATTTAATAGCACTCCGCGAGATAGCAGCTAGATCTGATGCACAAATTGATGAAAGTTCGATCATATTACTGCATACGAGGAATAAATGATTCTAACGCTAATAAAATGATATTATATGGTAGCAAATCGATGACAGAATTCAAAGAAAAGCTTAATATTTACGAAAATATTTTTCAGAGTAAAAATCGTTTTTCAAATAATAATTATCGTATCCTTAATGAAACAAATACTCGTCGCACTTTTGATTCTAAACTTCATCATTATCCTCAAAATTCTAAATCACAAAACCAAACTTCGATTTCTTCCAAATATTTAACTTGTTATAACTGCAATGGTACAAACCATATTTCGCGAAACTGCCCAGATAAAAATCGTGGAAAACGCTGTTTAATTTGTAAAAATGTTGGTCATATTTCATCCCAGCCTAAAAACCGCGACTCAGAAATCACCCGATGTTGTTAGTTCCATTAAAGAAATTACCCCGCACACATGTAAAGTAATTGCACTTTTAAATACCAAATACTGTGCGTTAATTGATACTGGAAGTCCCTTAACTTTAATGCAGCATGGTATATGGAAATTCATTGGTTCTCCTGAATTGACGCACAATACTTCCCTCCTTACTGGATTTGGTTCAGCAAAGACCCCAGTGATAGGAACATTTACTTCTTCCCTCCAAATTGATGGAATTAACTTTGATACAACTTTTCGTGTTGTACCCGACTCCTCCATGACGTACCCCATCCTAATTGGTTGTGATGTTATTCATCAAGCAACCATGACTGTTGCCCCGGATGGAATAAAATTTACAAAAACTGACCCCACTTCGACGTTTTTGACCGAAAATTTCATCCTGCACATCGAGGACGATACCCCAGAGTTTGATGTGGACCGCAGCATTCCCAGAAAAATCCGTGATGACGTTCAACAATTACTCCAATCCTACTTGCCGAAAAAGACTAAATCAACTGATGTCGAACTGAGAGTTACTTTGGTCGACGAAAAGCCAATCTATCATTCACCCCGCCGTTTGCCTTTTGTGGAACGTGACATAGTTGAAAAACAAGTCAACGAATGGCTTGCCAATGATGTCATTGAGCCCTGCTCATCGCCGTACTCAAGTCAAACACTTGTTGTGCGTAAAAAGAATGGTGATCCCCGTGTCGTTATTGACTATCGCCAAATTAACAAAGTGATTGAAAAAGATCGATATCCCCTACCACTCATTGAGGATATTCTTGATCAGTTGCAAGATGCTAAAGTGTTCAGTACTTTGGACATGAAAAATGCTTTCCATCAAGTTTCAGTTGCAGAACAAAGTCGTCCATACATTTCTTTTGTCACATATCGTGGACAGTACCAATTCAAACGTATGCCTATTGGTATGGTGAATTGCCCCGCTGTGTTTCAACGTTTCATCAATACTGTGTTTCGTGACCTGATAGTCGAGGGAATTGTTCTACCTTATATGGATGATTTGGTTATCCCTGCCAAAGATGATGTTGAAACTCTGTCCCGACTTCGTTTAGTTCTTGATGTCGCCAAGGACTATGGACTTGAGATTAACTTCCAGAAATGCCAATTTTTTCACCGCCGTATTGAATTTTTAGGACACATCGTTGAGTCTGGAAAACTTTTTCCTTCGCCTTCTAAAACTGATGCTGTCACCCGTTATACAGAACCTAAATGCACGAAAGATGTTCAGAAATTCCTCGGACTGACCGGTTATTTTCGTAAATTTATACCGTCCTACTCACTCATCGCTAAACCTCTTAGTGACCTGCTTCGTAAAGACTGTAAATTCCATTTTGACGCAAACGAACGATCCTCATTTCTTCACCTCAAACGACTTTTATGTGAAAATCCCGTTTTGGCCATTTACCGCCAAAATGCTGAAACTGAAGTGCACTGTGATGCTTCAATAGGTGGTTTCGGTTTTATCCTACTTCAGAAGGACACTGACAATAAATTCCATCCCGTGTATTACCACAGTCGCAAAACAAACGACAGTCAACGCAAATACTCCAGTTACGAACTCGAAGTCCTTGCAATCGTCGAGGACTTACGTAAATTCCGTGTGTACATTCTAGGTCAACACTTCACAATAGTGACCGACTGTGATGCCTTCACTAAGACAATGACAAAAAAAGATATCTGTAAGCGCATTGCTCGATGCATTTTACTTCTTCAAGACTTTGATTATTCGATAGTTCATCGCTCAGGAACAAAAAATGGCTCATGTTGATGCTTTGAGTCGTGTGCACGTTGTTTCCGTCTCTCCTGATCCACTTACAATTCGTATACATCGTGCTCAACAAGAAGATGCTTCTCTTCGCACCATCTGTGAACTCGCATCAAAATCGAATTATAATGACTTTACTACAAAGAATGGTGTTCTTTACAAATTCGTCAATGGCAATGAAATTCTTGTTGTACCAGAAACGATGCACCTTGATATAATTCGTAGTGCCCATGAACGAGGTCACTTTGCCGTTAAAAGAACAGAGGAACTCATTAAGCAGCAGTACTATATTTCTAAATTACACCAAAAGATCGAACAATATATATCAACTTGTATACCTTGCCTTCTCTCAAACAAAAAAGCCGGCAAACAAGAGGGTCTGTTAAATCCTCTTCCCAAAGACGATACTCCTCTACATACATACCATCTCGATCATCTCGGACCGTTAGCAACTTCAAACAAAAATTATCGTCATATTTCAGCTGTGATTGACTCATTCACCAAGTTCTGTTGGCTCTATCCGTGTAAATCGACCACATCTAAAGAAGTTGTTGCTAAGCTTGAAGTGCCAAAAACTACTACCACCATCGCTGAATATATTAAGCCATTCACTTAATATTTTTGCATCTTACATTTTATTTTATTTCCATTATGTCTATTGTAGATTTTATGTTTTCTTAATTTTTTTTACAAAATGTGAATGTAAGAAGATGAAAAATATTCTTTTCCATTTGTGTTTAAAATATGTTCTTTTGATTGAAATATCTAATTTTTTTCCCACTCATTAATTTTTTTCTGTGTGCAATTAATTACCTTTGGCATTATAAAAACCTTGAAATTTATAACTGTACTTTCCCTGTTACTTTGCATACAAGGTTACGTATAGAATTTTTTTTATGATGTTTTGTTTTTAATTTTCATGTTCTATATGCTTCATTTAGAATGTTTGATTACTACTTTTCATTTACATTTCTGTTTTGTGCATTATAATTTGACCTTCAAAACTATTATGTTCTGTTTTGAATTTATTGCTTATTATTCAAATATGTTAGTGAGTCAAATGTGTCAAATATGTTTAATAGTGCCATATTCTATTTTTGTTTAATTTTTCTATTTGATGTTATATTTTACCCATGAAGTGCTTTATTTCCCTGTGTTATATTGCTTTCATGCGAGGTCGCATGCGTTGTCGGATAGCCGATTGTGGGAAAATAGTCCCGTCGGTTCCCATTCTACGCGTATGTATACATTAGCGGTGACGCGCCGCATAACATAGTAACTAACCAGACGATATTTTAAATCATATTTATTAAACACATATAATCGTCTTACAAATTTCCAAAGAATGAAACATGACACAATTTTTTATACTAAATATATGTGAGTAGTGATGAGACAGGGAGTTGTTTAAAAGTGTATTTACTGGTGTCTAGGGGATATTTACAAAAGGGGTTTGTAGTTTAGAATTATAAAATGTAAAGTTAGCCATTAGCTCGGTAAATTAATCATGATCAGCACAGCTTGTGCAAAAGCGTCCTTCATCTCCGCTCGTCTCTCACGCACTGCCAGGTCACAGTTAGTTGTTCTTCCAGAAGCGGCTCAATCCCATGATAGTACTTTACGCAAGTCAAACTTCATTGCCTAGTTTCACGGGCTTGGCTTCACTTGGATATCTCGCCAATCTGATTGTTGCAGTAACCATTTGATTTTGAATATGCGCGTTGTTTCGTAGAAATACAATACATACACTAGCGCCTCAGCGTACAGCGTAAGTGTCCGACAAGTTGACTCTGATTTGCTCCTCATATATATGTTGTATGGTTGTTGTTAGTAGTATTTCTTGCCAACTTATATTAAGGGTACTTATACTTTAAAGAGCTTCTTTTCGTGAAGCAACGATGGCCTAATGGCTAAAGTCACCCACCTTCAGATTAGCATCGGTAGCGGAGGATGACTTCCCGAGTTCGAACCCAGCTGGCCGAAAAATTTTTAGATCCTCCAAATTATTTAAAAAAAATTCCATTCCAATTTAATTCCTTTTCATTCTAATTTACTTTTCCTAATTTTTAATACCCTTTTCATAATTTTCCAAGCTTCCGTTGATTTTACATAAATAATCTAAGAACCACTCCTGAACTCACTACCAGCTGATATTTTTCCGCCCCTCTGCCGTCCCCTTTGCTTTAGGATGATGGTGTCGTATCCACCGTTGGCTTAGGACCATTCTGATGTAACAAAAAGCATACATAAAACACTAACTTATATAATTATTAACTTATATAATAAAAGGATACAATTTTCGGCTCCCACCTCTACCCACCCATAGCCATGGATCTGAAAAGAAAAGAAGAAAGCAGAAAGGAAGAGATAAATCGCCAACAACTATAAACCTTGATGACATACGTATCTAGGTCATGTGATCCGATTAGGCAATCAAGTTGGACTTGCATAAAGTACTATCGTGGGATTGAGGCGCCTGTGTTCTTCCCCACAGCCGGTCTTTTTCCTCGTGGTCACTTCACTTCAGATCGGGTGCGTTCCGGGGTGAGCTCTCTGCATGTCACTTCAGGGTTTGCTCTCTGCATGTCGCTTCGGTGAGTGCTCTCTGCAACAAGAGTCTTACCGCAACTCTATCCCGTGGAACCATTTTTAAACTACGCATGCGCAAACTGTTTAAGTATATGGAAGGTGTGGCTTATCTGACAGGAGGGACTAGAACTAGATTTTAATTATTTTCATTTCGAGAGTATGTGAGTATAAAAGCATGAGCGGGAAAAAAAAATCCCCAGCGGTTTTTACTTTTTAAGGTTTAGTTCTGATTCTGAAGTGGTTTAGTACAGTAGTATTTTCTTTTCCGAGAACTTTTTAGGGTTAGATCAGCTAGAACTGAAATAAATATTGTAAACTGAAGAACAGTGAGCGGATTTGTTTCTTATAATTGCGTATCAGCGAAAGTTTTCTACAAGAGCAGTGTTGCAGTTGGCTTGTAATGTTAAGTATTATGTTTCTGAATCACTTCTACTATTCTTATAAGTGATAGAATTAGTCTTCTCTTACAAAGTTTCTTTTTGATTATTATAACGGTTGTTTCTTTCATTTCTTGTTTATTTCATGTTATAAAGTATTTCAAAAATTTAAATGATTCTAAAATCTAGGAAATTCCTCTAAAACTGATTCAAGTGCTTTATCATTTGTATGGTGCGTATTTTCTTGCATTTCAGTTGTTGTCATTATGAATTTTTGTGTTTCTTTAATTTCTTGTTTATTATCATTTATTTTAAAAATTAACTCTTCTAAAGTTAAATGGATTCTAATATTTAGTATAATTCTGTAAAACTTTTGAAATAGTTGCAAGTGGCATATCTTGTGTATATTGTTTTCAAAATATTTCCCTGGTCTGTGGGAATTCATCAAATCTCAAGAGACCTCTCATTGCATACTTGCCAACTTTAAAAATTGCATCAGTGAAACTTTTGCACCCCTATCACACCTCACCCTTTCTCTACCTCTATATCTGTGGTGAGTGTGACAGTGGTTCGTTTCATCTACTGGAGAGGGCAACACTTCCTAGATATTTTCATCTATTTATTTGGACATTCTGGGTTACATAATAATACATTACAACATCGTTTAAGACAGCAGCAGAGAGCCCCTTATCGTCCGTTGTCTCCTGTCTCCGTGGGTCGAATCCCTCTTCCTTTCCGCTCTCCCCTTTTTCTCCTCCTGACCCCGGGTGACCTTTTAGACACCCCAACCAACGTCCCTAGAAGATGTCTCGTCCCCACCTGCCAGACATTCCTCCCTGTGTTGGCCGGAGAACCTCCGAACCTCACACCTCCCCACCGGTTTAAAATTGTAAGACCATTTGTATTGCAATTAAAAACCTTAAATTAAAGGTGGCAGGTACACTGGTGCCCTTCCAATCGTCACCACCGAGCCAAATCGGAGTCTGTGTAAGATTGTCTGTGTCTCTAGTTGGCAAACATGCCTCAACAATACTCTAATGCATGAGTTTACAACTAGGTACTGATCCAATTATCGACACTAATAATACACTAAATAGAAATAGGGGAAAGGAATATATACAAAAACAAACTAATATTATTGTACCCTACAACAAGGACTAAACCAATATATTTACCGCACCTCATGACAATAATGTAAAGAAAGTAATTACTGCATATCACGATAATATTTTAAAAAGAAAATTGTACTGCACCTTACAACACTAACTTAATTAGCATAACTACTATACATCACAACTTTAAAAAAATCTTAACTTTACGACAGTACAATTTCCTCACTGGTAAGCACTTAAAAATCATAACTCTTCCTGGCAATATAATTTCACTAACGGTCAACACTTTAAAATTTCCTTTCATAAAGGATAAATATTGCCAGTCTCATTTACATAAATCTCACTTTGTGTGCTATACTTAAGAATGACGATATACACAAACACATGAACTTACACAAATTGAAAAATTAATTATATACATTATATTAATTATATACATTAATTATATCCTAATTTCAAACAGTCATTTATTCCGTAAACAGTGGTTCTCCAGGCCCTTAATGACCGCCTTTAGCAAACCTATCAATTTACATAAAATCTAAAGCAAAAACTACTAAATGAACTTTTTTTTTTCGATAATGCCACCACAGGAATGACAGTTGCCTATTTCACCCCTTTTCTTGGGTACCGATTAAATGATATGACTGGTTACTCTTACTCCAATAAAAAGTAACCCCCCACATTTTAGATTGAGGGTATCTCATGGTCTTTCGCGCCACCCCTCCTCACACTGAACTCCCGTGTAAATTTTGATTTACACGCATAGCTAACCTCACGTCTCCTGTGTCATTCCTCTTTGTAATTTTCCTCCCACCTGGTCTAATTACCCTTCCTTGTGTCTTCGCCACAACCGCCTGGTTACCCGTCAAAGTCTCCGAGACCCCTCCTAACTTTTCTGGTGTGCGAGTCAAGGGAACTGTTCGCTGACGAATCTTTTTCTGTATACCGATCTCTCGTTGATCCAGAATATCCATCGCTACCCCGCATCGCTTAACAACAGCGTCCCAGGAATGTTTGGGCAGAATCTTCCCTTCATGTTTCCCCTTATGCAACTCTGAAATTTCACAAACGCACTCCTTTTCAAACCGACTTCCCCTTCATTCCGAGACCCAAACGTTCCATCTCTAGCCCGTGCTGCTTAACCCCAATATTGTTTCCTAACGCCCTGGGCGACATCTCACTCTGGTCTCCACCCCCTTTCCTAGACCTTCGCCTTTTCCCATTCTCCTGAGTTCATCTGTGACTCTCCCCCACCTTGGTAACTTCACCAGGAATGTCCGGTTGGTCCCTTCCCGATGAATCCGTTGGGTCATCCACCTCGTCCCGTGCCTTTTTGTGACCTTCAGTCACCTCCCATTGGGTCGCGATAGCGTTTCTCCCCGTTTCTTCGCCCACGAGTTCCTTCCCTTGTTCCTCGTCTTGCGAAGTCTCCGCTGACTTTTTACACTTTTATCCTGCATCTCTAATCCCCTCAATTTCACTTCATAAATTGACAATCTCTCATCGGCCTCTTCCCGAGCAGCTTTATACCTGTTTTCGGCCTCTGCCCATGCTCCTTTCACTCGCTCTTCTGCTCCTCCAAATTCCTTTCTCGCCTCATTCTGAGCCACCATCCGCCTAAATTTCCACTCCTTTTCAGCTTCGATCCAATCCCTTTTTTCTTCTATTTTCTCTCTTTCATTAATAATATCTGTTACCCATACCTTTACAAATTCTTCCTCGTATGATTGTGATCCTAGTACTATTTTCCTTAAATCCGCGACATTCACATTCGGCGGTACCTCCTCCCCTAATTCGATTGCCAAATATCTCATATCCTCCATCCTAGCTCTCCCAAGAAATGCCATAGTGATCCCCGTGTAAACACAATCAACTTTAACAATAACAACCAGCTTCAATAATTACTCAAGCATATACACAAATATTTTTCAAACATGCACTTTGATGTTCCATTATAATTCCCCTAGTCACTCTATTAAATATTCAAACACTTTCAATAAGTAACAAATTATATTAAATACATCTGCATAATGTTACACTATTATTTGCCCACAGTAATTCCTAAAAACTAATCCTTAGCTGATATACATTACACCTTAACTTCTACGATCCTTAGCCCCATCAAAATAAATACACATGATAGCACAACATATAAAATAATCACAATCACACTACTTCTCATACATATATGTGTTATCCCCCTTGTGTATTTAATGGCTCACTGGATCAATTCAGAAGGGACATACCCCAGTACCCTTCAAGGTATATGAGTTGACTGCAGAAGACGCACTTCCCTCTTTCCTCACTTGCGACGCACAGTCCTCAGACATTTTTCCGGTTGCACACGGAATCACTCATCAGACGTTAACCTCCTCAGGTTCGATTCACTGCATTTCCTTCGCCCCTAGTCGACCCCAAGCGCATCTCCAGGATCACTCTTCCGATGTGGACGCCCGTCGGTCCAAGATCGCTGCTATTCCATCACACAGCATACGGCCTTGTCGATCGCTTCTTCCAACGCTCCTGGTACGCGACCAACAATTATCCAGGTGTCGAAAAGGATCCCTCTTCCAATGTTAATCCTTCCGTTCAGGCTCGATGTCTTTCCACCAGGTGACGCCCGCTCGCGTCCCTCGCTCATTCCACCGCTTTCGTCATCGGCATCCAGCGTCCCTCTCCACCATAGATCCTGGCTGGCTGCGCCAGTTTATCACACCTCACCCTTTCTCTACCTCTATATCTGTGGTGAGTGTGACTGTGGTTCGTTTCATCTACTGGAGAGGGCAACACTACCTAGATATTTTCATCTATTTATTTGGATATTCTGGGTTACATAATAATACATTACAACATCGTTTAAGACAGCAGCAGAGAGCCCCTTATGGTGGCTCCACACCAACGGCGACAGAAACAGAGACAGGCAACATTTTGTCGCTTGTCTCTGGTACTGCTAAAAGAGCCTTCACACCAGCAGCGACAGCAATTTCTATGCGCATGCGCATAACTTTCTTTTTCGAAAGCAAAACATTTATTTCTGATTCTGCAAGATGGCAGACAGATCACGTCTCTCCGCCTTTAATAAAACTCCTTTTATTCTTGTTAGACGAGCTTAGCGGCCTTTATCTCCGGTAGAACAATTTTGGTGGAGTTACTTAATTCTAAAATGGAATGCCCAAAATTTAAAAAAAATAGTAGAAATAAAACAAGTTGTTTGGAATTAAATAAGTAGCTATGAAGTGGTAATAAAAGTTTAAAAAGAAGTATTGCATCAGTAAACAGATTGCCGGTCGCGGGAGCTTGTGTGGTCATCCTCCCATGTACTGACCGCGACCGAGGTGCTTAGAATAATGACCCATATTTGGGACGTTGCTGTGTTAACTGTTCAAGCTTATTGTTGATACAAATTGAATAGTTAAATACTAGTTCTTTTTTCGCAAGGATAAAATAGTGCTGAGAGCGACTTTATAATGTCCCTTCAAAGAGGGGTTAGATTTTAATCAGCTATCTGCATTAAATATCGTGGTTTATTTTTTTCAAAAGTTTAGCGATAGGGGTTTTAAGGGAGGTAATTTTAAGAACATGTCTTATAATTTCTGTTTTTCGTTGGAAC
Source organism: Metellina segmentata (assembly GCA_947359465.1). Lineage (NCBI taxonomy): Eukaryota > Metazoa > Arthropoda > Arachnida > Araneae > Tetragnathidae > Metellina > Metellina segmentata. Next base: position 116,508,762 of record OX375881.1, read on the forward strand.
CATCTTGCTTTGGAGATGGTTCGGTGTGTATAAGTCTGAAGGATTTCAAGTGAATTTATATTTTTGTTATTAGTAGATCCCCAAATTTGACATGCGTATGTGATTACTGGTTTGAGATAGCTTAGGTACACGAGTATTTTGTTTTCAATAGTCATTGGAGAATTCCGAGCAATTAGGTTGAAAAGTTAACGTTTTACGCCTCGGAATTTATGGATAACGTTTTTTGTGTTCTGATTCCATGTGAGTCTTCTGTCTAGGATAATACCTAGGTATTTAGCTTCCTGAGCCCATGGGATTTCGATATTATTAATTTTTAACTTGCTGGGTGAAAAACATCAACCGAAACCGGATTAGGCTTTATTCTGATTGGCTGTCAGCACGGCGACAGAGACAAAAGTTGAACTTCCTCCAAGACTTGAAAGTGCAACGACAGCGACAGAGACGAACCGGGAGAAACAAAATTTGTTTGTAATACGCATGCGCAAAGCGAAGTGACAGCTGTTTTTGTCGCTGTCGCCGTTGGTGTGAAGCCGCCATTATCGTCCGTTGTCTCCGGTCTCCGTGGGTCGAATCCCTCTTCCTTTCCGCTCTCCCCCTTTCCTCCTTCTGACCTCGGGTGACCTTTTAGACACCCCAACCAACGTCCCTAGAAGATGTCTCGTCCCCACCTGCCAGACATTCCTCCCTGTGTTGGCCGGAGAACCTCCGAACCTCACAACCCCCAAATGCCCCTTGCCATAAACACAACATTAATACATGAATTAATGTGTATTAGAAATATCCGTATGTCACAATAACTCACAATTATTTGTGTTTAAAAATCCATATGTAAAAATTCACGTTTTTATCAACTGCAGAAACTTTGCAAAGCAGTAGTGTTTGAATCCCAAACTGGACACATCCACTATAATCCGTAAAAGTTGGTAAGTATGTGCCAGGGAAGTGACATGTCGTATATCTCAAAAGACATCCTGTGTTAATTTCTGCAGATGTTGGAACCTGCATCTTGATCCAGAGATCTTTCTGAGTGGTATTACAGGGTAGGGCAGAGTTCTAGGTATCATTTTTGACCTGAAATGTGCTGCCTCTTGCATGTTGTTAAGCTACGGATGTATTGTGTAAATACTCTAAAAGTATCCTCAAAAACATCTCAGGGAGCAGATTCTCCATGGTCAAGATCTATAATTCGTTTCAGACTTCACTCTGTGTATACTACCTATGGTTCCATCTGTCATACTTGCGAAAGCTTGATACAGTGCATCACCCCACATTTAGAATCTCTTCCAGTTTCCTTCAGGACCTCACCAGTCAAATATTTATACGTTGTATGTCAAGAACCATCTTTGGCTTCTATGTGTTTTTTGTTGTCGCTTCGACTTAATTGCTGTATATTGAGTAGTCCAACTCATCACTTCTAAAAAACTTTTTAATTAGTTTATTGTCAGTCTTAATTTTGTCTAGTGTAGCTTGGCTATTTGTGGCTCTTGTACCATAACAACCCATCGTTATCATTTTATCATCACTCGGCCGTTTACATTGATGACTCAGACAAATTATGCTAGCTGTGCCTTTGTGATTGTGATCCTATTTCGTTTCGTTACTTATTCACTTCCATCTATCTATAGTTTCAGTTTTCACTATATTACAGGGCATTCAAATATATTTTAAGTCTACTTTTGGCAATTTTATATACAGGTTTTAGAAGTTTAATGGAATCCTTAAAATCAGATTGTCGTAAACATTTCCTAAAACTTGTTATTGGGATCCTCAGTGAACTTATTTGGCGGGGTTTCGGAATCGACTTTTTCACTCATCCAATATCTAGTAATCCTTTGACAAATCAAACCAGTTTACAAGGTAAACAAAGTTGAGAACCGCTGCTTAAGAGGATTAGGGCTCTTGGCGATACCTCTATAAAAAAAGTGCATCATGATTCCTACCCCATGTTCTAAATTGTTTTTTTTTTTCAATCAAAAGAAAGATTATTTTTGTTTTGCTGAATCAAAAAGGGTTTCAGCATCATCCTTTTACAAAATTCAACTGCAGTTTTTAATTAAGATTAATGCAGATCCATTTTTATTATTTTGTAACCACAGTTTTAACTATTCTCACAAATTTGGGATATATTTAAGTTAAAAAAGACTTCAAATTTATAGAAAACTGTTGATTTCGATGTAAAAAAAATTTATTTTTAATTTTATAACCACTAAAAACACCCTTCTTATTTTTAAAACACAACAAGTACATGATCTGCTCATTCTAAAAACAAAATATGATACCTGTGTTATGTGTGGTTTATGAGGTATGATCTATTGAATCTACTGACTGAAAAAATATAAAAAAATCACTTAATCTGATGAGTGGCAACACTCTATTACCATTAGTATCTCTTTTATGGCTTAATTTGAAGGAGAAAATTATTAGCTTAAATTTGATACCAAGATCAGCCCAATTGGTTGAAAATAAGTAAAACGGGAGGGTCTTTCTAAAATGATACCAAAAGCATAATAGCCAAAATTGTGCAAAAATCAAAAAATTCTCACAGATTCAATTTTTGTTGAACAAATCTTAAAAAATTAATTTGATATTATCTCATTAGAATCTATTCATAAAAAAAATTTGAAAAATATCTGAGGCATGATGTCATTAGACCTGGGTATTGACATGAAATGACCCTTTTACATTTATGTGCACACTACAGACGATTGGTCAAAATCTTGCCAGTTAAAAAATCATAACAATAATTTTCGAAAAAATCTGAAAACTTCAATGTATACTTTAATTTATCTAAATAAACACATTATAATACATAAAAAGTTAATTTTTTAAACTATTTTAAATTTGTCTTTAATTTTTTAATGTTGAAAACTTAGATAATGAAATTCAATCTTTCAAAGCTCAAGTTGTGGAACTCATTGAGGATATAGAGTCAGCTACCCAACTTTGACCTGTTAAAGTGTAAATGCAAATAATATCTTAGAGATGCATATCCGAATACAGAAATTGCCCTCAGGATTTCTTTTACCTTACCGGTCACAGTGGCGTCCTGCGAGCGCAGTTCCACAGTTAAGCTCCGGTCTAGCATGGGGCAAGAACCGTTCGACAAATCTTGCAATGTCAACCATTTTAGAAAAGGTGGCAGAAAATATGAAGTTTTTTACGACATAATCACAGAATTTGCCTTGCGAAAAGCAAGAAAATTAAGTTGGTTTTACAATTTTTTTCCATGTAGTTTATTTATGAATTTTTTAAATTATAAATGTAGTATATCCAGTTACACGCGCTTTTTATTTTCAGTCCTAGCTCTGCTTGTATATATTTTGACATTGGGGGGGGGGGGGTGTCCTGCCATTGCCAAGGGCGCAAGAACCCTATACAGGGTGTTCCTGAATTCATGGGCCAAACTTTAAGGGTAAGTAAAACACATATAAAGAAGCATTTTTTGTATAGCAACATGGGATCGGAAATAAAAAGTGCAGATGGAAAAACAAGATATGCTGAGGAAATTAACAAAATCTCTTTACTTACATAATATTTTTAGAGCAGACGATAGAAACGTTTAGTGACGTAGCTTTAAAAAAAAGATGAATTTTTGGGAAGAAAAATATTGAATAGTAGACGTTTATTTAGTTTACACTATCAAATCGACTGAAAAACAATTTTATTGAGTTTGAATGGCATTACGCGATCTGCAAACGATTCTTTGTTGCTCGAGAGTTAGTTTTCTGTTAAAATCTTTGCTGTTGGAAACGATTCTTTGCTTTTCATTTCCCCTTAGCATTTCTTGTTTTTCCACCTGCCCTTTTCATTTTCGACCTCCTGTCGCTATAAACAAAAATGCTTCTTTCTATGTATTTTACTTACCCTTAAGGTTTGGCCCATGAATTCAGGGACACCCTGTATATGGCACTGGCGCCCGCCACACATAAAAAAAGCTGATTCCCTTGGGGGGGGGGAAGCATTGATAAATATAGGTATAAATTTTTCGTGATTTTAAGACTCTTTTTTCCTTAAACTATGAAATGATATCAAGAACAAATTCCTCCCCCCCCCTCTTATTTAATAGCGATATCATCCCCCAACGAAATTTCGCACTTAAAATATTCAAAAAAGAATTTATATTTTCTTTTAAGCATAAATTTAAAGAGTATTAAAGAGTGATATTGATATCAATTACCATCCCCTCCACCCTCATCCAAACAATACGGCGAATCATCATCTCGCATCTGCAATAAATTTCTGTCGATATTTCTATATAATTTCAAAATACAAAAAAAATAACTTAATAGTTTGAATTAATTTTCTCATTTAAATATATTTTTAAACAAATAATAAAAACTATTTTGAATTACGCTTAAAAATTTAAGTAACAATGTATAATTAAAATGATTTTGCTGAGAAGTAGTATATATCATTAATAGTAATTTTTTCTTGTATTTTTTAATAGTAATTTAATATTATTAATAGTAATTTTTTGCAGACTTGCTAGACTAGCGATTTTTAAATTACGTAAATTCTGAATATTTTGTTGATTAAAACGCGGGAATATATCCGTAGACATTAAGAAAATAAACAAATGTGTAGTGTAAGAGTCGCGGAGATCGTTGGACTACATCCATGACGTCATCGAATCTTGGTATTGCCTTTTGTTATAGGAGACGTTGCTTAGACCCCCGGACCGATTTTAAAGACGCATTCATATCAAAATTATTTAATAGAAGAATGAATATCACCTATTTTCTTCAATAAAATCTTGATGAGTTTATTAATAATCAATGCCTTAATACTTTATCCATTGAATACAAATAAGCCTTAACGCGTGGGCTTATCATCAGTTTTCAAAGTCCAGTGAAGCATCGCTGCCACTTTCGCCATCTTCCAAATCCTTCATAGAAATAGAATCGGATGAGGCAGAACTTTTCTTTGGCATGCCGAACGGAATCAACCACCCCACGGGGGGCTGCCCGACAGACATTTGGGTCATGGAGGTGTGCAAATATCGTCCGATGACTGTCATCGCGATCTAAAAGGAATAAATGATCCATTTATGCTTTCATGCAGAGAAATCCATTTATAAGACTGGATAAAAAGAACAGAAACGAGACATAAGAAAATTCAGGAGGGTAGGCAGTAAATTAACATTGCAGTGATGCAGCACAACGAACTATAGGCGACTGTCTGAATCCAACCCGAAGAGAAAGGTTTGAAAACAACGCCTCGTCGTTTTGATCCACGGTCAGATGACGAAGCAACACCTGAGCTGGCACTCCACTCTCCAAACTTTCTCACCACGCCAACATGGGGATGTTTGAGGCCAGATGGTGCCGCGCACATGATGGTCTTTGGCTGGACCTAGTGTCAAACCCTCGTTTGCACGTCATCCGGCAGGGATTCAAAATGACGAGGTCAGATCCCTTGGGGACCGATCCCGCACGTGTTGCTCTGGTGCGCCATTAATTGACTTTCTACCTTCCAGTATTTCGAGTAGGTTGGTAGGTATTTTAACTAATGTCGCTCTACAGCAACACAACGGGCTATCCATACCCAAGGGGAAAGATTCGAGAACACCTCGTCATTTCAAACTACGGTCAGAAGACTATGTATTATATAATCGAGAGACAAAAGAGTTCGAACACGCTCTCACCGAGATGAACAGGCACACCAGAACGAAAGCTCCCTCTCCCCGGAAGACGCTCCGGCGCAAGAAGTTGGTCACGGCCTCTCGGCACCCCCGGACGTGCAGAGTCAGGTCGGTGGGGTAGCTGTACTGGGAGTGGTACTTGCTGTCCTCGATCCTCGCGTCCACGCACGGGCGGACCACGTCTCTTCTGCAGCAGCTGAAAGGAACGTCTTGGCCGAAGTATTTACCGCCTTTCAGCTTCCTGACAACGAAACGCCCAATCAACACCGGTGTTTGGATGTGTAGATTCAATCAATTGGATGCGACGCAATTTTTCCGATATTTGAATTTTTATATACTCTATAACAAAAAAAATCGACGCACCAAGAAGTTGCAGAATTACAGTATTAACGGGCTCACTCCACTAGGAAGGGCGCTGACATCTTTAGTGACGTGTCCCGTTTGGTCGAACTAGAGGAGCGCTTACAGCAACTGTGGAACGATATGTCTCAGGACATCATACGCAACTTGTATGTCTCAATGCCCGCTCGTATCGCATCGTGCATTCGCGCTATAGGGGGTCCAACAGAGTACTAAAACTTCCTTTCATTTGTACTTTTTTTTGCAATAAATAATATTTTATCTTTTATTTTCTAATCACTTACTTATATCAAAGTAGTACTTACATGTGTAAAATTTCGTTTCATTTTACGGCTTTTCTTGGTTTCTTTCTTTCTATATATATAATATATACAGGGTGTTTCAGTGAACCGTTTCAGAACTTCTAAAAGGGGTAGGGTACATCCTGACGAACCAAAATCGTATACCAATGGGCAGTCAGAAATGCTTTCCTGACGCGGTAGATGGCGTTGTGCGAAAATCCCGAGCTTTCGTGTAGGGAATCTTCATTTCGCACAAGAACGCCAAGTTAGTAGGATGGATGATTACACGATCGCAGAGTTAGCCGATATGCATTTGGCGTACGGGTCTGCAAATTGTAGTGGGCCAGCCGCACAGCGTTTGTACGCGGAACGATATCCGACGAGGCGTATCCCCAGTCATAATTTCTTTGCAAGACTGCACCAGAGGTTAGCTGAGACAGGTTCATTAGAAAGAGCTGACAGGGACAGGGTAAGAACGGCACGGACTGCAGACGTCGAACAGAATGTGCTGCAGCATGTACAGGGGAATCCAAGAACGAGTACACGAAGTGTAGCAAACGCAGTCGGGGTTTCCCATTGCAGCGTCTGGAGGATTCTCCGAGAAGAAGACATGCATCCGTTTCACGTGCAGCGTGTACAGACACAGCAACCGGAGGATTATGCACCTCGTCTTGCTTTCGCACAGTGGTACCTTGGAAAATGTGCTACAAATCCCCTTTTTCCTGCTGAAGTGTTGTTTTCCGATGAGGCTTCCTTCACAAGGGACGGAATTTTCAACACGCATAACGACCATATCTGGGCGGTCGAGAACCCGCATGCAATACGACGTCGTGCAGCACAGATTCGATTTTCGGTCAATGTATGGGCCGGTATTATGGGAGATCACCTCATCGGACCTTACCTGTTACCGTCTCGTCTAACCTGACCTAACTACTTACTCTTTCTGCAGCAAGTATTGCCACAACTTTTGAGAGATGAACAGATTTCTGCATCGACGCAACAGACAATGTGGTTCCAACACGATGGAGTCCCTGCCCATTATAGCGGAGATGTTCGTAACTACCTGAATGTCACATTTGGTCAGCAGTGGTTCGGACGTGGTGGTTCCGTGCGTCGGCCTGCTCGGTCACCCGACCTATCATGTCTTGATTTTTATTTCTGGGGTCATCTGAAATCGCTAGTTTATGACACACCTGTTGACAATGTTGAGGAGCTGGTTGCAAGAATTGCAGTAGCTGCCGGAGAAATTCGAGATATGCCTGGAGTATTCCAGGATGTTCGGATGTCCATGCGTCGGAGATATGAGGCGTGCATTGTAGCCCGTGGAAGAAACTTCGAACACTCACTTTAATCCATGTACCTTTTGCTTCTTTTCATGTATTATTAAAACGATTTCTCACTTACGGTCTCTTTTCTTTACGGTGCTTCTGTGTACAACACCGCTTCAGGAAAACATTTCCGACCCCACATTGCTATATGATTTCGAGTTGTCAGGATGTACCCTACCCCTCTTAGAAGTTCTGAAACGGTTCACTGAAACACCCTGAATGTATGTATATATATATATATATATATATATATATATATATAATAGGAACACCTGTAAAAAAGAGAATTTTTTTATTAATAGGACGTTGGTCCTCCTTTTGCATGATTTACTGCTTGTATCAGACGTGGAATTGCCAAATTCATGTCACGTACAACATTCAGAGGGATACGTTCCCACTCAAATTGCATAAAAGTCCCTAATTCAGATAGTGTCATTGGAGGGGGAAACGACTGCGCAGCTTGTTTTCCAAAATACCCCACAAAGGTTCAATTAAATTGAGATCAGGTGAATGAGAGGGCTAGATGATGTGCTCTATTTTATCGTCGCGTTCATAAAACCAGTCTCGGGCAATTCCACAGGTGTGAATGAGGACTTTATCCTCTTGGAAGACAGGTCGCTTATCAGGAAACACAGTTTGCATCATTGGGTATAGATGGTCGGCCAGAAGACTGATATAATCCTCTACTGTTACACGGCCATTCAGAACAACAAGTGGATCAAGACCACGATGAGATATCGCACCCCAGATTCCAATATATACGACTTCAAATAGTATAAAATTGCTTAACTTTGCTTTCAACAATTCAATCCCTTCATATGAGGGAGAATCGATTTCATAAACGTCAGTCTATCCGGTTAGACTAGTTTCGGATTAGCAAAAGGAGGGCTGAGAGTTCGACACAACCGATTTCGATGTGTACAAAGGATCGTGGAACACTCTTAAAAACTGACGATGACGGGGCCATAAATATCCTCACGTTGATGTGTTAGGAAGTTTGGAGAGTGGGGTGTCTGTTCACGTGTGACCCTGTCATCTGACTGTTTCAAAATTGCGTCGTGTTGTCCTCGGTTATTTTTCTTCGGATTTGATTCCCTACTGTTTCCATTAACCCTTTCCGTTTGGTCAAATGTCACGTAAATTATAACACATTACTACTTACCCGTGTCCATTAACAGTTAATATTTGGGTCGAATTGTTAATCGACTGAGTATCCGGTTTATATTGTGCTGAAGGTACGTAGGTATTTTAAATAACGTCTTACTGGAGCAACACATTGTGCTATTTTATGCGCTGATGGAAGTAGCAGACATATATATACATTATATTACATATATGTGTCCAGAGTATCAAATATTGCTTTGCGTGAAAAGACTCACAAAACAACCAAACACGATTTCGCACCCATTTCCTCCAACAAGATTAAAGTGTCATTTACGACTAGCAAACATTCGTCCTCTAGTAGGCATGCAATAGTAACAAGTAAACGTTCTGGGAGAGAAATTTTCATTTTGGTGATGGTTAACGACTTAAAATTTAAGTGGGATAATTTTAATCATACTAATTAAACAAATATAATCGTCTTACGAATTTACAAAGAATGCACCATGACACACATTTTTTTTTATATTATCCACCGTGAATCTTATTACTTCAAGTGTGTGTGAGTGATATGATGAGGAATTCACCAAAGCACTTTTTGGTAGAATTATAGAAACTCGAAAGACAAATGATGCCATTGAAGTGGAAGAAAAGCGGAGAATTGAAGCCCTTGAAGAAAAGCGGAGAATTGAAGACCTTGAAGAAAAGCAGAAAGAACGAGAGTATAAGTTGGAAAAATTGAGAAAAGAAGCAACTAGTCAAACCCTGCGAGGTGCAGTTGATAATTCTAGACCATCGAATCGAGACTTGACCAAGATTCTTCCGAAATACGACATGAAAGATGATATGAGTCTTTATTTAATCTTGTTCGAGCGACAGGCAACTTTGCTGTCGCTGGGAAAAGAAATGTGGGTATCTCACCTATTAAGTTTGATCCCCCAAGAGATTGCTGATATAATAGCCCGTGAACCAGCTGACCTAGCTACAAATTATGATCAGATCAAAAATATTCTGTTAAAAAGGTTCAAACTAACACCAGAAAGATTTCGACAGTTATTTAGGTCACACCATAAAGCAGTTGATCGGAACTGGGGGGATTTCTATCATGAATTGTCTACTTATTTCGATGGATGGATTTCAGGTTGTCAGGTCCTTACTTTTGAAAAACTGAGAGATTTGATCATCACAGATTTGATGAAGAAAAAAACACCATCCGAATTTAAAGATATGTATTTAAGAGAATGGACAGAAATATAAACTCCCCTACAGATTTGGTGGAACTGTTGGAGAAGTTTGAAGACGTTAGACGAACTGTGAAACGAAACCCTGTCTTTGCGAAAGACAAGTTCGAGGGTCGAGTTCAAAACAAGTTTGAAAAGACCGATAATCCACCAAGGAGAATGATACCATGAATGGTAAAGGGGTTAAGATAGAACGAAGATTTTCAGAACAAGACCCAAATCCGGAATACGACCGCAGGAGACAGATGCGGTGTTTTCATTGCAACCATCCTGGTCATATCCGACCAAATTGTCCAAAGTTGAAGAAACCGTCGGAAACTGTAAATTACATTTTGGACCAAGAACCTGAGAAATACCTGGAACCGTATATCATGAAAGGACAAATAAACGGTCAGGATATAAATCTACTAAGAGACACCGGAGCGACCATTGACATTGTGTGTCGGAAATTGGTGAATTCAGCTGACATGACGGGTGAACATGTTTGGGTACAGCAACCTTTGGACTCTAGCTCAACTTGTTTACCTCTTGCTGAAGTTTTGGTAGAGTGTGTGTGAATTGGGAAAAACGCTGACTAAAGCTGCTGTGATTCCAGATGAACTAGACCGCGGACGATATCTTTTAGGGAATGGGACTGCTGCCTTGTTAAAAAGGGAATATTGTCAATCTGTGGATCAAATAAATGCAGTACTGACAAGGCATCAGAAAAAAGTGAAAGAAGGGAAGAATCTCTCTCAATCTTTAATTAAAGAATCCGAAAGCCCTATCCCAGCCGAAGAATTCATTACATTGGAAAAAAATGAAGTGGAAACAGGGGAAGTAAGTGACGAGTTCACTCAGGTGGCAGAAGATAAAGATATCACTGAATTGTTAAAAGTGGATACTGAGCAACTAATCAAGGCTTAAGGTGAAGATGAAGAGATGAGCTCTCAAGTAAAACAAATCCAAAATGGAAACCCTCCTAAGGATTTTGAACTGGTGAAAGGCCGACTTTTGGTAAAGATCAAGAAGGACAAGAGTGGTATCGAAAGGAAGCTCATCGTCGTGCCCATAGAGTATCGAGAGAAGATACTGAAATTGTGTCATGAAGGCACGTCAGGTCATCTTGGGACCACCAAGACCAAAGACAGAATGACCAAGTACTTTTTCTGGAAAAACTGTTACAAAGAAGCAGAGGACTTCGTGAAGGCTTGCGATTCCTGCCAGAGAGCTGCAAAGGCAAGGGACAAGAAAAAAGCGCACATGACTCTTGTTCCAGTGATTACTGAAGTTTTTTCCCGAATTAATATTGACGCTGTAGGACCTTTGCCCGTGACGGACTCAGGCCAAAGATACCTGATTACGGCAATGTGTGTGTCGTCGAAGTACCCAGATGCTGTGGCAGTTCCAAACATAACATCTAGATCCGTGATTAATGCTCTCCTTCAGATTTTTAGTCGAATGGGTTTTCCTAAGGAGATTCAACACGACCAGGGAACCTCGTTTATGAGCGAACTCACATTGGAATTTTTTGAACGTTTCAGCATCAAGGTGGTACTGGTGAAAAAATCAAATTTTTAGGTATGGACCTGTAAAATTTTCCACAGATTTAAAATCCGTTGAAAAGTTTACTCTATCTTTAACAATCCGGGAGATAGAAATAAGAAATTAAAAAAAAACAGTTAAAATTGTATCTTTTTTGTTCGTCCCCTAAAATCTTCTTTCTGGGATAATGAAAGGGAAAAAATAAATTTAGAATTGGTAACATGTTTATGCTGTTGCCATTCTAAGGAAAACAATAATAAATAAATGTCAATAAATAAATTTTAAATGTTCTAGATTAAATTTAAAGATTCACAGTCTGGACACAAAATCTGCAAAAAAATTACTACTACCAGTGCTAAATTTCATCATTGTAGATTCGTCAGGACACTACTTTTAGAGATATTACTTATATCTTTAATAATAGTAGAGATGCAAGTACATTTGGTCTCATAATTACTATACGAGGTTTGCCAGATGTTTTTAAAACTTTTGGTGGCCCTTAAAAATCGCAATAATGAGTAAAATTTAATGTAGCTCTGAAACTAATTATCAGAATGAGCTGAAATTTGACATGGCCATTCTAGAAGTCGTTCTGAATCAATACGCATCAACATATATTAGAAAATTCCATTTCATAATTTTTTCTAACATTGATTTAATAATTATTAATACACAAAAAACTATTTTTTTACGTAATATATTAGGTGGGTTTTGTTTGGTGTGTTTAAGTAGTGAGCGAGACATAATGTGACTGTTTGTATGGCAGGAGTTTAAATATCAATTGTTATAAATATTAACCAGAAAAACTGAATCTAAATATAGCTGGGCAAGTAGAAAAATCTGTTAAACTTCAAGTAAAATTTCCATTAAATAGATTTCCAGTAGAAATCGTCGTGTCACCTCTTTAACCCTTAACTTCTGTGTCACAAACCGTATCGTAACTAGTGTGGAGGGGTCTCACAGAACTCGCTCACTAAAGTGCGTATAAAGTTGATTAATATAATATATAAACGGAATATTATTTAAATAATTATTATTTATACATTTTAAATTTAGATAATTCGATTCTAAACATGAAATACATTTCTATTACTATATACGTTAAGTAGATTCCATATCTCTTCAAGCTCAGCTTTCGGACCTAATTTTGCAGGACGTTTCAACCCTGGAATTTGTAAAACCATGTTGTGTTTAGCTGCGGTTTTTCTAACGGCAGGATTAAATCTCCCCCCCCCCCGGGCATCCCATTTCAAGTTACTTTTTCCTTAGAAATATTCTTCTTGTGAAGACGCACTTGAAATGTCTTCATCTTCATCCGTTTCGTGTTCGCTTTCAATAATATCATCCGAAATTTCACTGTCCCACTACTCTATTTCCGACCAACTATCAACAATAAACTGAATTTCTTTTTGTGTAAGATACACAGGTCGTTTTTATTAAAGTTTGTTGCCATTTTAGGCTCTCCGCCGAAATTCCCTACTCTAACTTAGACGATTTCTTTCAACAAGAACGGTACCGCAAATGCCGTAAAAAGGTCTAAGAGACCACGCACGAAATGCAAAGAGTGTAAAACACTCTATAACAAAAACCTCGACGCACCATGAAGTAATCAACCGATTGATTTGAAATTTTGTATGCAAAAATGTTTTGACCAAATGTACAAATGATTAAAATTTGGTGTCCAATGAATGAATATTCCGATCTCCAGAGCATCAGAACTGCGCATACAGCAGATGTATATAAGGTGTTGTTCTTGAACTGTTGTTAAAATTTCTGCTGGAGTGCGATTTAGGATACCTTTCAACGACTGAAAAAATGCCTCGCCGCAGGATTAGAGCTCATTACGAGCAACTTTCAGAGTTTGAAAGATCTCGTATCGTTGGAATAAAAGAGGCAGGTTGGGCAAATCGGAGAATCGCTCGTCATGTGAGTCGAAGCAATGCGGCGATTAGAAGATGCTGGCAAGAGTGGGTGGACCATAGCAGATTTCAGCGTCATGATGGTAGCGGTCGACGTAAGGCCACATCAGATCGCGAGGACAGAGTGACTGTCAGGACAGCTGTCACAGCGCTTGATTCATCGCTATCAACCATCAGTCGTGCGACCCAAACACGAGTGTCCACCATTACCATTCACAGAAGGCTGAGAGAGCGAAATCTACGATCGTACCTACTGTTACGCCACCTGCCACTCACGCCTTCACACTGTCGAGCCAGATTACAGTGGTGCTTGGCTCCATCATGCTGGAATGATGCTGACTGGGGGTGTATAGTCTTTAGCGACGAATCCCGCTTCCAACTGTGTCCTGACGATCATTGAAGACGTGTCTGGAGACGCCCAGTGCAGCGTGCCGATCCTGCCTTTACTATTGCACGCCCCACGGGCCCTCAACAAGGAGTTATGGTCTGGGGTGCCATTTCTGAGACCTGTTTGCTACCGTTCCTTTCGCCGTACCCTGGGCTTATTTTTCAGCTAGACAATGCCAGACCACATACAGCACGTGTTGCTATGGACTGTTTTCAAGCTTGTCAAACACTTCCTTGGCCAGCCAGATCACCAGATCTCTCTACCATCGAGCATGTCTGGGATATGATGGGAAGGCGACTGCATCCGGTTGGGAATTTTGATGACGTAGTCCGACAATTGGAGCATATTTGGCAAGAAATACCGCAGGATACCGTCCGGGAGCTTTATCGGTCTATGCCACGCCGTGTGGCAGCTTGCATCCAGGCTAGAGGTGGGTCAACACCTTATTGAGCTCGTTACTTTAACTCTGAAATAATTCATTCAATTGTTCTGAAATTTAATCAATCTCTAATCTGTATATAATTTTCCTATCCACCAATTTTTGTCTTCATCGGACAACACCTTCTTAGTCCGTCGATTTTTTTGTTATAGAGTGTAGTTGGGGCGAAAAACCAGTCTTGGAGAGCGGCTTCTGTTGGACGTAGTAGGAAAGTACTGAATAGGTCAGACACCAATATTTACTTTAAAGAGTGAAAACGACCCGTCAAAAATGACTCGGGGTCTGTTAGACCTATGACAGCAGTTAAAGGTTAAAGTTATTGTTACCTTAAAAAACCCATAATGGTAATAAAATTAAGCGACCAACTCGGAACAATAGATCTAAGCTATCTCATTCAATTAAACTGATAAAAATATTTCAGCATTTTTAACCGACTTTTAAAAAAATGAAGTACTGAAATTCACTTGAACTGAATGAAAAGTTGAAATTAAATTCAATTGTAAATTTTTACCTATTTCCATTCTTATTTATTACAATTATTTTTTAAATCACTGTTAATTAGTCTTGGATCATTTTTTTCTGTCTATTAAGTATTTAATCATAAAAAAAACAAAAAAAACATTGCATTTTTATTTTTTATTATAGATATTTTACAAATCTTGCTGTTTCAAATATTTTGTTATAATTTTAAAACCTACTCCAACACCATTTTTGCTGCAACAATTGGACCAAAATTAGGAGACAGCTTCGGTATTGTGGAAGAATTTCTCTTTACCCGGGTTTCCCTGAAACATCATAGCATCAAGTATATATTTAGTGCTGAGGCACATTAAAAAACAAACTCTAAATAGACTAACCCTTACGCTGTGGCAGGTAAATATTTGTTACCACTAAAATTTTGTTTATACCAGCGGCATGGTATTGTTCTGTGTACTGTGGATTTAATACCAATTTTATTTGACCTGTGGCATCGAAAACCATTTACGAGCTGTAAGCGACAGACATTCTAGAGGGTCTCTCATTTTGGTGGTTGGCCCCTTACCCTGCCGACCGTGAGATGTGAACACTTTTCGAAAAACAGAAAGTGATATATTTTCTCGCGCCACACAATACTATGAAAGGAAAGCGTCAAGCGTAAATGCTATCGCTGCAGTTTGGTGATTAGGTAAGGAGCATGGAGATGCAGGAAAAAAGAGAACTATAGTGAGACGATTGAAAAATCTAAGGGCCGCAGTGTAAACGTTAATAAATTGCTACCAAGAACGTAATTAATACTAAAACAAAGCAAGAAAAGTTCCTAGCATTAAATTCAAATGGACTACTGAGTTACTTTCATACAAACTCTTGACTGATCAATTCATTCGTTCCAAGAAGTATTATATGCTTCTAGGTAGGTATTTACAAGAAAAATTTACAACTATCCTTTCCAGTAGAAATCATGTTTCTCCAATGAGTCTTCGAAGCAGTAGAGTGATAATTAACTTCACTGGTTTACGATAATATTTTCAAAAGATTCTTCAGTTTTGGAGAAGTTTGAACTATTAAGTATATTGTTTAGTGACTGTCGACTCTAGTATTGGATTCGAGAATTATCAATACTTATAAACTCAGCGGCATGCGCTGATGAAGCTTAATTAGAGGTCAAATCAAATACCATAGTTGAAATGAAAGCATTTTGAAATTTTTAATCAGTATGAATTATAATTCTGCTATAAAATCAAGATCCCGTACGCTATATATTATCTACAGAACAAAAACATTATATTGTGTATGGAAAGTTTCGAAAATATTAAAGACTGGTACCATTATTATGATAAACCAGCTATTCAAATTCTGAAGAATGTCGTATTTATTACGGATTTAAAAGCTTCCTTACTTATAATTCTCATGTGTTTTGGTAACTGTAACTACATTTCTTATAATCATACGTTTGAATTCAATTTAACACCTTTAACATACACATATTGGTATTATGAATTGAGAAATAAATGTAATTCAGTAGAATCTTTACAAGCCCATCACATGACTGCGAATATTCTCACTTTATTCATTACGAATGCTGCAAATAAAAAAATAAGAAAGCAGATTTATAAATTGTGACAATTGAATTATGAAGACGCATTTTTTCTTCTTAAGCCTACGTGAGAAAACGGAGAGATTTAATTGAAAATGCTGTAATAATCATAAGAAATGTTGTAGCAAATAATCAGATTTTTTTCAACTTCATGTTAAATTATATCTTCATAAATTTAAAGATGGAATTTTAGCGAGAAGCTTATATGTGAGAGTTTCTTCAATGAGAGGTAAATATTACTTTTGAAAGAAAGTATGATTCTTATTTCAAGAGACCCTATATTAATTTGGAGCAACATGCAATTTTTTTGTCATTGTTGTTATGGTAACTGTAACTCACGTCTTTGATTTTCAAATGTTATTTACTTTTTTAGACTTCCGCGGATTTGTGCATCGCTTGGAATCAGTACATCTGCTATTATACTGATAAAACCATTTGTTACTGAATTCTTAAGAATTTTAATTACGATGACTAGTAAATGGAACTTTATATTTGCTTTATCGCAGCTCATTTGATGTTTTAAAAATGTTCACCTTTTCATTCTTTTATTATTCGTGAAAAATCCTAATGGTGCAGCAAAAACGTGATTCCAAGATAACATTAAATGGTAATGCCTAGTTGAGATATGCATAGCAGCTATTTGATGAAAACAGTCAGAACAATTATTACTAATTTGCGATAACGGGTATTATCGACTGCTAATGAATTTTTGTAGCAACAAAGTATAAAGAAATCAGATATTATTTTTCCTGTTAAGCAAATCCTCTCTCATTATCCACATTGGGAAGTAGTTTATCATAGTAGATTAAGTGACGTTTCATGTTTAATATAATTGGCGTTAAGAATCAACAATCCTATATAAATCAGAAATTCTTTCTGTGTAAATTTTACTGGCGACCAACTGAAATCGTGTACCAAAAACAATCCAAGGTAAATCACGTAAGGAATACTTTGTTGATTGCCGTTTATAAAATACGTACTGCGTAATATAATGAAGTTTCAACAAGTAAACAAAAACTAGTTTAGTAGGTCAGAAAAACCTTTCATATTAACAGTTTGTCGGTGTCTAATGACTAACACTAATAGTGAAATATCAGTACTTATTACTGATGTCTAGTAATGCTATAAATGTTACTCAACTTTCGTAAATTATCAGAAAATACAAATTTACCAATTTTCAAATAAATTGTAATTTATTTACTTATTAATTGAATTAATTTATTTGTATGAAAAGTTTAGTTACTTCAAAAATAGTTTATTTATAACGTTTATCGATGTCGGTTTATAATTTTCATAATAGATTCTAACTGTTAGTTTATAATAGCACTGTTACATGTATTGAATTTATGATAACATTTAATTGTAGCGAAAAAATGGTATTATTACATATAGGGGGCTTTTCCGAACAATAACTTTTAAGAACAATCGACAGCAACGGGTGTGAGAAAAGAGTATACATATTTTAATACCTGCATTTTTATTACATTTCGCAACTCAGCTTTTGTATGGTAAATTTAAAATATGGACTTAAGTAGAGTCCTATATCACAATCGGTACAAAAATATCTTTATTCTTACCTCCTCTGTTTTCCGCTACCATCGTTTTTTTTTAGCAACACACAAAGCACTGCCTCGTCTGTCTCAGTTTCTTTTCGGTGGTGGAATCACTTCTAAAAAGTGTCTCGTAGTCATTCGTACGGGAATCGGCTAAATTCCTGGTCGTTCTTTTTTATCATTCACTATGTCATGCCTTTCAAAAAGCCGATCAACTACGTCCAGTCTGAAATTCAATTGAGAGTATTTTCTTCCATAGTCCTCTAGCGATGTCCACTAAAGAACTTTCGCAGCTTTAATAATCGTTTAGAGAAATCTCCGATATTGTTTTGAGCCGCTCACTGCCACTCATTTCTCTTTTATTTTTGTACATGATTTTAGATTTTGATGACGGAATTTTTAGCAAAATATCCGAACCAACTCGATAATATCGATAGAAACACAAGTATTTTCAGTATTTTATTTTACATGCATTTTTTGTTTTTCAGATCATATTGGAAGGATCAGTTTATGCGACGACAGTTACGGCAAACAACAGTATGGCGACAGTTGACAGTTCTTTTTTAGAGGTGAATACGTCTCAAAATTCAGTGTGGTACAGAAGTCAACAATACCACTTGCCACCAAAGAGATTGCCAGCTTTTTCGTACTTTTGTCTCTTAAATAATAAATCATAATCTGATGACTTAAACTGCGTTGGATAAAAGTTTTAAGACCGTATCAATAATGCATGGCTGTTGGTGAATACGTCTAGTGCGAAAAATTGCTCGACCACGTCTTAGAAAGTAACAAAAAATAAATACTTTTGGTAGAGAAATTAAGACCTTTTTAATTTGTTATTAATCCGCAACCTCAACAACTACTTTCCATGATTTAGATTGTATCGGCGTCTCTGGGACAGCTCCTGGTTGTCAGATATTTCAAATAACATCGCACTGGGAACAACAGTACGGGCTATTGGCGTGATCAAACCCGAATGGAAATACCCGAGGACAACAGCACGTGATTGTAAATAACAATAAGATGACAACATCACTCCTGGGCTGGCATACCACTCTCCAAAATTACACACTACAGCAGTTTCAGGATATTAGTTTAAAAAATTTTACCTTTGTCAAAAAATCGACATAATGTGTTTACTACTTGCAGTTAAGCTAAGAGAAAAGTTTGATAACTGGTTCTATAGTTACTTCAAAGAAAATTAGTTTTTCAGTTTCGAAATACTTATGTTGCGAATTTTGTTCTAACTGGCAGATATATTTTAAAGTTGTTATTTTTATGTTCATCATTCAGGTCATTTAATTCGTATAAAACCATATATTTATATCATGATTATGATATTTAGAAATAGCATAAATTCTACTTAAAAATTAACTCTATTAGTACTTGTTAGCACTTCCAAGAATACCAGCAATTAAAAGTTAAAACAATTTCTTAACTAATTTTGTGTTTGGCTTACAGGAAAGAATAACTAGTATTTATGTTAACATTTTTATATATTGGTGTGGAAAAATTATGAACGAGACGGTTTATCTAATGTTTTAACAAATGTGTGCTAAATGGACGCAAATTATATCATGAGATCTCCAAGATGTAAGAACATAGGAAAAGTAAAAAAACTTTCCAAAAAAGAAGTCCAAATGATTAAAAAGGAACTTCATTGAAAATATAGCATGGAGCACAATTCGACAAAAGCCCAAAACATTCATGTCATAGGTGTCCAGCATGAAAATTCCAGCCTTTAGTAGTGGATTTGATCACCCCTGACAGCAGTGCAGGAATTACATCGTCTGTCTATGCTGAGATCGAGGTTGTAAACAAGCTGTTGAGGCATTGCTGCCCATTCCTCTGGTGGTTGGTGACGTGCTCCCAAGCGTTTAACTAAGGTGTCCCATACATGTTCGATTGGATTTAGATCCAATATAATTGCGTCCGCTGCGGTGGTTGCTTGTGGACGACCACTGCTGAACCTTCGGACAGCTGTTTCTGTTGTTTGAAATGCTCTCCAAACTCGTGAAACGATGCTGTGACAAGACTCAATAAGTGGCATAAAAGGTAAAAATAAACAAATGCAAAAAATTAAAAAATAGAGTAAAAATAAGAAAATTAATGATTATCCACTCCTAAAAATCTTCTGCTTTTTACAACTAATTTTAATACAGATTTGAACAGTGAAGTTATTCAAAACTACTCTATCAGTTTTGAAGTAACAATAAAGAAGCTTCTTAAGTCAAAGTTAAAAATTACATTACAGATAATATAACATTTCTTTACACACTGGTCATACCTCTACTTCATTTTAACTAGAAGGCTCTTCGCTCTATATTTTATGCAAGTACCCATTATTAAAGCGAAAGACACATTTAGTGCCTTTTAAAAGCTAAACTTCGTTTAGAAGACTGAATTTTTCACATAGATGAACCTACGAGTTCCCTGCATAGAGGAAATATAAAAGTAGACTGAGTAAAGAAAACCTTCTTAAATAGTCAGAATATCATGTGACCAAACTAGTAGTAACTGGACCCTTTGAAAATAAAATTTATAAAAGTCATAAACAAAGCTCTAATTAAGGATTGGAATTCTTGACAGAAATTTTAAATTGTATCTATTATTATTACTTTAATATTTCATCTGACACTTGGGCTGTGCTTGCAAAGAGGACATTTAGGGATGTAGGCATTGTAAAATTAGAACTATATCATTATTATTTTTTTATTTGAAATATAAAACTTCGATTTCGTACAAGAGTTTGAAGAAAATTAATAACTACATTTGTTCTATAATAGTTCTTGGTTTGTGAAGAACCCCTCTCTAGAAACCAAAACATAGAAATATGTAACCAAGCATAAATATAATAATTTAACAGTACACTACAAACTCCAATATTCGGAATCGTCCGGCCCTTGACCATTTAGGAATTTTTGCACATTTTTTGCCGAAAAAATTCGTAATTTACATCCCCCAAATAGCGTGAACTTTGTGATTACAATTGCAAAAAGGCAGGTTTAAAAATAGAAATAATTTTTAAAAAAGGTAAAACCTTTCTAATACAATGATGCAAATTTTTTTCTTGCAAATCTTCTAACATCTCTGTGTGTTATTTGCTCTGAACATGGCCGTTATTTTGCGTTGTTTCATCAGTTAGGTCCAGGTTTAACTCCTTGTTCTTTAAAAATTGTCGGAAAGATGTAAAAAAAGAGAGAAAAAAATTATCAAAACGTCCCGATTTTGGACAATTCCGAATATTGGATAAATTGACTAGGCCAAATTTACTTTATATATATAGCCAAGCCACATTTAATACTGAAGGTTTATAGATCTAAGTTTTATGAAATGTAATAAAATGTTGTGGTAATGAATATATTTAAAAAACGGTTGTTTATGTGTTCCTTCCCTCTTTTAAATAGAAGTTTGGAGAGTGGGGTGCCAGATCAAGTTTTGATCTAGTCATCTAACCGGGATTCAAAACTACGAGGCGTTTTTCTTGGATACTTATGTTAGAGATTGACCCCAGATTGTGAAGACAATAGCTCCAGTGTGACGTTTATTAAAATACCAACAGTATCTTGTATCATGGAATCTCAACCCAGGGCAGTATATTTACCAAATGCATTTATTAACAAGCAGTCGTATCTGCAATTTAGATTTTAATTTTACGTTTGTCTTACAGATTTATAGAATACTTTGGATCAAGCCCTCTACCATTAAGAGGATTGATATGACTTGAAAGAACGTATTGGCAGTGAAAACTGACCTTATCACTGGAGGAATTTAGTTTGATAAAGAGGTTTGTATTACATATTTTGAGGGTTATTGTTCTTTTCTAAAAAGAGCTTCTTCCAAAAGATTTCAAAACGTTCTTTTGTATAAAGAAAATCAATCAATCAACACGTTTTCTCTGCCCGTTATCAGTCGATAATGGCAAAATCAAAGGACAACAAGTTGTCATTTTTAACCACGGTCTGGTGACGTTGTGTAAAGTGTTGAGATCAACACCTGAACAGGTACCCTACTCTCTAAACTTCAACACCACATCAGCATAAAACCATTTAAGGCCTCGACTAAATCCAGCAATTAAATTTAGGATAATAGAACACTTGATTTTTAAATTTTTAAGGACTCTTTATTTAGCTACACAGTTTTACAGATCATGGAGCATGAATTTTGAGGGTCGAAACCTAAGCATTGAATTTAGGGGTTAATGTAAAGTGAGCTGTGGAATTTCTGCATTTACACGTGTTTCAATAGGAAAAGACCCAGATTATAAAATTGACATTTAAATTACTGTCACACTAAATATTTATTTTTCAGTAGCATTTTAAAAGACTGACAATCAGCATTTCGTCGGGTTTTTTTAATTATTCAGAAATCAACCTGATCTATCAACTATTATTGAACACTTTATGTGTAAAAGGTTTTTCAAAGATTTTCATATTTTCTATTCGCTTTCAAGTTTGCTTAATTGAAGTGAAATACCTCAAATCTTTTCAAATTTTAAGCATAAACGATTTAATTCTTCACACCCACAAATCCCTCTTCGATTACAGTTTAGCCGTGGATATCTTACGACCCCTAACAGTCTTAATCTCAACAATATATTATAAGAATACACAAAACGTCGAATTGTTGCGCACTGTTGTGGTTACAACAATGGCCATTAACTTCATCGTTCGATTTTCATTTTTAGTTCATACTCTGCTTTTTGATTCTCAAGTTAGCGTCTTAAAAGTTTTCTTGCGATCTTTACTATAATTTTTCAAACGTTCAGATTTTCTGAAGTAATTTCTTCGTCGGAGATTTAGTGATTCCTTTGGAAATCATGTCCTATTTCCGAACAAAGAAAAATCGAGGCTTCAATTTCATGAGAAGCCTTTGGTGAGTACCTAGATTCAACGCATAAATAGAAACTCAAGCTTAGCTTAAGTATTTGACTAACAATTTTTTGAAAACTGTGTAATCTATAATAAATATTTGTGTGTGCTGGTTATAAGAAAAACGAATAGCGTATTTTATTAGAAAGGAGGTCTTGTGAGTTTCTGTGCTCATTTACAAGTAGAAACTATAGTTAAGCTTATGTATTTGAATCAAAAAATTTTACATTTACGCGATAACTAAAAAATATTTGTTTTAGACTTTGTTTTACAAAAACAATGAATAGCAGGTATCTATATACCTATCTATGTATCTCTCTCTCTATATATATATTTATCTATATATATATGTTTGATAGATATAAGTTTAATGGAATGTAACAAGATGTTGTGGCTAAGAATATATTTTAGCATCGGTTGTTTACGTGTTACGTCCCTCTATTTCAGGGCTAAGGGGGAACAGACCGGAATTGCAGCGAAGGCAAAAGGGCCAACAGGAGAAGAAGGTAGACTGACTGAAACAGCTCCAGGACACATTACAGGTGCAATTAATAACGAGAAAGAAATCACGAGCCCTATTGAGCAAACTCACCAAGTGGAGGTGATTATCGAACAAGAGGAAAAGGAGACTGACCAAGTAGAAGTAATCACCGGACAGTATGATGGTCAAAGTAGCCAGGAGAAAGATGGACAAACCACCCAAAGCGTTGATCCTAATGGCCAAGTACACCTCCAATGTGAAGATGCACAGTCAAAGCCGCAGGAGGATGAAAACATTAATTTGTCTTCAGTAAGTATATAGGAAATATATTGATGTAATTTTCGTAAAACCTTTCTTCCAAAAATTTATAATTCTTTGCATTTTCAGAGTTTAGTACGGATTGTAAATTTCCAAATGCATGTTAGATTTTACCTAATGAATTTATTGCAATGTTTTAGATGGGTTTGTGAAAAACTCACAACCTGACAAAAAAGCAATTGGGTATAGAAAAAAAAACAAGTAGGCTTCAATATAGAGATGTTTTTAAGAGATGTAAAATTCAAACGAAACGTTTTGCCCTTGGCTTCATCATTTGAATTAAATATTCTTCGTTACACATTTTGTAATTCTATCCTGTAGAATGATAAATTTACTGTCTGTGAATGAATCTCAACTTCCTTTGAAATCGTTTCTGGCAGCAAATCCAAACGTCTACGACAGCTACAAGGGGACATTTTTTCGGACGAATCGAGATTATACCATAATTCGAGAATCAGAATATGGTATCACTACCCTTCAAGAGAAGGAAACTGCCCTTTTAGACTCATGACAGTTTTTTCTCTCGTTTGCCCTGCATCACGACTTTTGGGATGAATGTAGAGCTTGTATAATAGGAGACACATAATCAAGTGATCTTGGTTCATCTATGATGAAGACGATAATCTTTTTTGACATGTTTGAAGTCACCATTCGAGTTTTTAATAAATAGCAAATGCGTTTTTGCCATAACATCATAACTTGCTACTTTATAAGTTTATAGTTTATATTGTATTTCATCTATCGGTATATTGTCCTTTCAATATAAAAATCTTTTAAGTGTTACAACTACTACTGAAATATTTATTTATGTAGTATTCGATATAATCTATATTCATATTTGTGTCGCAGTATATATTTAATAGTTTTATTAAAAATTTGGACAAGAGTTACACACCTTTTAAACTCCTGAAAAAATCTTAAACGATCTGGTTTGAAAAAACCTTTTCTCTCGTACTTAAAACTTTATTTTTAACTATGTAACCAATGCAGCTTTGATAACACATACATTTGGTTAAATAGAGCTTGGATAAAAAGTAGAATTAGTCAATGTTCTTCTGTAATGCATTTATTTGTCACTCTACAGTGCATCATCTGGAACACCACGTTTGTTTTTTTATTCCTCGGTACTTTTGTTTTTAACCAATATTTAATTCGTCTTTTTGTTCTTACAGTTAAATGAAATTCGTCGGAAGCGGCAATACAGGGTTGGTCTCAACATCTTTAACAAGAAACCTGAAAGAGGTATTCGCTTCTTAATCCAGCGGGGTCACCTGGAGGCATCTCCTAAAGCCGTTGCTAGGTTTTTACTCTCTCGGCCAGGACTGAGTAAGCAAATGATTGGCGAATACTTAGGGAACCTACAAAATTCATTCAACATGGCTGTATTAGGGTAAGTGTTTATTCTGACTAAACGAATTAAAGTTAGTAGATAACATCTAATCCCCAAAAATCTCACTGGTATGTCAGGAGCAGAAAGTGCTTAAAACTGCGACATGTGACGCAGAATAAAGTGTTTACAAATAAATTTTTCCTTAATTTTATCAAAATGTTGTAGTTTTTTTTTAAATATAATTTACGATAGTCTGCAATGCAATGCGTGCCACATATTTCTTCATTTTCTAGCTACGTAACAGCCTTCGTAGACAACCCAAAATACCACAAACGCTATATAAACAACACATCGTTTACGTCAATGACAAAATGCATGCTAAACAAATGCAATTGCCTTGATTTGTGTTGCAGAACATTGCATATAATTCAACACCTGGGTGAGAGATTGTTTATATTGTGCAAGATTTATTTTATTTCAAACGTGTGTTTGGATAAGAGCTTTTGATTATAAGTGTGGTCACAAATAAGAGACTGTTTCAATGGGTCAAGATTACTTCGTTTCAAACGTTTGGATTTTAGCTTTCAATAAGTGTGCTTACAAATAATTTCAAGAAACACCCAAAGAAATAATTTTTGCTGTTACTTTTTATTACAAATTACCATAAATTATTTCAATAAGATTTTTTTTGAAAGGCCGCTTTGGAGTAAAAAGGATGGGTCATCACTTTTTTGGTATCCTATAGAATTTTGATAATTAGTTTGTATACCTTGTGTTAAAAAAATTTGAAAATCGCTGATTTTAACCTTTTTACTACGGCTATAGATATCAGAAGTTCGATTCTTTCTTGGCGCGATTAGTATAACTTTCAAGTTTCAACTCATGTACTGCCTGTTGTCTAAATTCTTCATTGATACAATCATTTTACAACTGGTGTACCAGCCGTAGTCTATAGGTTAATACATTAAAGGTAATAATGTTTATGGGTTGAAATTGTATGGGTGAATAAGTATATTTTAAAAGTAAAAATACTTGACTTTTAAGAACATTTTGTTGTCAAAATGTTCCAAATTCGAAGTAGTTTGAGCTCACATTTTTTACAAATATTTGTGAAAATATTTTTCGTTATTCCTTTTTATATTCATAATTATGATTTCAAACTACTTTTCCTGAAATTGTCAGAAATAAATTTTATGTTACAGAAGATTTCTATTTTTAAACTTTGGTAGAAAGTTTTGAACAATTTTTACTGTGTTTCATGGTTTTACTATGTTTTAAAATATGAGTAAATTCTTTATTTTTAATCTTGATTATATTTGCCTTCCACAGATGTTTTGTGGAAGATCTGGAATTCGCATCCATGGAAGTTGATGTTGCCCTCCGAAAGTTTCAGACGTACTTTAGGATGCCGGTAAGTATTAAAGATATTTTCATTTAATGAAACTCATACATGATGTATGAAATTACATTTAAAGAAAAACATGCAGATAATTTCAGAAGAACAAAAACTTCAGTCTATTCTAATAATTTAATTAATTGAAGTTCTCCACCACACAAGCTCGTAAACATACAATAGGGTCAAAACAAGAATAGTTTAAAACAACACACATGTATAAATAAAGTTCCATGAATTAATAAATTTACATTATGCATACATTAATTTTTCCATAAAAAATAATTATTTCTGGAAAGTAAAGATTATTTCATTAACATATCCAATCATACTTGTATATTTATAAGTATTGGTGAATGGTTCTTTATGTACTTTTAGGGAGAAGCTCAAAAAATTGAAAAACTTGTGGAAGTCTTCAGCCATCGCTACCTTGCCTGCAACCCCGATGTAGCTTCAAAATTGCACAACCCTGAGACCGTATTTGTGCTAGCATTCGCCATCATGATGCTAAATACTGACCTCCACACACGCAGCATGAAAGCCGATCGAAGGATGAAAATGGAGCAGTTTGTACGTAATCTTCGATGTGAGTACCTGTCTCTGTGAGCTTTTTGTGTATTTAAATACATCTGGGTAGTACGTGTTTTGATGAATATTTTGAATTTATATTAATCTATTTTTCTACATTTTAATAGCTATTGATGATGGTCACGATTTGGATCGCGATATGTTGATTGGAATTTATGAAAGGATCAAAATGAATGAATTCAGAATGGGATCAGACCACACAAATGAAGTTTTCAAAGTTCAACAAACTATTGTTGCGAAAAAGCCTGTAAGTATCTTCTCAAAACCAAGTAAATTAAATGTTACCTATTTATCGGGTCATATAAAAAATGTATATTGCACACTTCTAGTGCCAATAAAGGTAGAACATTTGTAAAGAACAATCTTGCAACAAATTAGTGTATTATATGTTCATGCAAGTAAAAAGATATGAAACGTTAGTAAAATAATTATTATGACTTAGTTTTAAATACCATTTTAGTTTAAGTTTTCTTAGTTTAAGTATTTAGTTTAAATTTTTGTGTTTTCCATTGCTATAATTCTGTTTGTATAATTTTTTGTAGAACCTAGCCTTACCTCACAGGCGCTTAGTTTACAACTGTCGTTTGAATGAAGTTTATGGCGTCACTAAAAAAGAACGACGAAGTGTCCATGAAAGAGAAGTTTTCCTGTTCAACGATTTATTAATGGTAACTTTGTCACTCATTTATAACAACAAATTATTTAATCAACTTATTTTACAAATAGGTGCTCATTTTATGCAGTTTACCTCAATAACTGCTTCAAACACAATTGCG
Organism: Metellina segmentata; assembly: GCA_947359465.1. Lineage (NCBI taxonomy): Eukaryota > Metazoa > Arthropoda > Arachnida > Araneae > Tetragnathidae > Metellina > Metellina segmentata. The sequence goes on from OX375881.1 coordinate 116,536,368, forward strand.
CGTATTGAGAGTCACTCTAGAAATAGGGATTATATGATTTGATAGGACTTTTGTAGTAAGTCAGTTAATAAATTAACTTTCCTTTTATTTATTCTTCTTTCAATCATGCGTACTTTTATCACACAAATACCTTGTGAGCGCGAAACAAAACACCAGAGGATCACCTTCCTGTTCAGGATATATTCCTGTTATAAAACACCACTGGAGAAAAGGACATGGGGTTAGGATGGACTTTCTTAGAATATTGAGCAATACTAGCCTCAAGCAGGAGACCAAGAGTAGCTAAGTGCAATATGACCAACTAGAATGTTTCAAGAATTCATTTTGGAATAAGGGTGTCCTGTTTCTACAGCAAGACAGGCAATACTTTTGTAGCATGTGTGATTTATTTTTCTTGAGAAAATATAAAACAATCTTATATGTTAATACTGAATTTGAAAATCAGACACATTGGTTTCTTTCTGAACTGTTTATGTAGAATGAGTAACATAGCTTAAAACCATAATTGAAAGCAAATTTCAACTATATGAGAATGTAAGTATAAAAATATGTAGTTTTATCTATTACATTTCCATTTTTATAATGAAAACATTTTTTTTCTGATTAGGTAACCAAAAAGAAAAGGAATGTTACTTATAAATACAGGCAATCTTTTCCTTTATGTGGCATGAGTGTTACGTTGTTTGAATCCCGATGTAAGTATTATCAGTGAATTATGTTTAAAGATATATCAATTCATTTGCTATTGACAATTATTAACATACCAATTAGATCTAGATTATTCATTATCTCGAAATTTTGGATACAAGAATTGAAAAATAAAACAATTTTTGCACAGAACTGAAATTTGAAAATTTATTATTAGATTGTGAATTTTTTTTATGCCGAATGTAATATAGTTAGAGTTGTGATTTTAAGTTTGAGTTGAAACAAGAATAGATAGAATACGACCATTATAAATGGTTAGTATATAAATATGTAAAATATTAAAAAATTAAAATGTTGCTTTCAATAAAATATCGATTCAACAAACCTAATAAAGTTATATCTGTATGTTATGCATTCATTCTAACAATGATTTATTGTTCTATAGACGTTTCAAATGGCATTCGTCTTAGTCGAAGAGCTGATGAAAAAGTATTGATAGATTTCAATGCTAGAAATGAGGATGATAGATCTAGATTTGTGGAAGAGTTGAAAGAATCAATTTTGGAGGTAAACTATTTTATATTTCTAATAAAAAGGTACGGCGACTTTTCTGTGTACATACTATTAAAACACTAAAAGTTACATAAATTTACATTGTTATTTTATCGAAATATTTTTCATGTTAAAAATATTTTTATCTGAATGGGCCTTGCATTCTTCCTTTCTTGCTACTAGAGTTTAGAATTTTAAAAAGTCAAATAACTATGCTAGAAAATTTGCTATCCAAACTAACTTATAAAAAAAATCAAAATGTATTCAATATTTTTGTGGTTACAAATTCTTACTTTAAGTAGTTTAATTCTTTATATCAAGCAGTTTGCTTAATAATCCAAATTACAGGTTTTTGTTTCTTATGTGAAACTGTTATGATAGTTTGAGTTTCTGTCAAACGTTGAGATATTTATATAGTTTATATCTTTAGAAAAACATTTAATCGAATAGAACTGTAAAGGTATTTCTGAATTAGCACAATTCTTTCAATTTCTAATAAATGAATATCAAGGTATAAAATAAAAAATAATCGTATGAGAAAGAAAACTGAATTTTTCCATTTTCTTGTTCAGTCATTCATCCCATATTCATTCATTCCTTTACATATGAATGTCACACATGATGTTAAATAATGGGATATTTTTTATTTATTTCTTTATGAATTTGCTTTAATATGGATGAAAAATGGCACTCATAGGACATTGTAGGTGACTGGTGGACAATGATGTGATAATCTATTTTTTTCGGTTGCACGATATTAAGATTTCCTTTCTTTTACAAACGGTCTCTGCTACCCTCTCTGAGTTCCTGTCTTCTCCAAGTCAGGGTAGAAGTCCCCTTTTATACCTTGTTCTCCGATTGGGCATGAGAGCAAATTGGTTTACATTCAACAATTCAAGAGCGGTGTAAGATGGGAAATGACCTCACCAAACCAAATGGTGAGGTACGTGGATAGTCAGCTATAAAGCATGTTTGTCAGAACTCAAACTATTTCCGAAAACGATCTTCAATTATAACTTTGTTCTTTAGATGGACGAAATGGAAAACCTAAGAATCGAAGGTGAGAAGATGAGGAGGGTTAGAGGCACTGCGAACAGACACACTGTAGTTGCCGATATGGAAATAGTTCCTCAAACTTCGAAACTCTCATCAGAAAGTGATTCATCAGAAAACATCTTCTTGCCATCAGAATTGTCTAATTCTTTACTAGATCTTCAAGAGGAACGTAAGTTACCTGAATGAAAGAGTTGGATTTTTTATGATATGTCTATCTAAAAAGTATATATAATCACACCTTAAAATTCCTAAGGATAAAGAAAGATTAATATTTAATTTTAGAAGCAAGAATAGGTGTGTACTGGTATTGATATATTCATATAAATACTTAACATTCAAGTTAAAAGTACTAATGTACATTATTATGCATTTATTGCGTATGAGCTGAATATGTGGTTTTCTTAATGTCTGCGGGGTAGTTCAAAATTCCCTGTTCAAACTTTATTCAACAATTTTTTAAGGATTCTCCAAAATAAAGGGTTTTTTTTTGTTATAAAGTTTATCTAGCAACTGTTTGCCAACTACTCTCTTTTTAACTTTGTTATTTGCTATGCGTTATTCTTACAAGCATTACTTGTATTTTGAGGTGGCTAGAGTGCATATAACCTAAGGGGCTGCCGATGATACAGATAAACTGTTCAAAGGTTATACTAAGTACACTTACCCAAGAATCATGTGTATAATCATGTACCATTTCAAGTTAGCACTCCAAGCTGTGGGAAACCGAAAGATTCCATGCTAACGGGTATGATGTGAGTTGGCTTAGAAATGTGAGCACTCCCGAAGTGTGCTGCGGTTAAGTTTATTTACCTTGATTTCTCTCAGTCTTGTATAGAGTGCCATTCATTTCTGGATGCTCGAACATGGCCAACCTGTATCATTTGAGCTAGCAAAAAAAAATTCTAGTTCCACTATTTTGCTGTGTAAACATTCAGACGTTTGTCGGCTTGGTTCTCGCCTATTAGAAAGGCATTTAATGTTACCATCTTTGTTCTTGATCGAGCATTATCTATTCAGACATGGATCCTACAACAGAAACTGAAGAGTTGATCAAAGTACGTCTTACGAATGCCGAAATTGAAAACAAAATTATTTGCAAAAAAGTTTATGGTTAGAGGACCAGATTGAATGCTTGAAATACACTGAATCCCTCTGAGTAATTTGCTTCTCTTTTCAATACGGACGGTCGCTATTGCATTAAAGACATGAGTGTAGTAATTACTGTATTACTTTCTGTATTCAAAATTATATAATTTCTCAAAGATGATTTTTTTTTACAGTATTAAGAAGAGCAATTCGAAAAGGAAGTTCAGGTTCTTTTGAACAGTAAGATGGTAAGCGCATCTTGAATCTTCATTCGTTTATTTCTTAATTTTTTTTATAAAATTAACTTTTATTCTATCAATTGAGTATATATCAAATGTGTACAATAAATACTTGATCGCGTGCTACAATACAATGATATAAATAAAGTTTACTGTTTATTTATAAAATATCTCAATGGAATCAGTAAATATCTATAGGAAAATATCTTAACTTTCCGATTTAGAACATCCGAAAAATATTAAATGGTGTCCCATATGTCAGTGACTTGCCGCTCTTCCTAGTCTATGGATTTTGATTTTTTTTAAATATCTTCTCAAATACAATAAAATAAGTAAAAAATTTAATGTTAAAAAAATAGAGTGGTATTAAATAACTTTGAACTAATTTGTTTTTCTGCACAGACTCGAATAACATCTTCTCGCATCTTTACTTAACATATTAGATAGCCCTTTACAATTATGACCCAAATGGCCGAAGATAATTTCCGGAAACACGATTTAAAGTCTTAGTTCATTTTCGTCAGAGTTGGGACAACATTGTTGTAGTCTTCACTGAAATCAAATTTACCAATACATCTATATCCTTACTGAGTAATCTCTTTGAATAGCTGTACAATTAAAATTATTTCAGTTTGGCTAGCGTCATTAATCAAATAATGTTGCGTAGCCTCAAAAGGGCAAATAAATATTTAAATCTCTCTTGGAGATTGTCAAGAAGTATCGAGTCGTTCCTAACACTGACCTGACATTCATAGTTCAGATATCTAGTCGCTAGCAAACTTTAAAGAAGGCTCAATAAGGACAGAGTTCCAACTGTTAAAAATAGTAAATTATTATATGTTATTAATTTATATTTAATAATTTTTTAAATTATGTTATTACTGTTACATTACGTACTGTTTAAGTACTTCGTATCCTGTTTAATTCCTGCATGGGTGTACTATCGGATGTCAGTAATGCTTTCTATGTACGTATGTGTATGTCTATAATTTGGCGATTTTCTTTTGTTTGTTGAGCGGATATGAGCCCAATATGGGTCTTTCAACAATATTATTACTCACATCCAACCCACAAACAAATAAAGAACTTCTACAAAATTTTAAGGAACATTATTTTGTTAACGACAAGCTTTCATTTTCCAGAGAGAAAAATAAAATCGAAAAAATTAAAATATATAAGAAAATATCTACCAGTGTAATGTAAACTAGTTTAAGAAACCGGAGGATTGAAAAATTATAAACAAACTTATTTTTCTCGTTGATGTAACTTATGTACATTTCCTTTCTTTTAGGGAAGCGAACAATTGAACTACAAGACCTGTTGAGCAACGATAGCCGTCCCGGACCAGAAAAGCTCTGCGGGTGCCCTCCTCGTGTTCGCCCACCCTCCTTTCTATAAATACGTCAAAATTCCTGCGGACACGAGGGGAGCATTCGTAGAGTTTAGAAGGCCGGATGTCTACATGTACTGCCACAGCTCGTTCATTTGGAATTGCTTCAAGGCAACACAACATCAAATATTTATTGGAGAAGTAATAAAAATATTCTATAGCATCAAACCGACACCTCGTCTTTGAGCATGCCAACAGCTGAACTACCAGACCTGTTAAGCAACGATAGCCATCCTGGACCAGAAGAGCTCTGCGGGTGCCCTCCTCGTGTTCGCCCACCCTCCTTTCTATAAATACGTCAAAATTCCTGCGGACACGAGGGGAGCATTCGTAGAGTTTAGAAGGCCGGATGTCTACACGTACTGCCACAGCTGGTTCATTTGGAATTGCTCCAAGGCAACAGAACATCAAATATTTATTGGACAAGTAATAAAAATATTCTACAGCAGCAAACCGACTCCTCGTCTTTGAGCATGCCAACAGCTGAACTACAAGACCTGTTAAGCAACGATAGCCATCCTGGACCAGAAGAGCTCTGCGGGTGCCCTCCTCGTGTTCGCCCACCCTCCTTTCTATAAATACGTCAAAATTCCTGCGGACACGAGGGGAGCATTCGTAGAGTTTAGAAGGCCGGATGTCTACACGTACTGCCACAGCTGGTTCATTTGGAATTGCTCCAAGGCAACAGAACATCAAATATTTATTGGACAAGTAATAAAAATATTCTACAGCAGCAAACCGACTCCTCGTCTTTGAGCATGCCAACAGCTGAACTACAAGACCTGTTAAGCAACGATAGCCATCCTGGACCAGAAGAGCTCTGCGGGTGCCCTCCTCGTGTTCGCCCACCCTCCTTTCTATAAATACGTCAAAATTCCTGCGGACACGAGGGGAGCATTCGTAGAGTTTAGAAGGCCGGATGTCTACACGTACTGCCACAGCTGGTTCATTTGAAATTGCTCCTAGACAACAGAACATCAAATATTTTTTGGAGAAGTAATAAAGATATTCTATAACTCCAAACTGACTCGTCTTCTTTGAGCATATTGAATTGATATTCCAATCACACTTTAAACAAAGAATGAGCGTGCGGCTGCTGCAGCCTGATTGGTAGAGTATCGGAAAAGGAACCGGAGGGTTGCTAGTTCTAAATTCTATCAAACCAAAGACCGTCGTGCACATATGGATTGTAGCATGTTAAATCTGCCGAGGTTTCAAATGTCCTCAAGTAGGGGGGATGAGGGAACTTGGAGTGGGTTTTCAGCTCAAGTGCTGGGGAATCAGGAAAATTAACAGGGAAGGTTCTATGCATAGACTTGAAATATAAGTAGTCGGAGTACGTCTATTTAGGGATGCTTCAGAAAGTGTGACGCAAATGACGACTAGTAGTCACGTGACTGCTCAGTGAAAAATATTTTGGCCGATTTTTATCATCGTTTGACGATGCAACATCTAATGACAAGGCATTGCGTTAAAACAGTAATACACTTCAAAATAGCTTTTCTTTTGGTAATATACTCTAAATCTAGTCTCTTGGGAACACACTCTAAAACGACTCTATTTTTACAGAAAATGTTTTATATCACCCACTAAATAAAGAGTTCACTATGAGAGTATACATCAATTTACTGGGAGTGGGGATCAATACTATAACATCCGAAAACTTAATATGTTTATTTACAAATATATATTCCAACCTTTTTAAGAAGTTGGTCAAATTTTGTTCTAAATTTTTTTATTACTAGCTCGTGGGTCACTTGGAAAGGGGGAAGGGAGCATGGAAAAAACTACTTTGTTTGGTTCCCAATTTTTTAATCCTTTAATAAATTAAAGATTCCTTTTTGTTTTACAACTTTTACTTTTACACATGAAGATAAAAAATCTATATAAAAAGGAAGAAATCATGGTCAGCCCTCCTGCAATGATTTTTTAATGAACTAGTTTTTATTTCCGAGTTTATTTCTATTGGTAGACTTTACAAAATTAATCGAAGAAAACAAATTTTCACATTAATATGTGGATCCAATCATTGTTAAAAGAGCATTAGCAAGTTTCTTTATTAATATAAAATTATTTGGTAAAGAATCATACGTTTAATATAAAATTTCAATTTTGAGTGTGAGATAATTATAATTTGCACTAATTTCAGACATTTTTCCTTTCACTTCGGAAATCATTTTATCAAAATTATTTTTCCAATCGATGCTGCTTTGAAATTCAACTAATTCCATTTCTAAATCATGGGGCACGTTACAGAATAAATTTCCATGTGAAACCTCTACTTAAAATAAAGTCCTGCAATATTTTATCTCTTTTAATCTTCACAAAATGCTGCAATTCTCTTTCAGCAGCCTTGAAATTTTTCGCATCATCGGAGTTGATAACTTTACAAGCACTAAGTCTCGACAGAAATCTACATAGAACAAAAAGGGAAGATATAGTGTCAAGTCAATTCCTATGTCCATATGTATAGCTCTGGTTGTTACACATTTAAATAACACAATATATGATTTGATATGTATTACTTGTCAATTGTAGTTATGATTGATCTGGCAAAATCTAACCCGCTAACACAAAAGTGGGTGGAAATGAAATTATGTCCCTTGTAAGTTGGCCTGTTAATTGGTCAACTAGTTTTGCATGATATTTCTTGCAAACTATACATTTATAAATGACTTTTTCCACTTACTGTCGTTCTTTAGAAATTCAAAAATATTTACAGACCTGTACGTGTGTCAAATAAACTCAACCATGCATTAATTATTGGGTTCTCGCATAACTAACGTAAACGACGTTAATTAAATTCCTAACTACCCATATCCTTACCTACCCCAATTTCGCATGTGATGGGAAAATATGCGAATTTGTAAAAAGCAGTAGTTCCTAAACTTTTAAATGCATTGACCCTTAGGAATTACAAATTCATGTGTTCTCTGAGATTATAAAATTCAATGGGTACTTGCGATCGCAATCAGACCATAGTGATCCATAATTTGCATCTTAATGATATAAGACATTTGTTTATCGGTTGTACTTGTTATCAAGGTTGATCGGAGTCGAAGTAAGTAATTAAAAATCCCAACCGAAGTATTAGCAAAGAGGGAAGTAGAATTTGTCACTTTATTTGTTGCAAAAGTACATAGGAGGGCTGTTCCATAAATGTTCCCCAAATGTTTCTGACACTCATTTGGTTCAACCTACCCCTTTCCTTCATTACAGCAAGTGTGTGTTCTAAATAAAGAATTTTTAAAAACACATTTGGAACCACACAAAAATTGTCCTCCAGTATATATGCGTATAATGTAAGATATACATTATCTGAGAAAAATATTTTAGAACAGCCTACCTGATGTTTTATGGTTGGTTGATAAATTCTAAATTACCTTAAATCACACACAAATGGTAAAATTGGCAAACAATTGCCACGACACACACAATTTGTTCGTAGTATCCACAGCTAACAAATAAAAATGTGTTTAATTCTGTGTGGACTTAGAAGAATGTATGCTTCAACATTAATAAAAATGAGCTCCCCAGCAGATTTCGAAGGTATAGCATGACATTGAAACGTGTGATTAAAAATAATGAAATGTAAAGATGGCTTTTAGTATTCGACCATAATATTAACGTCTTGTAAGACCTATACTAACATTACTTTGGTTCAATTAGCAGGTTGATAATTTTTTTGTTGCGGAAGGTTTAGCGTTGTCTATGTTGAGGCTTCAGGTAATCGCAAAGTGGCAACTCTGTAGAGTTTTGAGTCGATCCAAACAAACTTAGGGGCCCTGAAATGTTCTAACATTGGCGTAGTGTGCATGTTTGGAGAATGGGGTGCCAGCACAGGTAATGATATCGTTATCTGACATCGATTCAAAATTATGAGGTGTCCTAGGATCCATCCCTTTCGGACTGAACCCGGACAGTCGCTCAAAGCCCGTTATATAACTAAAGTGCTATATATATTACTAACTACCGACTGACTTTTTAAATATATTTTTAATTTGTTTTTTAACTAAGACTAATAATATGTTTAATTTTTCTTATATTAATTTAAAAGTGACCTTTGAAATTATTCATAACAGTTACGGAAGATAGTTTCATTTACGCAGAACTCGGGCAAACAAATGGGTATTGATAATTAATCTGGTTTAAAACCAAGTGAAAGATCTTAAGACATCTCTTAATGTTTAACCACGGTCTAGAAATGAGATGACACACGACACTCCTCTTTCTAAAATAGCGTCACTACACATAAATGTAAATACAAAAAGGTATACAAATGAATAGATCTTTTGTTACTTTCAAGCACTTCAGAAATTTCATACAAAATTTGAAGTTTTTAGCCGAATAAAACTTTTGATAAAAAATATTAACTAACAGTTTTGAAAATATTTTGTTAAAGTTCATAAAGCAGATTTTATTTATCTTTACTGTTAAAATTTTTTTTTTCAAACTTGTCAAAAATCCTACTCTTTTGTGTCTACAATCTAGAATACTTTCTGCAAGAAACTATTTTGTTACAGCCAATTCTGGTGCAGAAAAAAGATAATTAAATTTCGAATCCCTCTAAAAGATCGTCGAACAACTTTACTCATAATGGCACTTAAACATATTGTACTATCTTCCACTATTACTAAAATAATAATTTAAAATATTTTAAATACATTAGGAGGGTGTAATTCTTTATTAAGCTTCAATGTTTGAAAGTACATCTAAGTTGGAACTTATTTTGATACTACTTGCGATCTTTGTGAGAAGCTGTCTACTGTATCAAATAAAAAAACCAATAAATTTAAAATATTTGGATTACCCTTTTTGATTTTTTATAAATAAAAAATACATTAAAACACATTTGATCTAGATGTGACTGTAAAAAAGTGTTTCTTTAAGGTCATGTTTCTAAACATTGAGCTTAATTTTTAAGTTTAATTGCTTAAAATGTTATTTACGGCTTTAAAAGTAGACGGAGAATAGATAGCCTGATTGGTTGAATTCGATTTTGAGTATCCATCCAAAGATCGTTGGGATCTGAAACGTCTTGAAGAATGTGCGTGAAACCTACCTGCATTATACACTACCCTGTCCTTATTTTTACCATAACAATAGGAGTAAACTATCTGGTTGTCAGTTGTAATTGGGAAAAGAACAGTGATCGTGGTAGAATTGAGCTGTCAAACGACGACAGAAAATTCAAATCCAGAAAAAGGTTGTAGGGATGGGGACAAATCCCTACATTACGTATATCCGTAAAGAATGTGAACATCTCCCATTCGATGTTTTAATTTAAAAGTAAAGTCTGGTGACTGTTGTATGTATAGAAATTATTCTCAATTCATAATTACAAAATTCAGCTGTAATTGTTTCTATCAGATATGTGAACAATAAAACCTTACAAATGCACAAATGAGCCACTTGACAAATAAAGACCGATTTTTTTTAGATTCCACCATTATTTTATTGTAATTCTTTGTGACTTTAGAAGGACGTATTGAAAGTTAGAAGTAAACCACTAGCAAGTGACGAAAGTTAGGTTTAAATTTTATTTCTGATTGTGTGAGACAAATTTATGCACTACGACATCACTCTAAGCGGTTTCTGTGTAAAATCGTGAAAAATTGATATGATGAACTTAATTTCTTGGTACATTAGGGGTTTTAATTTCATTAGTCAAGTCGTGAATAGGATAGCCGAGGTTTCGCATTCGGTAGTCCCAAATTCGCAACTGCGGAGTTGTGTCGATTGAAAAAACTGAGGGCCCTCAAATAATCCTAACCTTGCAGCAGGGTGCAAGTAAGGAGTAGGCTCCTGGGGCATTTGTATATAGCGTCATCGGATACCGGTTGATAATTATGAAGTGTACAAGAATTTCTACCCTTAGGGACTGATCCCGGAGCGTCGCTTCAAGATCGTTGTGTTGTTCCTCCTGTGCTATATTTAAAAAAACTTACTACTAAGTGTCCATCCAGTTGTATTTAAATATTGTAGTGAAACATTTTCACTTTGTCTGAAAATCGTGGCTCAGTCGGTATTGCACCTTACTGCGAATCGGTAGGTACGGAGTTCCAATCCCTCTAGAGGCAAGTGGCCTAAAAGTAGATTTCATTTTAAAGTTTCCTTGCTGTTTGTTTCACACATCTTCAAGAACATACTTATGTTAATTTCTAGAACTTTCCATTTCTCGAATGTTCGATTCATTTTCGGAAAAGGTATAAAAGGAGATGTGTCACTCAGTTTATGTTAACAATAAAGTCTCGAGTTGAGATCAGTAATCTTTGTCGTCGCTTGCCTTTTGCAAATATACACGAAGAGGTCAGCTTACCTACAGTAAATTTACACGACAATATTTTCATTTTTTTCTTTATACTCGGCTAATCGTTCAATTCTTTGGTTAAATTAAAGGTAGCCTTCGGATTTATGACTAACAGTTGCGGAAGGTTATTGTGTTTTGATAAATCTGGTGCAACGATAATGGCTATTGGGGATAAATTCCAAAGTGCAAAATCTGAAAACACCTTTTAAATTTAAAAAACTTCTAAAAATGTGGGGTCACCCAATCCTACAAACTTCTACACATGGACAACATAAAATACATTTTGATCACGATTTATTGAACGTACAGAAGCTCCCTCGTACACGACAGATTTTGGTAGGATGCAGATTTGAATCCCCAACTCTACGGTTCCGACTTCTCGTCTATGCCTACTTGACTAAAACGGCATCTGATAGCAGTTCCGAGTTGTTTCTTTGCAATATGACTGTTATTTTACGCTAGCAGCTGTTAGATGATACTGTGTCTTTAATCAATCTAAAAAGGAAACGAAAATCCTCGTTTCTAATATATCCAGTGTCTGCCCATAGCATGAAACACGAATAGGAACTAAAACTGAAGAGAGGGACAATTACTTTCAAGCATTTGTGGAATTTCGTATTAAAATAGAAGTCTAGTTGAATAAAACTTTTTATTTAAAGAATACAAAATAACAGCATAAGCAGTACTTTTGCAAGCGTATTGGCGATGGCCAGATTTGAATGTGTTCTAGTAGCAGCATCGGAAAAATATATTTTTCATCTTGTTTCCTGATAATATTCCACAAACCATGTAAATTTCGTAATTTTCTGAACCGTACTTTCTCGGGAAACCGTCTAAGAAATAAAAGAAAAAAAGCAAGCTTTCATTCTTGCTACGGCGTTAGTCACTACGGCGTTAGTTTGAAAAATAATGTTTATTTTCGTTCAGCCTTTTCCGTTCTTTGTATTTTATGTCGAACGCATCAAAAAAGACTTTTTCGTGATAAAATTCCAAAAACAACCAACCAAGTTAACGCACACTTTTCTTCCATCAAGATTAAAGTGTCATTTTGGAATAAAGAACTGAAAAAATTAAATATTTATGACTAGCTTAAATTCGTCCTCTAATAGGCATGCAATAGTAAAAGGTATGCGTTCTGAGAAAGAAATTTTCATTTTGGTGTTGGTTTACGACTTTTAAATTTTGCGTGGAATATTTTAAATTATATTTACTAAACACATATAATCGTCTTACAAATTTCCAAAGAATGAAACATGACACAATTTTTATACTAAATAGATAAATCAAAGAAAAAGGGTCATTTATTGCAGAAAAAAGTACAAATGTTATAGTACTCAGGTTACAACAAGTTATAGTACTCAGTATGACCCCTTCGAGCGCGAATGCACGATGCGATACGAGCGGGCATTGAGGCATACAAGTTCCGTATGATGTCCTGAGACTTTTCGTTTCACAGTTGCTGTAAACGCGCCAATAGTTCGACCAATCTCGTAGGGTGTTCAACTTTCCGTCCCAAATGATCCCAGATATGCTCGATTGGTGACAAATCTGGGGATCGAGCAGGTCATGGAAGGGTGGTATTGTGGCGGAAGCAGTCTTGTGACATCCTTGCTGTGTGTGGCCGAGCATTGTCTTGTTGAAAAATGGTTCCTGGGCGCCCTGCCATGAGTGGCATCACATGTGGCTGAAGGATGCCATGGACGTACCGCTGGGCTGTCATTGTGCCATGGATCAATATTAGGGCTGACCGTGTATAGTAAGCAATAGTACCACATATCATCAAAACAGCTGTGTGAGCGGTTTGTCGCTCTAAAGCGAAAGCAGGATTGAGGGGTTCACCACGGGGCCACCACACACGAACACGATTGACATCACTGCTCGAATTGAATCTAGTTTCGTCGCTGAAGATGACTTGGTTCCATTCCGTTGCAGTCCAATTCCGTCGTGCGCGACACCACTCCACACCTAGGCGTTGGTGGGCGAGTGTCATTGGCAGCACACGTAATGGGCGCAGCGATACCAGATGTCCTTCAGCCAGGCTTGATCCGAACAGACTCAGTGGCCCTTTTGCGATTTGTGCAAGTGTTAACATCGTCTCAAAATTACGAGATATGACTGATACAAGAACGTCGCCAATACCTACAAAGGGGATAAATGTGTCCCAGTGCGATATAAACTCACCAACTAACCTATCTGGAAATTTCCAGCAAACTACAAGGTGTGGTACGTGCTTCAATAAAATAAATCTCTTTCAAAACATGTTGTCCTCAACTCATGGGTATTACTGCCAGAGGGCGTTGTTTGCATATCGTTTCTTAACTTTCAGAACCGCAACTCGAATACGAAAAGTAACCCCTAGATGCTCTGGTACATATGCGTAGCTGATCGTTTAAAATAAATGTTTGAAACAATTTCTAAAAAGATGACCGAAACTGTTTATTTCCGTTAGCAATTCTCAAGGCTATAGGAAATTTTTAAGAAAATATTTGTAGATATTAATAGTTGAATAACATTTGCTAATAGTTAAGTGGTTAATTTTTGGTAAATTTTTGGGATTCGCGGATTGGTAGAGTTGGCTAATCGTGAATTGGAGGTGCAGGTCTCGATCTAACAAGAAAACGTCCGTGGGAGCTAGCGTAAATTAACTCTATCGTTGCCCAAACCTGCTCACATCGGTCTTTGGTTGGAATTAATCTCGAAACCTTCCAGTTGAAATTCCGCTACTCTTCCAACCCGGCTACCACCGCTCTATAGAGCTGTCGGACTGCGGTTTCCTGGTTGGATAAACAACTGGAGGGATGCGAGTTTGAATCCAACAAACACCGCCGTGTACAAAGGGGGTTTGGAGCACGTTATATCCGTCGTGGCTTCAAATACACTCACGTTGGCGTGGTGTGGATGATTGGAGGGTGGGGTGCCAGCGCGAGTGTTGTCTCCTACTGATTGTTTTGATTGTATTCATAAAAATTAACAAAAAAGAACCTTTTTCACATTAAAAAAAATGATTATTTCCTTGAAGTAATATTTCTATAATATCCCTATTGCAGAGATAATAGAAGACACATTTTTGCTAAATGTAACTAATTGCGTTTTTTTTCTCCATTTTCTTCTTCCGATGCATTCTACACTTCGCTCGTCATGGAACAAAAGAATGGTTTAAATCGGTCGATTGGTTTAGGGGTTTCTGGCACAAGAGTCATATTTAGTCATGTTGCTTCAGATACCGGACATGCAATATTAACTAATACACATGATACCCACAAAGTACGTTTCACTGAACATATAGAGAAACATTCAGGGAGGGATTCACCCAACAGGAATCGAACCAGCGCTGCCTACAACTTACAGGCTCTTATGGCAGTGTACATACGTATTGAGTCACGCTGTCCCCTGAGTTGAGTCCGTAGGTATTTCAATTAACGTGATTTAAAATTTAGATCGAGGTTCACTACTTCTTCACCTGGTGTGTTTTGCTTTAACTTTAATTCTGATACATTAAGTCGTTTATTAGAAAATTATTTTTATACATCTAATATTTTCAGTAGAATATATGCACAAATTATGAATGAAATAAATAACTAAAAATGAAATGTGTCAAAATGCAAGAAGTTTTTAATTAGTTTTGTAACATTATTGTATTTAAAACTGTAAAAGAAAATTGAGCTTATTTTCTGTTTACTCATTTTTCTTATTCCTTGTCATGTCTTATATACTTATGTATTACACATGTCATGTGTTTAAACTTATATTGATGAATTATATTGATTAAGTATAAATATTGATGATATGCTATGTGATTTGTAGTATTTGATGTGTATTCTCATGTATTAATTTCTTGTTTAAAGGACAATAAAAATATTATAAATGTAAGTTAAGAAATTGATTGTTTGTCTTTCCTTTTGAAAATAAAGCCCCTGAATTAATTTTTATACTGATTATACCAATAACAAAGCATTATTTTTAGCATTTTAAGAAGGAAAATGGGACATGTGCATTGTGCATTAATTTGTAAGCTATGAAATAAAAAACTTCAGTAATTTCATTTCAGCAGTTACATTTTATGAGCTGTGGCATAATACTTAAAAATTTGCAGACTTTAAAAAAGCAAGCGATTTTTAAATTACGTAAATTCTGAATATTTTGTTGATTATATCCGTAAACAGTAAGGAAATAAAAAAATGTGTAATTTAATAATCGCGGCGATCGTTGGCCTACATCCAACACGTCACAAGAGTCATGGTATGGCCTTTTGTTATAGGAGGCGTTAGACTAGCCTGGTGTTGCCCGTGCCCGTGGTGTAAGGTATTTATCAAGTGTCACATTTTCCGCACATTTCGATTCCGATGAAATTTTCAATTTATCTTTAACAATTCCGATTTTACAAAAAAAATTCTAAACAATGCCAGTCGAAATGGTTTTTTTCCTTTGCTCTTCTGGCTGAAATGGAAGAGGGCAGAAAATGTAATCTGTTTTTTTTTTTTTTTTGTAATGCGAAAGTAGACGTGACATCAATTTCTTGCGAAATTATAAAATTCATTTAAAACTGTCCTACATTGAATTTTAATTTAATGTTTTAGATTGAATTTAAAATTCGCTTCCACCCTAAAATTGCAAAAATTCGAACTTCCTGTATGCCAAATCCCATTACTGTAGGTACCATAGATTCGTCAGGAATTTGCGGGCAAGAAACAAACAGACAAACGCTTCCTTTTATAATATTAGAGATAATTTCATACATTACTTATAAGGGGGGTCCTCTAGTGTCTAAGTGCAATATAGTAGAAAGCATTCTCCAAAAGACATTCTCTGAGAAAAAAATGTTTATTCTGGAGATGGGGCAAACGACTTTTAAAGTTTACGTGGGATATATTAAATCATAATAACTAAACAAATATAATCGACTTACAAATTTACAAAGAATGCAACAGCACACAATTTTTTATATTATCCACCGTTACTACTTTGAACTTTTTTTAAAATTTAATCTCATGTTACCTAAGAGGTCGTATGTAAAAACACTTAAGCGTTTTACTTTTGGAAAGTTTTGAAAGTTCGAAAGAAATTTTAAACGGATGAGTGAATAATAGTTATAATCTATATGTGTGAACTTTACTCTTTTACAAGAATCGTCGTTTTGTAAATACATTAGAAACTAAATGCGAAATGCAATTTTTTTTTAATCTCTATGTTGTTCATAATTTTAAGTTCTTTTTTTATGTAAATTTAGAATGACCGAGTTATAGCATCTGTTGTATCGGTCCGTACAGACTGAGTGGCCTTTTTGCGATTTGTGCAAGTGTTAACATCGTCTCAAAATTATGAGTTGTGGCTGATACAAGACCGTCGCTAATACCGGTTGTGTTCCATTACGATATAAACTCACTACTTAACCTACCTGGAAATTTCAGCACACTGTAGGGTGTTGTACGTACTTTAATAAAATAAATATTTTTCAAAACCTTCTACGTTCTCAACTTATGAGCATTGATGCCAGAGGGCGTTGTATGCAAATCGTTTATTAAATTCCACAATTGCAACTCGAATTTCGCATGTGATCGAGCAATAAACAAAAGGTGGACATGCATCAAATGCAGCGGTTGATAAAATTTGCAGTACAGGGACAAAAAAAAATATTTCGACGCTTTGGTTTTTCAAATAAAATTTGCACACACTACATTCATAAGACGAATGATAATTATTACTAAATAAAAAATAAATTGCTGGGCGGTAAAGCTTAATACCAAGGATTAGTGAAAGCAATTTAAAGTTCTTAAACGGTGGAAACTAGATTTCGGAAATTTATAAAACGGTTAAGATTGATAACACTTTTTCTGTTAATAAAAATTGAAATGCAGGATAGAAAATAAAGAGTACTATTCAGATCTATAAAGCAATAAAACCCAAATAAACCAACCAACTATAATGTAGGGCAACTTTACATTATCAACCGCATCACAATATTGTCTTTCACCTCAAAGTAAACGACAAAACGCCGTTCTTATGGAACGTCATTCTTAATCTCAAGTCTTTAAATCAATAAATACATGAATATCCTGCTAATTGTTTGCTTCTATTCATTCAGTCGTAAACGGTAAAAATATATTTGTTTCATTAAAAAATTCATCGAAGAAACTATTTTGGTACAGACAATTCTGGTTTAAGAAGAAGATTAGTAAATTTCGAAGCGCACTAAGAGATCGTCCAACAACTTTAATCATAACGACCCTAAGACTTGTTGTACTATCCCGCTCCACTCTTACTAAAATAAAATTTTAAAATATTTTAAATAAAATAGGAGGGTGTAATTCGCTATTAAGCTTCAATGCTTGAAAGAACTTCGAAGTTGGAACTTAATTTTATACTACGTGCGATCTTTGTGATAAGCTGATTAACTCTATCAATTGAAAGACACAATAAATTTTAAATATTTGGAATAATTTTTGAGTTTTTATACATACAAAATACATTAAAACACATTTGATCTAGAGGTGACGGTAAAAATGTGCTTCCTTAAGGTCATGTTTCTAAACATTGAGCCTAATTTTTAAATTTAATTGCTTAAAATGTAATGTACGACTTTAAAAGTAGACGGATAATCGATAGCCTGATTGGTTGATTTCGAGTTTGAGAAACCATCCACAGATAGTTGGGACCTTAAGGGGAGTTAGTACCTTTCAACCTTCAAAAAATCGATTTTTCAAATTCATTTTTAAAAAATTATTTAGACTGTTTAGAACATTTCAAAACAAACCGCATCAAAATCGGTACATAATTAAGCTCACAGTGATAAAAAACGTAATTGTAAACAGTGACAGCATGTAAACAAAAGCACGTTTCCGCTGGTTTCGGTTTGACACCAGAATACGTATTGGGATGTCTTCATGTCTAGCTATTGTCAAACTTCGGTATCTTTTTAAATATTGAGTTTAGAAAAGAAGCTTGGATACTACTCAACACAACTCACATTTACTTTAACTTAGGTGTTTACTGTTGTATCCAAATTCAAATCCGTTTGCCGTCTATTTGCTGTGAATCGGAAGTGATTTAGCGCTATTACAGTATATTCGATTGTGCTTATTTCTTTGCATATATCTTTTTTATAATGTCTTATAAATCATCTCGAAGAAATTCCGATTTCCAACAAAAGAAACGACGATTTTGTGGAAATAGGTTTAACAAGGATCCATCCGAAATAAGTGAATCTGGAACGTCTGCTTCTGCTAAAAAGATACGTCTGGATAACTCTTCATTAGAAGTAACTTCCAATGAAGATAATGGATACAGAATAATCCATATTGATATTCTTTGTAAAGAATTATCGAAATTCTTGAAATGCAACTCCTGTGGTTCAGCAGCTGTCCTGAAGGAGAGGATATTGTATGGGCTTGCATCTGAACTGTGCATTGAGTGCCTGGAATGCCCAACTTTGATGAAATTTAGAAGTTCTCCGTTAGTTGACTCCAGCAAGCATGAGTATGAGGTGAACTCGAGGATTGTTTACACCATGCGTACACTAGGGTTGGGGTTGCGTGGTGTTAACAACTTTTGTTCTGCAATGGATTTGCCTCCTCCTGTGTCACAAAAACCCTATGACAGATTTTTGGAAAAAATCAAAACAGCCAGCTCCAAAGTAGCAACCAAGTCCATGAAGGATGCAGCAGAGAATGAAACTTCTCTGACTGAATGCGACGAGATCTGTATCAGCGGTGATGGCACGTGGAAGACACGAGGTCATACGTCAAAGATGGGAGTTTGCAGTGTCATCGGCGACATGACTGGAAAAGTTCTGGACGTGGAGGTGTCGTCATACTGCAAGGGCTGTGACCAGTGGAAAGGTCCAAAACGTGGAGGAAAATATGACGAGTGGCTGGAAAATCATTTGAAGATCTGTAAAAAGAACCATATTGGATCTTCAGGTAAAATGGAAGTGGACGGAATGGTAAAAATATTTCAACGGTCAATTTCTTCTAGAAAGGTCAAGTACGTGAAATACATAGGTGATGGAGACACCAAAACGTTTCCTGAAATACAAAAGTCGGTACATTATTGTGTTGATAAAGTCGAATGTGTAGGGCATATTCAAAAACGGATGGGAACCAGACTGAGAAAGTTGAAGACCTTCCAACGAGGCAAGAAATTAACGGATGGGAAAAGCGTCAGTGGAAAAAATCGACTAACTGACAAACTAATAGACAAGTTTACAACCTACTATGGGAATGCCATCAGGGAGAATCGGGACTCAGTAAAGGACATGCGGCAAGCTATTTGGGCTATTTACTGCCATTACAGATCCACTGACGCTGATCCTATGCATCAATTTTGCCCAAGTGGAGAGACATCATGGTGTCGATACAAGAAAGCTGAGGCCACAAACTCTTCCCATCATCACGACAATTTAGTGCCAACTGCTGTGATGGATTTCATCAAGCCAGTGTTTGCTGAACTGTCTTCACCCAAGCTATTAAGAAAATGTTTAGGTGGCAAGACTCAAAATGCCAACGAGTCGTTCAACTGCACCATTTGGAAGTATTGTCCCAAAACATCAGGGTGCTCAAAAATTGTTGGAGATATCGCAGTGAATGAGGCAGTTGTGATTTTTAACGAAGGTATGGCTGGACGTATTGGCATCATGAATACTCTCGGATTTCACGTGGGACGCCTTTCTCATGTCTCGGCAGCCCAGGCAGATTACATACGCGTTAAAGCAGCAGATGTAAAATCCAGATCGTCCACTTTAGAGGCCCGAAGAGCGAACAGGATGAGGAAAAAAAGCTGCCAATGAGCATTTCCTTAACATAGAAGGTACCACCTATGAAGCAGGCGGTTTTTAAGTGCCACAAGAGGTATATTTTTTTAAATAATCAAAGTTTTATCTTTAATTGCGTTTTTCTCATTTTCACATTTTTGGACTTTCCCGCAAGTTTAAAAAAAATCTAATAAACCTAGAGTTAAGAAATTTTGTATGGTTATTCTAAAAGTAGATCTTAGTTCTCTGAACTATGGATTTGTGTATGAGAGCTATAGTTTTTTATTTATGGATCCATACATGCTAAAAATTTTCAAAGTTGACTTATTTTAAAATTTATAATTTTTATAAATATTTCTACTTCAAATATCACAAATTCCTTAGTTCACAGAATTAAAGCATTCATGTGCTTCAATTTGGTGCAAACATTTGGGTTTTACAGTGCATCTTTCAAAAGTTATTTTGCGGGAAAGTTAAGCGGGTAAATTTCAAAACGAAAACATTGTGTATTGTTTTTGCTAGGTTTTATAAAATAGAATTTTTAATTACAAATATGACTGCAGTTTTTTAAAAGTCATTCACTTATCTTTAAACTGTATCAATTTTATACTAAAATATACAAAACTCAATTATTTATGATGAATCGAAAAAAGTATGTTTTCGCGAGCAACGCAAGGTCTAAAAGGTACTAACTCCCCTTAAATGTCTTGGAGAATTTGGGTGAAACTCACATGCATTATACACTGCCCTACAACAATGGACCGCACAGTAAGGTGTAATGGTATTAGTAATCGAACAAGGATTTCAACAAGGTTTTGATACACAGCTATAGGTATTTGTGTCCATTCCTGCTGCAAGATTGTCGCCAGCTCAGCGGTTGATTTCGGACGTGGTTCTCTGTTCCGTAAGCGTCGCTCAAACTCGTCCAAGAAATGTTCTAAGGCGTTTAGGACTGAACTCTGAGCAGGCCAGGAAAGATTTTTTATAGCTTGATACCACTGCTTGAAACAGACTGCTACATGGCATGGAGTGTTGTCGTCCTGGAAGTAAAATTCGATGATTCCATAAATTTGCCAAAGAGTAGGAAGAACCTCATTCTCCGAAATGTTCATGTAGGCGTCAGCGTTCAATTAACCAGGAACAACAAGCAAAGGTCTCATGCCACACCACGAAAACATCCTCAAACAAAAAGTCGTATTTTATGCTAATCCGCTGTTGTCCGGTCCAGTATTATAGGCTGGTGTATAAATATATAGACCATTGTGATTCTGATTTTTTACCATACATTGGGAGTAAACTATCTGGTGTTCTGTTGTAATTGGGAAGAGAGGGGTGATAGTTGTTGAATTGAGTTGCCAGACGATGACAGATACCCCAAGTCCTGAAAAAGATAGTAGGGATCGGGACAAATCCCTACATCTCTAATATTATAAAAGGAAGTGTTTCTCTGTTTGTTTGTTTGCTTATTGCCCGCAAAGTCCTGACGAATCCAGGGGGCATTTAAAATAATAGAATTTTGCATACAGGTAGTAAGAATGTTTTGCAATTTTTGAGTCGCGGCGAATTTTACAATTTATTCTAGAACATTTTAAAATAAATTTAATAGTTTTTTTCACCGTTCTTCCTTCTTCTGCGGAACGAAGAAACATCAAAATTTAGTCCTTTCACCCTCACTTCTCGATGACGTCAGCTTTTGGAACCTTGACAAGTTTTTTTCATCTCCCATCTAGAATGGGAGGGAACAGATTCGAATGACGTTCGTTTGATTGGAGATCATACATTTTAATTTTCGGTGAAACGGATTCGAGTGTGAAGAAAAAGAAACTATTAAAGTTATCAAAGGCGTTCTTCAGTGCTTTTTTCTATATCAGCGATCGTTACAGAGAAAATAAAAATTTTAACGGATTTGAAATCTGCGGAAAATATTACACTGGAAAGATACCTTTTACGTTTGATTTTCTTTTAATAAATAATTTATCTATTAAATATTTATATTTTTTGGTTTGCGAAGCAAACCAACACCACGGGCAACTCCTTCATGGCTGTTATCCAATAGGCTACAAATTCGCAAACCAAATGGAAATCCATGGTGCCTGTTGTCCAATAGGCTACGAATTCCCGTTTGGTTTGCGAAGCAAACCATTAACCCCACAAAAAACAACTGGCCCGGGCAAGCCAATCAGTGGCTAGTTATTAATATCTGTAAAGAATGTGAACACCTTCTATTCGATGTTTTAATTTAGAAGAGCAGTTTGCTGACTGTTCTGTATAGAAATTATTCACAGTTAGAGAAATCAGATCTAATTGTTTTCCATCACCATTTTCAACAGACATTTTTTTATAGTATTTACCACTATTTAATTTTAATTATTTGTGACCTTAGCAGGACGTATTGAAAACTTTCACGAGTTGTTGTTACAAACGCCCTACATGGTCTCTTTAAATTAAACCAAAAGTATCACAAGTACTAACCGCTAGCATGTTTCGAAAATTAGGTTTATTTTTGAAACTTACAGTTGAAATTACATGTTCTATATGTGTGAGGCGATCCTATGCATTTCGAAATAACTCTAAATGGTTTCTGTGTAAAATCGTGTAAAATTAATATCATAAACTAAATTTCTTGGTACAGTAGCTGTTTTAATTTTATTAGTTTTATTTACAGAATATAAAATAACAGCTTAAACACTCCTCTTGACGAGTCTTAGATTTGAATGTGTTTTAGTAACCGCATTGGAAAAAATGCTCTCTATCTTCTTCCTGAGAATTTTGAACAAACCATGTAAATTTTGTAATTTTCCGAACCGTAAGTTCTCGGGAAACCGTAAGTTGAACACCCTACGAGTTTGATCGAACTAGAGGCGCGTTTACAGCAACTGTGGAACGAGATGTCTCAGGACATCATACGTAGCTTGTATGCCTCAATGCCCTCTCGTATCGCATCGTGCATTCGCGCAAGAGGGGGTCCAACATAGTAGTACTAAAACTTCCCTTCATTTGTACTTTTTTCTGCAATAAATAATATTTTGTCTTTGATTTTCTAATCACTTACTTATATCAAAGTAGTACTTACATGTGTAAAATTTCGTTTCATTTTGACGACTTTTTCTTGCCGCGCAAATTTTTATGGCAATGAGTGCATTTGTATTTATATATATATATATATATATATATATATATATATATATATATATATATATATATACATATATATATACATATATATATATATATATATATATATATATATATATATATATATATATATATATATATATATATATATATATATATATATATATATATATATATATATATATACTAGCTGACCCGGCAAACGTTGTTTTGCCTTATAAATTATTTCTAGTTTCTAGATAAATTCTAGTGTAGACAAAAAGTAACTTACTTATTATAAGTGTGTAAGTATGTGGTATATGCGTGAAATGGGCATGGAGCGCTATGAACGATAAGGGAATATAAAAATAACAAACGCCAAACAATATTATTTTCAAGTTATTATAGCTTATTTCTTAAAATTACATATCACATATTAATTACGACAGTAACACTAACAAACAACATCAATCTTTTAATGCTATAGCGTGGACAATATTTTTTGTTAGCCCATTTTTAGCGAGCACAAACAAACTGGATGGTTTACCGACTCGAGAGCATGCTACGTACAATTGCCCGTGTGAAAAACATGGTGTACTCAAATCTAAGCCACAAACAGACATCGTTTGGCCTTGGGATTTGTTGATTGTCATAGCAAATGCCAATCTAATCGGAAACTGAATTCGTTTGAATTGAATTGGCACATATGTAGGTATGATAGGAATCCGTGGTATTAAGGTATTTTCACCTTTGAACTTGCCATTTAAAATGCTGGCTTCGATAACGTTTTTCATCAATTTTCGAATGACTAATCGCGTACCGTTGCACAACCGTGGCGGGTTTAAATTACGAAGCAAGATAATTGGAGATCCAACCTTCAATTGTAAATTATGCGGTGGCATGCCTGGCAAATCCAGTGAGTTCAAAAATTCTGTGGGAAAATTGACAGCTTCGCTGGCATCGCAAGCTGTATCAATAGATTTGTATGATACCAAGTTCCCTGGCAACAACTGTTGTATCTTCAAATTTAAATTGTCAACGCCTGCATTTTTTGCTGCTAAAATAGCTCTTTCTGCAAGCCACTCATGATTTATGTACTGTGTGTGTACATCGGGAAATATTTGTTCAATGAGAGTATCTTGCGAATCAGCGATTGTGCAGAAATCGGTCGGTAATTTTACGTATCCAGTTTCATCTGTAGCAACTTTTCCATCACCGATATTTAAGAGTTGTTTTGAGAATGTTTTAGCGGATGGATCTTGAAGCATTTGAACGCTCATATTTACTTTCAGCTGTACTTTTTCATCATTACGCCACAATGGAGATGATTTTAAGCAAGCGTTGATCTCATCAACGTATGTTGAACGTGGAATGACGGGAAGTGTTTGTCTGAAATCACCTGAAAGCACCAACAGAGGGCCGCCAAATAGTTTGTCGTTGTTTTTAATATCTTTCAATGTCCTGTTCAAGGCCTCAATTGAATGTTTGTGTGCCATAGTACATTCATCCCAGATGATAATTTTACACTGTTTCAGCACGGTGGCCATGGACTATTGTTTTTTAATGTTACACACTGCGTCAGGGTTATTTTGAATATTTAGTTACAGCTTAAATACTGAATGAGCTGTTCTGCCTCCATCCAATAAAGTTGCCGCAATGCCCGATGATGCAACGGCCAATGCGATGCCATTATTTGATCGTATTTCAGCAAGAATTAGTGAAATAAGGAATGTTTTGCCAGTTCCACCCGGTGCATCCAAAAAGAAGAACCCACCTTGTCCTGCTGAAACTGCGAGCAAAATACGGTCATAAATGGTTCTTTGTTCGTCATTCATTAGTGGGACATTGCGAGTAACAATCGCTGCCATTTCTACAGTGTTGTACTGCAGTTCACGATTCATTTCAGTGTTAATTAAATCAGATGCAGTTCGATTTGACGAATTCATACCGAAATGAGTGAGTGATAAGTTGGTAATGACAATGCAAAGATCATCAATAGCAATCAATGCTTCATTGTACATAGCGTCGCTGAATGTTATCGTTAGATCGTTGCACCGTGTACGATGTTGATGCAATATATCATCAGTCATTGAATCTTTGTGATTATCCCACAATATCTGTGCTCGAGCTGGGAAACATGTAGTCAACACTATAGCGAATAGTAGACGAATTTGTATTGCTGTACAGTTCAATGCAGCTTCAGCGAGCATACACTCCCACTGGTTGTCGTCTTCCATCAAGCCGAGTGCAAGGCATGCGTCTTTATATGTCGGATACTGTTGCCCATTCACTTTACGAATATCTTGAAATGATAATGGGCCAGTAACATTAACCAACAACAGTCGAAGATAAAAGCACTCAGTGTGTCTTGGATTGACTGTAAATAATCGCCCCAAAGCGTTCGATTTAAATAAATTGAGACATGCATCAACTGGTGAGCCTTGCTTGAGGGACATCCATTTTTTTGTTTGAGCCCATGTGAAATAGTGTGGTACTTGTGAATAGAGTAATGTTCTTGCAAAGGCACCAAAATCATCCGTACTATTGCACAATTCAAAAAATGCAGTGAGTGTAGTTTTAGGTGGATTTGTAGCACGATCAATCACTGTCTCGTTCGTGAAAAATACACGCTGACTGTTTTCAAGATGGACGGCTAACTGAACAACTGCTGGATCCCGTTCATGAATTGGAAAACCTAAGATACGCCATGCAGCTTCATTGGAGCTGATGTACCGACCAATTTGGTAGAGCGTAATTTCATCGTTTTTATCCATTGGAGGAGCATTTACATTAGTATTTTCTACTCTAAACACAGCCATATCACTGCCTTTATGGACATACTTGCAAATATATTTGATGCTCTTCACAGAACTGCAAAACTCAACATTAATATGAGCATTGTATGTCTTGCTTAGCAGAGGCGAATACGGCACCACCCAACGATTGTCAATGTCAATGTCTGTGTTGCTGATATTTTTAATAAATGATTGTCCGCCATTATCGGGACTTCTTCGACGATATATTGGATATCCGTCGGTATTTGTTATCGTATCATTAGTGAAATCTTTAGGGAAATTTTTAGTACATTTTCCATCTGCCTTGCAAGGCGATGAACGATGAAGAGTACCGCATGGACCATGGATCATGTTTGCTGTAACAATATCAAACAGCACTTGGTCAGTAGACGGATCTGGAATTTCCGCAGAAATGATACTATCGATTTCTTCAGGACGGATTTTGTCGATTAACCAAACCAAAATGTGCGCATGAGGTAATCCTCGCTTTTGCCATTCAACTGAATACAGCCAGCAACGTGTGGGACCGAATACATGTAATTTAGTAATGATACTTATTAGACTTCAACTTTTGTCTGAATACACGTGCTGTAATGTCATGACGATGTATTGCATTTAGGCCAGGCAATAGCAAAGATGTAATCTCTGGCCATTTTGGATTACATGTGAACGTGATAAATAAACACGGTCGTCCATATTCGCGCACGTAAGCCATAGCATCCTGTATATATTCTTGCATATGACGCGGACTGCCTACGTACGATGATGGTAAAATGACAGAGTTACCAATTTCGGCGACGTCGGAGTTGTTGTTAATAGCGTCTCGTAAGTGAATGTGCTCTTCCGCACGCAGCTTGAGTTGATTATATCGTAAGTATCGTAGTCTTTCGCCCTCTATCTTCGCGTACATGTCGACCATGAATTGTTGACAAAGCTCACGACATCGTAGAATGACGTTGTCCAGGCCGCGCTGAATCATTAATCGGTACGCATAATCTTTCGAGCTAACGTTCTTGTTTGTTTCAGCTCCTGTAATAATATATTTATGAATATTAATTTAAGTTAATTCCGTTCAATAATTTAATTGTTTTGTTAAATGGTTAATGATCAAGTTCATAATAAATGAAGTACCTGATACGGGATCTCGTTGTTTTATGTTTATGCAATATCCGTCTTGCCCCTTCCAGAATATTAGCGGATATTGGAGAGCGTCATATGAGCGATGTGTATCAGCAATGAACTGAAGATTATTATTTCTTCTACGAATCACAATTTCTCGTGTACCTGTACGATCGCCAACCATGATTCCAGCAACGTCTTCAACAACAGGTGCATTGAATCTACGAATATGTTCTCCAGCTGGTGTTTTATCAGGATTAATGACAATAGCGTGATTATCGCTTTGTAATTTGTGCATGTGTGATTTGAATATTTTCAACAATTCATTGTGCTCGTTCAATAGAGCGTCTAAGTCGCTGACGATGCGCCTGGCAAAAAATGAATCAAGGTTATTATAGTCACAACGTGCATTCACGCGATTGGCAAGTGCGCTTCCGGAATCTTCGCCGCCCATAAAGTAGATTTGTAAAAATTTATGTGGTTCGTTTGGCATTGGCAGCAATGAGCCCATTTTTTGATAAACTTGGCCTCTGATTTTGAATGTAGAATTGTATTGTTGACCATTAGCATTAGTATTTCGAACTATTTCTGTTGCTCCAAACGATGTCATTTGAAAGCATGAATTGAATGTTCGAATTGACTTCAGGAATACGTTAGAATCTGGATCCGTGCCGATAAGTAAACCGTTCAATGGTTTAGGTGGTGTTTCAATTTCAGGTAGTTGCACTTTTCCTGACGCGCAACACATCCCAGGTGGCTCATTTTTGAATTTGAGAGCATGACAATGCGGACATTCCTTATCCATAGCACCAATTACCACTTTTGAATGAGCATAATATTCAATATCGGGCTCATACTGGAATGCTAGACGCAAAAATGAATAAGATGTAAATGCACGATGTACCTGTTGGCGTTGTTGGTCATTTGTTCTGCGTCTATTAACCGTAAAACGGCGTGATTGTCGTTGTTCTAAACGTATAACTTCATTGAGCTCAGCTCATGTATCTTCTGATTGTTCTTGACGCAATTGCTGCATGCTCACGCGTGCATCAGCATTTTGTTGCTGGACTTGTTCTTTGGTTCTTTGGGATCTTTTATCTCACATACTTCTGGACCTACTTGTATTACGGCTCAAATCAGCCCCTTTGCGTTTTCTTGGCATTGCTCACTGTACAAAACACATATAAATAGAATTAATGAAATAACTTCATTGCGCTCAGCTCGTGTATCTTCTGATTGTTCTTGACGCAATTGCTGCATGCCCACACGTGCATCAGCATCGGCCAGGATTATAGCGAAAAATTAGTTTTGTGAAAAAAAATTTGAAACAATAGTTGTAAAAAATTCAATTAATTATATAAAAAAAGTATACTTACAACACAAAGGCCGTTGTTGGTTGGAGCTCGTGACACGTGTTGAGTACTTTTAAGGTTATGTAAATCACTTGTTTAACTAAAACTTGATTAACTGAACTAATCGTGCCAAATACACGCGCGGCAAATTTTAAGAATCTAAGATTGGTAACACTAAGCATATATCAGGATTAAACTTTAATAATAAAAATAAATGTTTATTTTCTTTTAAAAAATTTTAGATTTTTAATCGAAGTACAGTTAAAAACACTATAATTGATCAGTTATCGAGCGGGATGAAAAATGATTAAATTACTAAAATGGCCATAAACAAATAGGGGTTGGTGATAAAAAAGTAAAAATTAAGGGTTGTATGTATTTTTAATGCCACATTATAAAAAAATAAAAACAAAAAATTTCGTCAAAAAATTTAAAAAATAAATTTTAAGGGTGAACAACCCTTATCACTTAGGGTTATGGAAAATAGATAGTAGCCGATTCTCAGACCTACTGAATACGCATATAAAATTTGGTAAAAATCGGTAAAGCCGTTTCGGAGGAGTACGGTAACTAACATTGTGACATGAAAATTTTATATATATATATATATATATATATATATATATATATATATATATATATATATATATATATATATATATATATATATATATATATAATGTGAACACCTGGAAAATATAATTTTTTTTTATTAATAGGCCGTTGGTCCTCCCTTTTTGCATGATTTACAGCTTGTATCCGACGTGGAATTGACAAATTCATGTCACGTACAACATTCAGAGGGATCCGTTTCCACTCAAATTGCATAAAAGACCCTAATTCAGATAGTGTCCTTAGAGGGAGGAAACGACTGCGCAGCTTGTTTTCCAAAATACCCCATAAAGTTTCAATAATATTGACATCAGGGGACTGAGAGGGCCAGATGAGGTGCTCTATTTTATCGTCGCGTTCATAAAAGCAGTCTCGGGCAATTCCACAGGTGTGAATGGGTACTTTATCATCTTGGAAGACTGGTCGCTTTATCAGGAAACACAGTTTGCACCATTGGGTGAAGATGGTCGTCCAGAAGACTGATATAATCCTCTCCTGTAACACGGCAATTCAGAACAACAAGTGGGCCAAAACCACGATTTGATATCGCACCCCAGATTATCATTGAACCGCTGCCATGCTAAAACCGTTGGCCGAAGACAATCAACTTGATAGGCTTCTGGTGACGTTCTCCAAACGTAAACAGGTCCATTTGTCGGGAATAATGTGAACGATGATTCATCATATTACATTCTCTCATTTTTGTTGTGTCCAATTTTTATGCTCGCAACACCATATTCGTCGCTTCAAGGCATTGCATGGTGTAATCAATGGTTTTGAAATAACCGCTCTACCATAAATATTTGCCATATGCAGTTCACGCACATAGTTTTTTATTAAACTGCTTCCTGTACATGTGTGTTGATCTCAGTTGTTATCTGGGATGCTGTTGTATTTTGTTTTTTGACACAATCCGCTTCAAAACACTTCTGTCTCTGTCATTCAGCTTCGCTTTTCGACTACTGTTGTGCTTTTGAGACGATGTTTTCCCTTGTTTCCAATATACTGATATTACAGTCGACATTGTATTTCTCCCAACACCTAGAAGTGTGGCCGTTATCGTTACTGAGGCTCCAGCAAAACGGGCACCAGCAAAGATGCCTCTATCGAAATCAGAGAGGTCTAATATATTTCGCATCCGACTTCAATATATATATATATATATATATATTTATATATATACATTCTCTGAGAAGAAATTTTTTTTTCTTTCAGCCTAGTCCGAGCTTTGCATTTTGTGTCCAGAGTATCAAATATTACTTTTGCGTGATAAGACTCCCAAAACAACCCAACAAGATTTCACACCCTTTTCCTCGATAAAGATTAAAGTATCATTTTGTAATAAAGAATTGTAGAAAATAAGTATTTACGACTAGCAAACATTCGTCCTCTGGTAGGCATACAATAGTAATAGGTATATGTTCTGGGAAAGAAATTTTCATTTTGGCAATGGCTAATGGCTTAAAATTTACGTGGGATATTTTAAATCATACTAACTAAACAAATTTAATCGTCTTACAAATTTACGAAGAATGCAACATGACACACTATTTTTTATATTATCTACCGTTACTACTTAAAACTTTATTTTATTTAATCCCATTACCTTTGACAACGTATTCACTGTTATTTTTGCCATACTTCTCTTCTGTAATGTTTTGAGAGTTCTTCGAACTTTCAAACGAGTGAATAATTGTTAGTTATAAGCTATATGTGAGAACGTTTCTTTTCCGCACGATTCGACGTTTTGGAAAATTATAGGAGAAGAAATGCGAATACCAATTTTTTTTTGTGATCCGTTTGCTATTTATAATATTTGAAGTTTCAATTTATGTAAATTTAGGATGACCGAATTAGAGCATCTGTTTTATCGGTCCGAACAGACTGAGTGGCCCTTTTGCGATTTGTGCAAGTTTGGTGAGTAGAGTGAGTACAAGTGATTACATTGTCCCAAAATTTCGAGATATAACTAATATAAGACAGTCGACAATACCTACAAAAGGAATAGTTGTGTTCCACTGCGATATAAACTGACTACTTAACCTACCTGCAAATTTCCAGCACACTCTAAGGTGTGGTACGTGCTTCAATAAAATAAATCTCTTTCAAAACATGCTGTCCACAACTCATGGGCTTTAATGCCAGAAGACGTTGTATGCAAATCGTTCTTTAACTTCTAGAATCGCAACTCGAATTTAGCATGTCATCGACCAATGAACAAGTGGAGAACATGCATCAAATGCAGCGGTTGATAAAATTTACAGACCAGGGACAAAAATTTTCTTCGACTCCTTTTTTTTTATACATAACATTAGCCACAACCACCAAACATAAGACAAGTGATAATTACTGTAGATAATTGTAAAATAAATTGCTTAAATAAATTGCTTTACGGAAAAGCTTCAAACCAAGCATAAATGAATGCCATTTAAAGCTCTTAAATGGTGAAAACTAGATACCTAAAATAAATAAAAATTTAAATTTACTAAGATTTTTTTTCTGTTAATAAAAATTAAAATGCAGGATAGAAAATAAAGTACTATTCAAATCTATAAAGCATTAAAACCCAATTAAACCAAACAACTATAATGTTGTGAACTTCAAATTATTAATCACATCACAATATTGTATTGCATCTCAAAGTAAACAACTAACTGTTCTTTAGCTAATAGCTCAGGATCGTTTGGTTTTAAAAGTTGATAATTTCAGTATTACGTCATTCTCTATCTTAAGTCATCAAATCAATAAATACATGAATATCCTGCTAATTGTTTTGTTTACATTCATTCAGTCGTAAACAATAAAAATATTTTTGTTTCTGTAAGACATTCATCGAAGAAATTATTTTGGTACAGACAATTCTGGTTTAAGAAAATTTCTTTCCCAGAACGTATACCTGTTACTATTGCATGCCTACTAGAGGACAAATGTTTGCTAGTCGTTCATACTTATTTTCTTTATTCCAAAAGGACACTTTAATCTTGATAGAGTAAAGGATGCGAAATCTTGTTTGGTTGTTTTTTGAGTCTTATCACGCCAAAGCAATTTTTGATACTCTGGACACAAAATGCAAAAGTCGCAATAGAATGAAAGATAATAAATTTTTTTCTCCGAGAATGAAAATTAGAGAATATATATATATATATATATATATATATATATACATATATATATATATATATATATATATATATATATATATATATATATATATATATATATATATATATATATATATATATATATATATTATCACGCAAAAGTAATATTTGATACTCTGGATACAAAAATTCAAAGGTCGGACTAGGCTGAACGAAAGTAAAAATTCTTTCTCAAAATGCATATTTGATATATTATATATATTCCCCAATATACAATCTTTGAGAAAGAATTTAATGGCTTTCTCGGGAAATCCTCTAAGAAATGATCGAAAAAAGCGTGCTTTTAATCTTGCTAAGGCGGTATTCACTTCTCTTAAAAATTTAAATGCGTAATATATATAATTTTCATATTTTTCAATATGCATTCTTTGAGAAATAATGTTTATTTTTTGTTCAGACTATTCCGACCTTTGCATTTCGTGTATAGCGCATTGAATATGACTTTTTCGTGATAAAATTCCAAAAACAACCAACCAAGTTATCGTACACTTTTGCTCCATCAAGAATAAAGTGTCATTTCGGAATAAAGAATCTAAGAAATTAAATATTTATGATTAGCAAAAGTTAGTCATCTATTAGTCAGGCAATAGTAAAAAGTATTCTTCTGAGAAAGAAATTTTCATATTGGTGATGGCTAACGACTTTTAAAGTTTGTGTGCGATATTTTAAATCGTACTAACTAAACAAATTTTATCGTCTAACAAATTTACAAAGAATGAAACATGACACAATTTTTTATACTATCCACCGTTACTATTTACAACTTTATTTTATTTAATCCTATGTTACCTTTGAGGAGGTACGCACTGTTATTTAAATGTACTCTTCTTCTGGAAAGTTTTGAAACTTCGAAAGATCTTTCAAACGGTTGAGTAAATATCAGTTTACTACAGTAATAAACATTTTGGAAATTCATAGTAAATTAACTAAAGGTACCCCTTATTTTATTACATTTAATGTTCATAATATTTTAAGTTTCTTTTCATGTAAGTTTAGGATGACCGAGTTAGAGCATCTGTTGTATCAGTCCGAATAGACTGAGTGGCCCTTTTGCGATTTGTCCAAGTGTCAACATTCTCCCAAAATTACGTGATATGACATATACAAGACTGTCGCCAATACCTACAACTGTAATAAATGTATCCCAGTGCAATATAAACTCACTACCAAAACTACCTGGAAATTTCCAGCAAACCAGAAGGTGAAGTACGTGCTTCAATAAAATAAATCTCTTTTAAAAAATTTTGTCCTCAAATAATGGGTATTAATGCCAGAGGGCGTTGTATGCATATCGTTCCTTAACTTCCAGAATAGCAACTAGAATTTCGTATGTCACCGAGCAATGAACATGTAAGTTGTTTGAATAAAGTTATCAAATCCCTGTTTAGTGATATCTTGTGCGAAGCGGACGACTAAATATATACAGAATGTGAGGATGAATTTCATGATGTCCAAAACAAAGTAGACCTGATGAAAATTCATCTACGAAGATTCAAGAAACCTGGAACTCAACAGCAATAAACCAGAAAGAAAGAGGCCGTATGTGATTCGGTAAGGTTACCTCGCATTGAAATACCAACCTTCTATGGGGACTTGTCTTCGTCGTTTCATGATCTGTTTCAAGCTACAGTTCACAATACTAATGGACTTTCCAATGCCAAAAATTGCAGTATCTAAAATCGTCACTGAAAGGCGAAGCAGCAACGATTCTTCAATCCATTAGCATTTCAGACGCCAACTACGACAAGGCTTGGGAAATGCTTCGCACTCGATTCCAGAACGAACCCGAATTAATAAAGCACTTCCTGGATAGACTTTGTAATCAGCCAACATTGCAGAGTGAATCTGTGACATTAGACGATCAGCAGATGTTTCCATTAAATATGTCGAAAGTCTAACAATTCTGAAGCAACCGGTAGAATTTTGGGATGCAATTCTAGTTCATATCTTGCGAAAGAAACTTGATCGTGAATCCTTGCGAGAATGGGAACTATCTCAACCCCAAGAATGGAAAAGTACATTCTAAATTTTTAAGAAGTTTTTGGATACTCGTGCTCGTGCAATAGACGCTATAGGAACATCGAGTACAAGACAAACTCCAAGTCGCAGAATTAATATAAAAGTTCAAGGGAAGAAAGGTACGTCCGAATATACTTCACACTTTGGTGCATTAGATAAATGCTTTGTTTGCAACGAAACACATACTATTTACAAGTATTCGAAGCTTCATGGACAAACTGTTCAAGAACAAAATGATCTTGTGCATAAATACAAATTATGCTATAATTGCCTCGTAAAGGACATTACATTTCATCTTGCAAGGCTTGAAATTGTTCGCATTGCAAAGGGAAACATCGTAATCTTTTGCAGTAAATGAATGTGAGCCCATCGGCATCAACCCAAGATATACAAGCAGAGCCAAGTCACATTGCTCTCTCTGGTCAAGTTTCGAAGAAGCATGTCAAGTTCCAGACCATTCTCAGAACTGCTTTGGTGAAAGTATTTGATCGAAACAATTGCCCACAAACATGCAGAGCGCTGTTGGACTGATGTTCTCAATCAACCTTTATAAGTCAAGATTGTGCCCAACGGCTTTGGTTAAAGAGACAAAACTCTAGGGTCAACATTTGTGGACTATCTGCTACACGGATTGGAAATGCTCAGAAAGAATAACACTACGGATTACGTCACAAATATGTCCGAATTCAACTCTTCAAATAGTGTCTCACATACTTCTTAATTGGACTTGCTTACTGCCGCAAGAATCGATCAGCAAAGATCAACTATCCATCTTCGAAAGCCTTGAACTTGCAGATCCAACCTATGACCAACCTGGTAGGATTGATATTCTTCTAGGAGCAGATATCTGGTCCGAAATTATTTTAGGTAACAGAAAACTTTCAACTGACCGAAATCTTGTCGCAACTGAAACAATATTGGGTTGGATTGTAAAGGGAAGGGCGTACCTAAACCTGTTCGAGAATAATCTATCAAACCTGAGAATTGATTGTATCCTTGATAAAACTTTATCACCATTTTGGGAATTAGAATATTGCCCGACCACAAATTCAGAACTTTAGAAGAAGAGGAGTGTGAGAAACACTTCGTTGCGAACACCACCAGAGATGAAAATGTCAGATACGTGGTTCGTTTACCATTCAGGGCAAAGTCGACACCACTTGGGAATTCTCATGCATTAGCAGTGAAACGACTGAAACGAATTGAGAAACGCTTCGAATTTCAGCCTCAAGGGGAATGGTACAAACAATTCATGGAAGAATATCTGTCATCTGAATAAACTGAGTAACAGATTAGCAATTGATATGCAAGTTAAATGCTGGTTAAAAAAACCGGTAGGGTGTCAATTGTCCGCACGTTAAGGTGGTGTCGAAGTTTGAGTGGGGTGAAAGTTCACCTAAGGTTGACTGATATCATTGAGCCGGACCACATATCTTCAGCGCACACATTCCGGGGTCGACCACGTCCACGCCCTATCGTGTTCATCCTGGGCAGATAAGTGTTTTTTGGACGGCATGTCACTAGGCCCACTTCTAAAATTTCTCATTAGAGGCTTTCCCTAGCTTCGGCTAATCCGCTGTGGGTTTTCAGTAACTCGGTACGGAGGGGTCTGCTTCCATTCGAAGGAAGGGGTGAAAGTTCAGGTATTGACCTCGTTATCTGATTTAAAATTACGAGTGTTTTCCTCGGATCTTTCTCTCGGGTTTGATCCAGGACCGTCGAATGTAGCCTTGCCTGATGTGTTGCTCCAATGCGATGTTGATTGAAATACCTATCTTTCTTTTCTCCATCACGCGTTAAGTCTTTGCGAATGGCACAGGTAAGAATGTTCATTTACCCCTCAAAAAAGAAAAAATTTGGATTACAAGTATTCGCACTGACCAAATAGAATTTTTATTCTAATCACCAGTTTCTCTAAAATAAAATATTATTCATACCAAAAGTAACCCCTAGATGCTGTCGTACGTATGCGTGTCTCGTTGTTTAAAATCGATGTATGAAACATTTTCATGAAAAGATGACTGATGTCATTTGAAATTTGTGTGACCGAAGTGAACGAAACTGTTTATTTCCGTAAGCAAATTTCAAAATGTTAGGAAATTTGCAAGAAAGTATTTGTAGACTTTAATAGCTGAATAATACTCGCTAATAGTTAAGATTAGTGGTTAATTATTGTCACATTTCTGGGATCCGCGGATTGCAAAGTTAGTAGAGTTGGCGAATCGGGAACCGGAGGTGCAGGTCTTGATCTAACAAGTAAACGTCCGTGAGAGCTAGTGTACATGGATTCTATCGTGGCTCAAACATGCTCACATCGGTCTTTCGTTGGAATTAATGACAAACCCTCCAGTTGAAATTCCGCGTTACTCTTCAAACCCGGCTACCACGGCTCTATAGAGCTGTCGGGCTGCGGTTTCCAGGTTGGAATAGTAACGGATAAGCAACTGGAGGTATACGAATTTGAATCCAACAAACACCGCCGTGTACAAAGGGGGCTTGGAGCACGTTATATCTGTCGTGGCTTCAAATACACTCACGTTGGCGTGGTGTGGATGATTGGAGGGTGGAGTGCCAGTGCAGGTGTTGCCTACTACTGATTGATTTGGTTATATTCATAAAAATAAACAATAAAATCATTTTTCACATTAAAAAAAATGATTATTTCCTTGAAGTAATGTTTCTATAATCATTGGGGATCTTAATGACGTTATATTGTTCACCTGACACTATGGCAGAGATAATAGAACTCGAATTTTTGCCAAATGTAACTAATTGCGTTTTTTTTTCCATTTTCTTCTTCTGATGTATTCCACACTTTGCTCGTCATGGAACAAAAGAATGGGTTAAATCGGTCGATTGGTATAGGGATTACTGGCACACGAGGTCATATTTGCTCATGTTGCTACAGACACCAGGCATGCAATATTAACTAATACACACGACACCCACAAAGTACCTTTCACTGAACATATAGATAAACATTCAGGGAGGGATTCACCCAACAGGATTCGAACCAGCGCTGCCTACAACTTACAGGCTCTTATGGCAGTGTACATACGCATTGAGTCACGTTGTCCCCTGAGTTCAGTCCGTAGGTATTTCAATTAACGTGACACTGGAGCAACACAACCTAAAGGAAGTGGTCCGTGTTCAACACTCGAAGAGAAAGATCCTTGGGCAGCAGCACATAATTTTTAACCACAGTCAGATGACGAGGTCACGCCTGAACTGGAACCCCGCCTTCTTTAATTTTTCACGACGCAAATAGGATGGGGGCTGATGCCACAACAGATTTACATGTAACACCCCTCTTTTTACACGTTGGACTTTGATTTGATTTGAACTCGAAACCTTCTGTTTGCTATTCTGTTACTCTACCAACTGGACTACCACGGTCCATTATAGAGGTAAGATGGAACAAAATATATACTTTTGTTGAGGAATTATTCGTATCAGAATTCATGCATTGGCATCTATCGATGTTCATTTAGTAGAATACGTAGCAGCTAGAACACAACAACAACTGTTCTTGTAATCTGAATCAATATTGGATGCGATTAAAGAAAAGAAAACGAATTAAATACAGTTATTTTACAGTTCGGAATTATGAATATATTTTCTAAAATTATATATATATATATATATATATATATAATTCTGGGTATTGTATGCATTCTATATAAAAAAAATAGCAGTGATCATTCTGTGAATCTATATTGATAGCAAACAATTACTTAAAATTTAATGGAGATTATATCTTAATTTAAAATTTAGATCGAGGTTCACTACTTCCTCATCCTGATGTTTTTTGCATATAGCTCATAATTATCTTGTTTTATTAAAAGTTTTGGGTGAATATGAAAATGAATTTTTAAAAGTTGATAGTCAACAGTTATTTGTACTTCATAATTCGTTAAATATACTCTCACCTAAAGGAATATATTTAGACCTAATGATTGTCCACAAAATTATAAACCTGACCATGTCACGAAACATATTATTTGGGCATCAACCAATATATTATTAAAAAAATTTTGTGAAGTAAAAAATGTGTGTGATGTATTGGATGCAAATCATAACATCATAATCAAATCAAAAGTAGACATAAATCAAAAGAAGAATCAAAACGTGAAAACTGCAAACAAATATTGAGAATATTAGTCTTGATATTTTTATCTCTTTATTTCCTAATAAAGACGCATCATTGTAGAAGCAGATGTTGTTTAGTATCATTTTGTTATATGAAAGAATGTAGTTTTCACATTTACTTGAAAGTCAAGCATAAATTGCCATATGATGCTTAGTGGATATGTAATATTTAGTGAGAATCGTATATATATTCAGTTCTTCTTTAAAGAACAATAAATCAGAAATAAAATTGCATATAATAAAACTTTTATTCTTATACATTAAGACGTTTATTAGAGAGTTCTTTTTATGTATCTAATATTTGCAGTGGAATGTAGACACAAATTATGCATGGAATAAAGAACTAAAAATGAAACGTAGTGTCAAAATGCAAGAAGTTTTTAATTAGTTTTGTAACAATATTGTATTTAAAATTGTAAAAGAAAATTGAGCTTTTTTTCTGTTTAAAGTATTTTTCTTATTCATTGTCATGTCTTATATAATTATGTATTACACATGTCATGTGTTAAAACTTCAACTGATAAACTACATTGATTAAATATAAATATTGATGGTATGTTATGTGATTTGAAGCATTTGATGTGAATTCTCATGCATTAATTTCTTGCTTAAAGGATAATAAAAATATTATAACTCTAAGTGAAAAAATTGATTGTTTGTCATTTCTTTTGAAAATAAAGCCTATGAAATAGTTTTTATACTGATTATACCAATACCAAAGCATTATTTTTAGCATTTTAAGAAGGAAAATGGGACATGTGCATTAATTTGTAACATAAAATAAAAAACTTCAATAATTTCATTTCAGCAGTTACATTTTATGAGCTGTGGTATCATACTTAAAAATTTGCAGACTTTAAAAAAAGCAAGCAATTTTTAAATTACGTAAATTATGAATATTTGTTGATTGAAACACGGGAATATATCCATAGACAATAAGGAAATAAACAAATGTATAATGTAATAATCGCGGCGATCGTTGACCTACATCCAACACGTCACAAGAGTCGTAGTATGGCCTTTTGTTACAGAAGGCGTTGGGCTAGACTGGCGCTGCCCGTGCCCGTGGTGTAACTGTAAGGCATCTATCAGGTGTCAAATTTTCCGCAGATTTCGAATCAGTTGAAATTTTAAATTTATCTTTTACAATTCCGATTTTACAAAAAAAGTACTAAACAATGCCAGTTTTTTTTGTTCTCCTTGGCTGAAATGGAAGAGGGCAAGAAATGTAATCTGTTTTTTTTTTTTTTTTTTTAACGCAAAGGACAAAAAATGCAAAAATGTGCAATAAGTATTTTTTTTGGAAAGCGAAAGTAGACGTGCGATATGACCGCAAAACATCGATGTTTAAAATTAAAATATTGATGTTGATAATACATCGCCCATAAAACATCGATGTTTTTAAAATTCAGTTTATTTAAACTTTTTCTCCCATTTCTTAAAACTGATTTAGCAACTAGTGATGCGACATCGGCTCCAATACATGGATGTTTTTTATAAAACATCGACATCGATGTTGCATCCCTACTTTTCAGACTCTTCACCCTTGGTCACTTGGTTGCGGATTTTGAAAATTATGCTACTTGGTTATTTTCAAAATTTTATAACAGTACTTTTTTCATTTAAAAATAAATCATCGACACCTTAAAAATATCGACAAGTATAAACATCGATGTTACAAAAACATCGACCCCAATACATCGATGTTAAATACATCGATGTTTAAAAAAAATAATCGATGTTCTGAAAACATCGACATCGATGTCGCATCCCTAGATGTGACATCAATCACTTGCGAAATTATAAAATTCAATTAAAAATGTCTTACATTGAATTTTAATTTAATGTTCTAGATTGAATTTTAAAATTCGCTTCCACCCTAAAATTGCAAAAAATTCGGACTTCCTGTATGCTAAATCCCATTACTGTAGGTGCCATAGATCGGCAGGAATTTGCGTGCAAGAAACAGACAAACGCTTCCTTTTATAACATTAGAGATAATTTCATAAATTACTTACAAGAGGGGTCCTCTAGTGTCCAAGTGCAATATAGTAGAAAGCATTCTCCAAAAGACATTCTCTGAGAAGAAAATGTTTAGTTTGTTGATGGGGCTAACGACTTTTAAAGTTTACGTTGGACATTTTAAATCATAGTAACTAAACAAATATAATCGAATTACAAATTTACAAAGAATGCAACAACACGCAATTTTTTATACTATCCACCGTTACTACTTTGAATTTTTTTAAATTTAATCTCATGTTACCTTAGATGTCGTTTTTAAAAATTTATAAACGATTTACTTCTGGAAAGTTTTGAAGGTTCGAAAGAAATTTCAAATTGAAGAGTGAATAAAAGTTTTAATCTTTATGTGTGAACTTTCCTCTTTAGAATCGTCGTATTGGAAGTACATTAGAAACTAAATGCGAGATGCAAATTTGTTTGTTGTTGTGTTATCTCTATGTTGTTCATAATGTTTAAGTTCTTTTTTATGTAAGTTTAGAAATACCGAGTTATAGCATCTGTTGTATCCGTCTGTACAGACTGAGTGGCATTTTTGCGATTTGTGCAAGTTTGGTGAGTGGAGAGCCAGTACAAGTGTTAACATCGTCTCACCAGGCGTGAGTGGCAGGTGGCGTAACGGTCGGTACGAGCGTAGATTTCTCTCTCTGAGCCGTCTGTGAATGATCATGGTGGACACTCGTGTGTGGGTCGCACGACTGATGGTTGATAGCGATGAATCAGGCACTGTGACAGCTGATTTGACGATCACTCTGTCCTCGCGATCTGTTGTGGCACGCCGCTGATTTTGGATAGTGCCATTTTGCCATGCACGGTATACTTTTACCACGGCGGTACGCAAACAGTTCACAAAATTTGCCGTTTCCGAAATGCTTCCACCCTTGGCCCGAAAGCCAATAATCATGCCCTTTTGGACGTCGGATAAATCGCTACGTTTCTGCATTACTCCAACGATTGAAATGCTTTCCGATGCCCTAGGACATCCTTTATATACACTCCACTGCAATCTGCTGCCACCTCCCTTTTGTGATTGGTTATTTCACGTTGACGTCGAAAGTAGGTGGTGGTCACATTAATGTGACTGGACTGTGTATATAACACTTTAGTCATGTAACGGGATTTGAGCGACAGTCCGGTTTAGTTCGAAAGGGATACTAAAAAGGGATTCTAAAGGGAGATCCTATGACACCTCATAATGTTGAATCGGTGTCAGATAACGATATCATCACCTGTACTGGCACCCCACTTTCCAAATATGCACACTTCGCCAATGTTGTGACATTTCAGGGCTCCTAAGTTTGTTTGGATCGACTCAGAACAGTACAGTTTCCACTTTGCGATTACCGGATGCGCAACATCGGCTTTAAAATTATAATCCCTGCGAATGAACCAAAGTAATGTTAGTATAGGGCTTTCAAGCCGCTAATACAATCGTCGAATACTAAAAGCTCCACTTAGATTACAATAATTTTGTTAAACGTTTCAAAGTCATCATTAACATTCGAAACTAACTGCAGCAATTTTGTATCAAACTTCTAATGCATAACTGCTAAGGCCACATGGAATTAAATACATTTTGTAAAAAATAGTAGCGGTGGATACTATAAAGAAATTGTGTGTGTCGTGGCTATTTTTTGTCATTTTTTAACCCAATTTTACCCTTTGTGTGTGTGTGATTTGAGGTAATTCAGAACTTACCAATCAACCATAAAAAGTTCATTAGGCTGTTCTAAAATAAATATGTTTTTTTCCCTGAGAATGTATACCCGATATCATACGAATATATATACTAGAGGAACATTTTTGTGTAGTTCCAAATGTGTTTTTTGAATTTTTTTATTCCGAACACACACTTGCTGTAACGGAGGTAAGGGGTGGGTTGACCCGGATGAGCGTCGAAAACATTTGAGAAACATTTATGGAACAGCCGTCATCTGTACTTTTGAACCAAAGAAAGTGATACATTCTACACCCCTCTATGCTAATATGACATTGTTTGCATTATTAATTTCTTAATTCAACCCCGATCAACCTTGATATCAAGTACAACCGATAAGCGAATGTCTTACATCGTTAAGGTGCAAATTAAGGATCACCATGGTCTAAATGAGGTTGCATGTACCCATTTAATTTTATAATCTCAGAGAACACAAGAATTTGTAATTCATATGGGTCAATGCATTTAAAAGTTTAGGAACTACTGCTTTTGACAAATTCGCTTATTTTCCCATCACGTGCGAAATTGTGGTAGGATACGGTTATAGATAGTTAGGAATTTAACTAACTACTTTTACATTAGTTATGCGAGATTACCAACAATTTATGCATGATGGAGTTTATCGACACATTTACAGATATGTAAATAGTTTTGGATTTCTCACGGACAACAGTTCGTGAAAAAAGTCTTTGATAAATGTCTAGTTTGCAAGAAATATCATGCAAAACAAGTTGACCAATTAACAAGACAAATTCTAAGTGACAGAATTTCATTTTCAGCCTCTTTTGCGTTTTCGGGTAAGATTTTGCCAGATCAATCATAACTACAATTGACAAGAATAACACAGAAATATCACATATTGTGTTATTTATGTGTGGAAAAACCATAGCTATACATTTGGAGATAGAATTGACTTGTAAAGAAAATTTCCCTTAGGGGACTGATCCCGGACAATAGTCAATACGGTAGGGAATCAAATCCGTAGAAAAAGAACCGAGGACAACACGACGCAATTTTGAAGCAGTCAGACGAGGTGGTCACACGTGAACTGTCACCCCACTCACCAAACTTCTTAACACATCAATGTGAGGATATTTATGTCCCCGTCACCGTCAGTTTTGAAGTGTACCACTCTCTTTTGTACACATCGAACTTCGTTTGTGTCCAACTCTCAACCCTCGGTTTGCTAATCCGTAATTAGTCTAACCGGATGGACTGAATCTTATGAAATCGATTCTCCCTCATAGGATGGGATTGAATTGTTGAAAGCAAAACTAAGCAATTTTATACCATTTGAAGTCTTTTTAACTGTACGATTTTTTCAGACACATCACTAAGGAAATAACACCTTTTTAGTGTAATCTTGTAAACAAAATTTTTTTTTATTGTTTACGTATGAATGAATATAAGCAAAACGATTAGCAGGATATTCATGTATTTATAGATTGGTTGACTTGAGATTGAGAATAACGTAACACTGAAAGTATCAACTTTTAAAACTAAACAATGCTGAGCTATTAGCTAAAGAACAGTTAGTTGTTTACTTTGAGATGCATACAATATTGTGACGTGATT
Organism: Metellina segmentata; assembly: GCA_947359465.1. Lineage (NCBI taxonomy): Eukaryota > Metazoa > Arthropoda > Arachnida > Araneae > Tetragnathidae > Metellina > Metellina segmentata. The sequence goes on from OX375881.1 coordinate 116,580,030, forward strand.
AATAATTTGAGGTTGCCCTACATTATAGTTGGTTGGTTTATACAAGTTTTAATGCTTTATATATTTGAATAGAACTTTATTTTCTATCCTGCATTTGAATTTTTATTTACGGAAAAAGTGTTAGTTAATTAATTTTTTTTTTTCAGAAATCTAGTTTTTTACCAGTTAAGATCTTTAAATTGCATTCACTTATCCTTGTTATGAAACTTTACCGCACTGCAATTTATTTTTTAATGACCTACAATAATTATCACTCGTCTTATGCATGTAGGTTGTGGCAAATTTTATGTATAAAAAAAAAGGGTGTGGAAGAAAATTTTTGTCCCTGGACTGCAAATTTTATCAACCGCGGCATTTGAAGCATTTTGACCCATTGTTCATTACTCGATGACTTACGAAATTCGAGTTGCGATTCTGGAAGTTAAAGAACGATTTGCATACAACGCCCTCTGGCATTAAAACACATGGGATCAGGACGTAGCATTTTTTAAAAAGATTTATTTATTGAAGCACATACCACACCCTACAGTGGGCTGGAAATTTCCAGGTAGGTTAGGTAGTGAGTTTATATCACACTGGAACACAACTATTCCTTTTGTAGGTATTGGCTACTGTATTGTATTAGTTATATATCGTTATTTTGGGACGATGTTAACGCTTGTTCTTTCTCTCTACTCACCAAACGAGCACAAATCGCAAAAGGGTCACTCAGTTTTTTCGAACCGATACAACAGATGCTCTAACTCGATCAAAATAAACTTACATAAAATGAAACTACAGATCCTCAGAATTAATGGATCTCAAAAATGTTATTCGCAGTTATTTTCCTATAATTTTCCATATATATCTTCATATATACCTTATAACAAACATTTACTTAATCGTTTGAAAAACTCTGAAAACTTTCCAGAAGAAACGTAACACAAAAAAGATATAGGGAGTAAGTTATCAAAGGTAACATGGGATTAAATAAAATAAAGTTTTAAGTAGTAAGGGTGGATAGTATAAAAATTGTGTGTCATGTTGTATTCTTCGTAAATTTGTAAGACGATTATATTTGTTTAGTTAATTTGATTTAAAATATCCCTCATAAATTTGAAGTCGTTAGCCATCACCAAAATGAAAATTTCTTTCCCAGACCGTATACCTGTTACTATTGCATGCGTACTAGAGGACGAATGTTTGCTAGTCGTAAATGACACTTTAATCTTGATGGAGGAAAAGGGTGTGAAATCTTGTTTGGTTGTTTTGGGAGTCTTATCACGCAAAAGCAATATTTGATACTCCGGACACAAAATGCAAATATCGGACTAGGCTGAACGAAAATAAAAATTCTTGCTTAGAGACTGTATATTAGAGAATATACACTCTATAACAAAAAAAAGAGGCACCAAGAAAGAATCATCCCATTGTTTTGAAATTTCGTATGCAAAAATGATTGACCAAATATGCAAATGATTAAATTTTGGTGTCCAATTAATTAAATGATGCGAACGAAGGCTACGGAGATGCGTTCAGGCGAATAGACGTGCAACTGTTGAGCAACTGACTGCCCAGATGAACCAAGGGACTACCAAGAGTGTATCCTCAACAACGGCATGCTGCGCATGGGCTTCCGCAGCAGACGCCTGGTTAATGCACCTATGCTGACTGCTGTTCATCGGCGACGAAGGCTGGAATTTGCACGCCAGTACCGCAACTGGACGTGCACAGAGTGGCGACAGGTGGCTTTTTCCGATGAATCACGTTTTATGCTCCATCGGACAGATGGACGTTGGCGTATACGGCGTGAAACGTCTGAAAGCAAACACCCTGCAACAATTTCCACGGATCCTCAACCGCGTAATATAGCGCAGCTGGCCACGGCAGTGGAGTCGGCATTGCTCAACATCCCAGTGAACACCTTCAGAAATCTAATTAACTCTCTTCCTTCACGTCTCGCAGCGGTCCGCTCTGCCAAAGGTGGTTATTCTGGCTTTTGACAGGTGGTCACATTAATGTGACTAGACTGTATATTTCTAACTACCGACTGGCTTTTTAAACCGGTTTTGTAAAAGCCAGTCGGTTCTTAAAAATACAGTTGTTCAATTCTTTAATTAATTTAAAAGTGGCCTTTAAAATTATTCTTTACAGTTACGAAAGGAAGTTTCATTTACATAGCACTCGAGCAAACAAACGGGATTTGATAATTCTTCGGGATTAATCCCATAGTGAAAGATCTCAAGACATCTCTTAATTTTTAACCACCAGTCTAAAAATAAGATTGCTCCCGACACTCCAAACATACGCACATGGACAATGGTAGGACATTTGGGACCACATATTTTGACGTTCAGCAGCACTTACTCGTTCGTATTAAAATCATGTTACGAATCTGCAAGTTAATAATGACACGGCTGTTAATTTGGTGTTAGATAATGCTGTGTTGTCAATATACAAATTAAAGGCAAATACTCGCTTCTTAAATATCGTTCTCTGAGATTATAAAATTAAATGGGTACATGCGACCTCATTTAGACCATGGTGATCCTTAATTTGCACCTTAACGATGTAAGACATTCGCTTATCGGTTGTACTTGATATCAAGGTTGATCGGGGTTGAATTAAGAAATTAAAAATGCAAACAATATAATATTAGCATAGATGGGTGTAGAATGTATCACTTTCTTTGGTTCGAAAGTACAGATGACGGCTGTTCCATAAATGTTCCTCAAACGTTTTCGACGCTCATCTGGGTCAACCCACCCCTTACCTCCGTTACAGCAAGTGTGTGTTCGGAATAAAGAATTTCAAAAAACACATTTGGAACTACACAAAAATGTTTCTCTAGTCTATATATTTGTATGATGTCGGGTATACATTCTCAGAGAAAAAATATATATTTATTTTAGAACAGCCTAATGAACTTTTTATGGTTGATAGGAAAGTTCTGAATTACCTCAAATCACACACACACAAAGGGTAAAATTCGGTTAAAAAATGACAAAAAATAGCCACGACACGCACAATTTGTTTATAGTATCCACCGCTACTATTTTTTTTAAATGTATTTAATTCCATGTGGCCTTAGAAGCTAAGCATTAGAAACATGATGTAAAATTGCTCCGATGACTTTGAAACGTTTAACAAAGTTATTGTAATCTAAGGTGAGCTTTTAGTATTCGACGATTATATTAGCGGCTTGTAAGCCCTATACTAACGTTACTTTGGTTCATTCGCAGGGCTTTTAATTTAAAACTTGTGGTAAGTTTAACGTAACCGATGTTGCGCATCCGGTAATCGCAAAGTGGAAACTGCACTGTTCTGAGTCGATCCAAACAAACTTAGGAGCCCTGAAATGTCCCAACATTGGCGAAGTGTGAATGTTTGGAGAGTGGGGTGCCAGTACAGGTGAGGATATCGTTATCTGACACCGATTCAACATTATGAGGTGTCATAGGATCTCCCTTTAGAATCCTTTTAGTATCCCCTTCGAAGTAAACCGGTCTGTCGCTCAAATCCCATTATATGACTAAAGTGTTATATACAGAGTCCAGTCATATTAATGTGGCCACTACCTACTTTCGACGTCAACGTGAAATATCCAATCACAAAAGGCAGGTGGCAGCACATTGCAGTGGAGTGTATATAAAGGATGTCATATGGCATCGGAAAGCATTTCAATCGTTAGCGTAATGCAGAAACGTAGCGATTTATCCGACATCCAAAAGGGCATGATTATTGGCTTTCGGGCAAAGGGTGGAAGCATTTCGGAAAGGGCTAATTTTGTTAACGGTTCGTGTGCCGCAATGGTAAAATACCGTGCATGGCAAAATGGCACTATCCAAAATCAGCGGCGTGGCACATGTGGTGCACCACGGACTATAGATGACAGAGGCGAACGAAGGCTACGGAGATGCGTTCGGGCGAATAGACGTGCAATTGTTGAGCACCTGACCGCCCAGATGATACAAGGGGCTACCAAGAGTGTATCCTCAACAACGGTTCAGCGAACGTTGCTGCGCATGGGCCTCCGCAGCAGACGCTCGGTTAATGCACCTATGCTGACTGATGTTCATCGGCGACGAAGGCTGGAATTTGCAATCCAGTACCGCAACTGGACGTGCACAGAGTGGCGACAGGTGGCTTTTTCCGATGAATCACGTTTTATGCTCCATCGGACAGATGGACACTGGCGTATACGGTGTGAAACGTCTGAAAACAAACACTCTGCAACAATTGCCATAGATCCTCAACCGCGTAATCTAGCGCAGCTGGCCACGTCACTGGAGTCGGCATGGCTCAATATCCCAGTGAACACCTTCGGAAATCTAATTAACTCTCTTCCTTCACGCCTCGCAGCGGTCCGCTCTGCCAAACGTGGTTATTCTGTCTTTTGACAGGTGGTCACATTGATGTGACTAGACTGTGTATATTACTAACTACCGACTGGCTTTTTAAACCGGTTTTGAAAAAGCTAGTCGGTTCTTAAAAATACAGTTGTTCAATTCTTTAATTAATTTAAAAGTGGCCTTTAAAATTATTCTTTACAGTTACGAAAGGAAGTTTCATTTACATAGCACTCGAGCAAATAAACGGGTTTTGATAATTCTTCGGGATTAATCCCAAAGTGAAAGATCTCAAGACATCTCTTAATTTTTAACCACCAGTCTGAAAATAAGATGGCTCCCGACACTCCAAACATACGCACACGGACAATGGAAGGACATTTGGGACCACATATTATGACGTTCACCAGCACTTACTCGTTCGCATTAAAATCATGTTACAAATCTGCAAGTTATTAAAAACACAGAAGTAATTTAGGTCTTAGATAAAAATGTGTTGTCAATCTACAAATTAAAGGCAAATACTCGCTTTTAAAATATCGTTATTGCACATAAATGTAAAAATTAAGAGGTATTAAAATGAATAGATGTTTTGTGACGTTCAAGCACTTCAGAAATTTCATACTAAACTTAAAGTCTTTAGTCGAATAAAACTTTTAATTAAAAAATAAAAAAATGAAAGGTATGAAAATATTTTGTTAAAGTTCATGAAGAAGTTTTTATTTTTCTTTACTATTAAAAAATGTTTACAAATTAGTCAAAAATCCTCCTTTTGTGTCTATACGCAATGTTCTGGAATACATTGTCCAAAAAACTATTTTGGAACAGCCAATTCTGTTTTTAAAAAAAATTAGAAAATTTTCGAATCGCACTAAAATATCGTTTACTAACTTTACTCATAACGGCCCTAAAAGATATTGTACTATCCTCCACTATTATTAAAAGAAAAATTTTAAATATTTGATATAAAATAGGAGTAAAAATTTGTTATTAAGCTTCAATGTTTGTAAGAACATTTAGGTTAGAATTTAAATTTATACTATATGCGATCTTCGTGAGAAGGTTATGTTTAAATCTTAGGAATAAATTTTGAATATTTATATAGAAAAATACATTTTGTCTAGAAGTGACAGTAAAAAAGTGTTTTCCTAAGGTTAAGTTTCAAAATATTGAGCCCTATTTTCAAGTCTAATTGCTTAAAGTGCAATGTGTGGCTTTAAACTTAGACGGGGAATTGATAGCCTAATTGGTTGAGTTCGAGTTTGAGAATCCATCCAAAGATTATTGGGACCTGAAATGTCTTTAAGAATTTGCGTGAAACCTACCTGCATTATACACTACCCTACAATAATGAACCGAACAGCAAGATGTGATGGTATAAGTGAAAGAATATAGCGTTTAATACAGGGATGGTCATCTACGTACTTCAATTACACTTGCAACCCTTCTGGGTATATTTTCAACAAGGTTTTCATATACTGCTATATGTATTTAATTCTATTCCTGCTGCAAAAATGTTGCCAGCTCAGCTGTAGATTTCGGACGTGAATCCCTGGTCCGTAAGCGTCTCTCTAACTTGTCCCACAAATCTTCTAAGGGGCTTAGTTCGGGACTGTGAGCAGGCCAGGGAAGATATCTCATATCTTGATACAACTGCTTGACAGAGGGTGCATCATTACATGGGGCGTTGTAGTCCTGGAAGTAACATTCGTCCATTCCATAGAATTACCTGAGCTTAGGAAGAACCCATTTGTCCAAAATGTTCATGTAGGAGTTGGCGTTCAATTGACTAGGAACAACATACAAAGGTCCCAGACCATACCACGAAAAACACACCCAAACCGAAAACGTTTCATATCGCAAACCTGACACATGGGCTGCTCCAAGATCGGTAAGAGCTTTTTGATTATCTCCGTTAGATTTTAATATTTGAAATGATTTTTTCTTTCCTTTTTAGAAAAAGAGAAGGGTTGTAATCGCAACCCGTATTGGCATGAAACCCAGGCAAGCTGGAACCCACTGATGGTCTTAATTCAGTAGACAGTTGTGATATGTTTATAAACCTTTTTGTAATTCCGTTGCCATACTCCATGACAATTGTCAGACTGTCACACTGCAGATGATCCATATTGCCGAGCATTATAATTAAAACATCTGAATCGCAAGATTTAATTAGGACGCTAGTGGAAAAATCATTATTAATTTTACACACATGATGTACAATTTTTGTGTCTGCTTCCTCGTGATCGTCACAAGACAATTCATCATTTTTTGCCATAATTACAGCATCATTTTCAATCCTCTAAGAGCAACACTGATCATAACTTAAATTAATTACTGTGGTACCAATAAATGGCGCCATTTCTGGTGTTGTCCAGTGGTCTATTAAAAATCTTAAAAAAGCCTGCTTGAATTTAATGATTTTTAGCTCGTTTCTGAAATCTGTTGGATGTACTTGCATCGGACCAGTAATTTTAAAATCCATACTGTTTACTTCATTCCGTAGTGCGCGTTCGTAATCTTTAATCGATGGGGGAAAATACTGGTAAAAAATTACGTCAACACGTGGAGCTTTGGTCACTTTTAGAGTTTCCATAATTGTTTTGGAAAATGTTGCCGAATGTCGCTGGCATATCACGCATGGTATGTAAAAGATATAAACCATCAACTATTACGATGTCAAAATCTTTAGGTATGTTTCCAGGTTTGTGATTTTTATCAAAAACTTCTACTATTGCTGATTTTTTGGTTTTGCAAATGGTCCTATCGAAATGGCATAAGGACATCGGAATCGTTATGATTGGATAACATAAAATCTTCTCAAAATATACACTGTAATCCAATGATATACTCAGCATCCTTCCTTACAAATCCCGTTGTATCCGTATTTCTGGTAAATTATTACCACTTTCTATTCCCCTTTTTTACAGTTTCAGCAGAAAAATTCATAATGTGTACTCTTGTAATTGGTTTTTCTAATCTATCGGTTGATTCTGAACACTCGGAAGTGTTGTTGATGATTGTTCTGTGTATTGTTTCATCACAGCTAAAAAATTTCTGTAACATTGAACATGGTACCCTTTTCTTGTAGTTACATCTGATGGTAGAATCACTTTAGCAAAGTTCAAGCCGTTTTTTTGGCGAATTTTTAAATGTTTATGCACTGTGCTAGTCTTTTTTTCTTTAAAAATAATCACTTTAACATTATTGTTTTTTTTACAAATTACACGACTCAAAGTTTTTGGTTCCATTGTACATTAATGATATATCTCTCTATATTAAAAAAAAGTTACCGCCGCCGCCGCCGCCGCCGCCGAAGAATTGAAATTTTTGTTGTTTAGCTCCATTCTTAGACGGTTTCCCGAGAAAGTACTGATCGGAAAAATATGAAATTAACATGCTTTGTTCTTCATCGTATTCCCTGGATAATTATTAAGATTTTTTTCCGATGCGGCTATTAGTTTAGGTTTTATTAAGTGTTAAAGTTGAAGAAGTGAAATTTCTTCCGCGAGTGAGCAAAACACATTCAAAATTTCAGTCTTTAATCGTGAGTTTTTTTTTAAGAGTACCTCTCAACGTAAATTTTTGCAGCTCGTCGAGTTTTTTTTGAAATTTAAATGTGGTTCTTGATAATATTTTTTTGAAATTCGGGAAAAATCGGGACATTTTTGTTACTTTTTTTTAAAACTGCCGTATCTATATCTAATTACTATTAGTTTTTAATTTTTAAAATATCGCAGTATACCTCAGAATATACTCTTTCTTACGGTACTATTATTTTTGAAATCGGTTAATAATTAAATTGGATGCGATCAAAAGTTCGTGATACAAAATTCGGAATCTTCGGATATTTTCGCTACGTTTTGTTAAAACCGTTATGTCTACGGCAAAAACCATTATTTTTTAAATTTGAGAACATCACTGAATACACTACATTACACTCTTTCTTATGGTACAATTATTTTTCAAATTGGTTAATAAACAAAATCGATGCAATTAAAAGTAGGTCATACAATTTTCGGAACTTTCAGATCGTAACTTCCGATACAAAACTAAAATGGTCATATCTATATAGTATTACTGTTAGTTTTTAATTTTAAAAATATTGCAGTATACCTCACAATGTACTCTTTCTTACGGTACAATTATTTTTAAAATTGGTTCATAAATAAATTCGATGCAATCAAAAGTTGGTGACACAAATTTCGTATTTTTCAGTTCGCATAGCTGGTTCGGCAAACAGCAGTGGGTTGCATTTTATACTATCGGGTTTGCCAGATATCAAATTTATCGTAGCAACAATTGCCATAAAAACGATTTCTTTTTATTTGGCGAGGAAAAAGGCTCGCTTTTTTCCCTCTGTTTTCAAGACAGTTTACCGACAAAGTACAATGTATTGATATTAACACTGTTTACTTAAAATTGTACAGGGAACAAGATACAGAAGATTTTTTACTGATGCGGCTATTAGTTTAGGGTGCATTAAGTGTTAAAGCAAAAAAAAGTGAAATCAATTGCGAAAGAAGTATTGGTTTGAGAAAGCAAACCAAACGGGATTGCGTAGCCCTCGCTGTGACGTCATGTACCGGAAAGTGAAATCAGCATAATACGAATTATTCAGATAGTTTCACTCTGTGAAAGGAATGTTGGTTTGCGAAGCAAACCAAATGACATCTGTGAAAGGAGTGTTGGTTTGCGAAGCAAACCAAATGGGATTGCGCAGCAATCCCCGGGGGTTGGCGAGCGTAAGCGAGCAGGGGGCGGAGCCCCCTAGTAACCTATAAAATACGTAGTCCTCTATAAACACAATTATTATCATTATAATAATTAATTATTACTATGTATACATAGTTAAATACATGTGCGTATGTCAATACTTAAAATATAGTAACACAACTGTATTTTAAAACCTCAAAAAACAGAATAACAGTGAACTTAAAATAATTTTCAGCGTGGTCATATTTGCGTGAAAAAAATAAACTTCTCTAAAATGCTTTCCAAGCAGCCTGAGCTTCACAATAAACTAGAGTCACGTGGTTCCTCAACAACTAATCAAAGACCGGCGAGTCAGGGACCTGGTAGCTGCCAGCATCCAGCCGATACTTATATAAAATTTTTATTTGCGTCGGGTAGTTATTTAAAACCGTCGTATTCGTCTGGCTTTTTGCACATAATTTCAATAATAATTAATAAACATAATATAAAAATTTCAGAGTGCCTAAAGAATATTTTTTTCCGTTCATTATGATACAAGTTCGGGCAGTCGGGTTATACTTTAAAACCGTCCAAACAGTCTGGGATTCTTATTTTTGGATTCTATAAATGCTAAAATAAGATATTAAAAAAATTTCTAAGTGCCTAAAGGATACTCGGTGTGATTAATTTTTTGCAAATGTTAAATGCTGCGCAGTAGCGAAATAACCACAAACGTCGTTCCCGATTCTCAATTCCTTATTCAACTACCATTGATTTACTACTATTTTAAAATTTCACAGTGCCTAAAATACCTTCCCCAAATTCGTAATCAGCTCTTGGACTATAGTCCAAGAGATGTCGGGCTGCGGTTTCCCGGTTGGAATTGGTAATTGGTAATTTTTTGTTAACGTCGTACTAGCGTACCACAACGGGCTATTGACGACGGTGCGGTATCAACCCCTTAAGAGAAAGATTCGAGGACACCACCACGTAATTTTTAACCATGGTCAGATGACGAGACAACACCTGAGCTAGCACCCCACTCTCCAGATTTCCACACCAACCCAATGTGAGGACTTGAGGCCACGACAGATTTAAGCTGCACCAGCCGCCTCTACACCATACGCTTACAAACATCCATGCTCTGACCCGGATTCGAACCAGGAACCATCCAATCTAGAGTATAATACCTTAACCACCAGATCGGATGGAAGGAGCCAATGAAATGTGGAAATAATAAAAACCTCTCTCCACACAGGAGCTATGTGCAATAACGTCGGGCAAGCATTCTGTAGGAGATAAATGTTTTTTTGCTTGCACAGCCTACCGACATTTAAAAATTTGTTACGAAATGTAGAATCACCCAAAGTGTGAAATAAAATCGGCTTACAAATTTACAAAGATTGGCTTTATAGCAAAATTGTATACAATCCACCACCTTTACTAAAATATAATATTTCTTAAATTGGAGGCTACACTCTATACTGTTAATGAAAGTGTGTTTGTAAGAACTTTAAATTAATTAAATGCTGTAGCACATATATGAAAGAAACTGGCGTTTTTACGACATCGAAAGTAGCTGTTATATTTAAATCGTAAAAAAGAATTACTGAAGAAAACAGTTGATACACCTTTGAATTTGCAGACTATCCGGTCTGGTGGTTAACGTGTTAGATTCAAGATAGGAAGGTTTTTGGTTCGAATCGGGGTCAGAGCGCATGGATGTTTGTAAGCGTATGGTGTAGATGTGATGGTGAACCTTAAAACTGTCAAAACATCCTGCTCTGGTCACAAAGATTTAAATTAAAATTTTATTGAAATAGAAGTGGTCAATTGTATAAACATTGTGTGTGTTTGTCATGTTCGAAAAAATGTTTACTTTTGAAGGAGTCTTTGATTCTCAAAGGTTTATGTGAACCGCTGTGTTCGATGCATGTCAACAATATGTATATATCTCGATCACATGCCCAATTCGAGTTGTTATTGAGATTGTTTAAGAAAGATTTGCATACAACCCCCACTAGTATCTAAGCCAATGAGGACATAACATGTTTTCAAAAATATTTATTTTATTAAATTTCGTACTACCTTTAAGCTTGCTGAAAATTTCCACGTACGTTAGGTAGCGAGTTATGTCGGATTGGAACACAACCTGGTATTGGCGACAGTACGATATCAATCTCGAAGGGAAACATAGAGAAAAATTTGCAGTTTTGGCCCCTTGTCAACACTTGAACTACCACGTCACTGTCAAAACTTGCCCACTACACATTAGTGAGTGCCCTTCAGTCTTAAATTGGATCGACACTAACTGCTGTGCAAACTCGGCCACTGTTAACTTACCTTAACCAGGAAAACTTAATAATAGATGAACTGCAAATGGATCACAAAAACAATGTTAGCACAATTAGATACTGTTGCACAATATACCAGAAAATTCTTCATTGGATTCAAAGTTTTACCTAACTCACGAAACTTATTAGAACGGATATACAAGAAAAATCTTCAACATGAGCGTATATTTTCAGAGTTAACATGGTATAAAAACATATTTAAACAGTAGCGGTGGATTGCATTCAAAATTGAAACTGATCTTTTTTGTAAATCTGAAAGACAGTTCTATTGATGAAGTAAAATCAATTCAAGAAATATTCTAAGCAAGCTTTAAAGGTCATTAGGCATCACCATAATAAAACAGTCAGTAGTTAGTTTAATATATCACTTGAGCAACACAGAGTGTTAATTACTGATAAGTGCTTTTAGTGTTACCTAATGAACTTTAAAGTTTGCTTAGTATATTTCTTGAATTGTTTTAACTTCATTAATAGAACTGTCAAAAAAATTTGCAAAAGAGATCAGTTTCAATTTCGCATGCTATCCACCGCTATTATTTAAATATGTTTTAATACCATGTTACTGGAATTTTACGCTACAAATTAAGCATTTTGATTTTGCGAATATTCAAATTAAGGGAACATCGTACCTTTCGAGCCAAAAATTGATCATATTTCTGTACCGTTTACGACTCATCATAAATCAACTACCTTTACTCATTTTTGAATGGAGTTTTGATAGGTTCCATAATAAAGTACTAACTTTAAAAAAATGGTAAAATATTTGTAATTCAGATAAAATATTTTTTTAAACAGCATAAAATGTAAACACAAAAATAAAAATAATTTATTGGCTAACATCTTGCTTCCCGCAAGATAATTTTTGAAATATATACAGTAGAATCTAAACTTTTATGTCAAATTAAAGCTAAATAATACCTTTATATTGCAAACCTCAAAATTTAAAATTATCTAGTATTTTAATATTATAAAAAAATTAAAATTTCATAAAAAATTTAAATTATTGAAATTTTTGTCTTTATCATGCTATATATTAAAATGTATGCTTCTAATTAATAAATTGGAGGTTCACAGAATTAAGATCCATAAGTAGAACATACATGTGAAATATTATAGCTCTACAATTATATTTTTTTGTAATATTGTGGGAAAGTCTAAAAATCAGAAACTGAGAAAATCAAGTTTGAAGATTGAATTTCTATCATGCAAAATGTCATGAAAATCTTAGGGTTTAAAATGCTCCTGCTACATATGTAGGACCTTCTATTTCTGCCAAATGCTCATTTAAAGCTTTTATTCTCATTCTGTGAGCTCTACGGTCCTCTAGTGTTGATGACCTACATTTAATTTCTGCACTTTTCAAACACGACAAATCAGATTTTTTAGCAGAGATGTATGCAAAATGTCCTACCTGCAGGCCTAGACATTTCAAAATGCTCAGACGACCTGCCATTCCATCATTAAAAATTACTAATGCTTCGTTTATTAAAACGTAATAACAGTTTTAGATGATCCGGATGTTTTCGGATAATACTTCCAAACATTGGAATTAAAAGACCCATTAGCATTTTGTGTCTTGCCACCAAGACATTTTTTTAACAACTTGGGTGCTAATAGTTCTGCAAATGTAGGTTTAATTGCATCCATTACAGGTACTGGCACAGTTTTCTTGTGTATGTAGGAAACACTTGTGTCAAATTGGGATCTTTGATACTCACACCATGACGTGGGACCGTCAGATTGTTTCCCTTAGGAATGCTGAATCCCAAGAAAACGACGTTTCTTTCTGCGTAAATCACCAGATCTACGATCTGCTTTGCCAGACATTTTAACAGGATTTATAAAATGACTATTTATATCAATAACAAAAAATTGCAACGTCTTTCGAAAGCTAAGACAGAAGAGAGCACATGAAAGCAATTAGCTGTTATTCTTGGATTGTTATTCATCTTTCAATCAAGTTATCCTGGTTAAAGTTATCAAGTTATCTTTCAATTGTTATTCTTGGAGTTGAACAATTCCTTCTCCCTGTTAAATAAATGTATTACATAGATCAGCAGAGTGGCTGAATATAAAATAATTACAAGGATGCTTTCCATTCCGAAATCGAAACTAACTACATTCGACTCACTATCACAAGGTCAGTCAGTATTGACATTTACGTTTTTTATTGCTGTAAGCGTAATTTTCGTCGGATTTCGATGCAGTTTGTTTTAAAATGCTCCCAACATTTCAACTTATTTTTCAAAAATACTTTTGAAAAATTTTTTGAAGGGTACATGGTACTATATCCCCTTAAGAACTTAAGTATAACACTTTCAAACAAAAAAAAATCGTCATCTGACCGTGGTTCAAAATTACGAGGTGTTGTCCTCGGATCTTTCCCTTAAAGGGACTGATCCCGGACCGTCGTCAATAGCCCGTTGTGTTGCTCTAGCACGACGTTAACTAAAACTTACTTACTTCAAACAAAAAAAACGAATGGATAATTTTGTAGTGTATTGTGTAATAATAACTACGTGTGCCAACTTTGATTTTTTGAACCATTATCAGTTCATCAATGTTGAAGTTTAACTTATAACTAGGGGGCTCGCTAACGCTCGGCAACCCCCGGAGGATTGCGAAGCAATCCTCATTCGTTCGCTGGGCGAACATACAGTCGCTTCGCTCGCATCAATGAAGATGTGTCCTAACAGAAGGTATTGTTTACAAAACACGATTTTCCAAAAAAATTACTTTTCAAATCCAAATTTGCAGTAATACAGAAAAGATAAATGCAGTACCTGTAGAATTAGAATTCAAATGAAAACTTTGAGGAAATTTTTTTTGACTCGAAATATGAGCGCTGATTTGGAAACTGAATACCCAGCATGCTGTTTGTGTGTGTATTTACGCCAGCACTCGAACCACCCACATTTAATCATCGAGTTTGCTGTCGAAAGTTGTAGTGCAAGCGTCTTGAACTATAATTGTTGGCCCTGAAAACTACCGTTTTTTAAATGGCCCTGAAAAGATCCTCTGTTTATTATTTTTCTATTATAAGCTGCAACAGCTCGACAAAAATTAATTTTTTTCAATAAATTTTCATCCTACTAGGGGGCGCACCCCCTGCTCGCTAACGCTCGCCAACCCTCGGAGGGGTTGCTTTGTAATCGTCATTGGTACGCTGCACGAACATGCTCGCTACTGTCGCATTACTGAAGACATGTGCCTAGCAGAAGGAATTGCTTACAAATATTGTATTCCAAAAAGAAATATTTTTCAAATATAATTTTTTTTGAATGACCGAAAAGTTATAACAGTACCTCTGGAATCATAATTCAAATGAAAACTTTGATCAAATTTTAATTCGAAATGTGAGCGATGCTTTGGAAATTGAATACCCAACATGTTGTTGGTGTGTACATTTCCCCAGAACTCGAGCCACCTACACTTTATTATCGAGTTTGTTGTCGAAAACTGTAGTGCAAGCGTCTTATTAAACTATAATTGTTGGCCCTATATTTCAAATGGCCCTGTAAAGATCCTATGCTTTCTTTGATTTCTATTATAAGCTACAACATCTCGACTAAAATTCTTTTTTTTTTCAATGAACTTTCATCCGATAACGCTAAAAATTCAATTGACGTGGCTTCGTAATAATCAAACAATGGTACAATGTTGCCAAAACGCGATAAGAAGTAACTTCTTTTTTGCGTGCCACGTAAGAGAATTATATATATAGACGGTTAGTTTAGGGAGGACAAGCTTGCGCATTCGTTGGTGTCGTTCCAAGATGAGACTAAGAGGGTCTCACTTCGGCAAGGTGCCGCAACGCAAGTGCGGTCTGATATTTTTTTTTCTAATGGCGGGCACATTTGACCGAAGTCATTGGCCACTACAAGGCCGGAAGTGATGGCCACTTGTGAAGCAGCACCCAGTGGGAGGACCATCATTGCTCCTAACAATTACTTCGTAATTTTGCACCATGTTCAGATGACAAAGCAACACCTGAGATGGTACACGCTTACAAACATCCATGCCCGAACCCGGATTCGAACCGGGGACCTTCCGATCTAGAGGCTAACACCTTAACCACTATACCGGTTGGTCCCGGGGCATGAGCTCTGCTACCGGGCGCGTCGGCAGGTGGCGGATAGCCGAAAGTCCTGAGCCGAAACATACTCAGGATATCCCCGAATATTGAATAAGGGGGCGCGGACCAGCTTCCGTTAACCCAAAGTGTTATGCGACCCGTGCTGATGGGTGTATGGTACCGACGGTTAACTGGTGCCTTTTACGGAGCCTCCTAGAGTGCTTGGCGACCTCTAGGAGTAATTTGCCTTACCCTGGTATGCAGGCTCTGGCGGGGTGGACTGCATAATTCCTGCGGAATATACACCAATCTATGGAAAAAAATAATGAAAACAAAAACCAAACCACCGACTCCAAAGAGGAAGATAATCAGACCTTGATGGAGACCCAATCCTCAGGATCAGGCCCTGCAACCCCACAGACAGACCTTGAAGGAGATCGAGATCTCCAAAAGATAGTCTTGGGGCTTGACAGGATTGATATACAGAGGAAAAAAAATCTCTGGGGCTGCCAAAAAAAGGCTGACCAAAGAAAGGAAGTTAGCTGAGGGTACATGGGTAGAGAACAGACCCAAACCAAAAGCCAAAACCACTCCAAAGGGAAAGGAGTTACAGACCCCTATCAGGCCCTCTACCAAGAGGCCAAGGTCGGATGGTAGTACTCCCCACTCTCAGCAGAAAATGTCAACAAAGAGGGCTAAACCCGGAAACGGGTCAGACCCTAGTTATAGTGACACCTTATCGGCTGTGAAGATGGCAGTTGTCGTGGAAGGATATCCAGACCAGAAACTGTCAGAAGAACAGCTGATGACCTTCCAACTAGACGCAATGTCTAAGATTGAGGGCGTTCCTCCGGGAACAGGACCTCAATTCAAATATTGTCGTCTGGAAGGAGGAGCTATAATTATCCTCTGTGCCGACTCTAACAGCAGCCAATGGCTGACCAGAACTGTTAGAGAAATGTCACCATGGAACGGCTTGTCCCTCCTTGTTGACGAGGCACGCAAAATAGTTAAAACCAAAAAATTTATAGCCAAGATCCCAGCTATATACAACAAGTTCTCCGGTAAAGAGATTCTACAAAAAGTAGAAGCTCAGAACGGAGGACTAACTGCCACAGAATGGGGAATCCTCAACCAAAAATCTGGTAATGAGGGTAGAACCATTGTGGTAAGTATTCCAGAACAAGATGCCAAGACCTTGATGGGTAGAGAATGTAAATTCTACATAGGCTTTACCCAAGTGCAGGCTAGGGCTCTGGAAAAACCTGCTACAGCTTCCACTGACAATGTCAATGAAGCTCCTGCAGGCCAACCTGCAGCATAAACGACTTGCTGCAGCCAACCTCAGTGGGGTTTTCCGGACTGAGGGAATCCACATTGCCCTAATCCAAGAACCCTGGCTGTACAAAGAAGGCATCAGGGGATTAAAGGACAGTGGAGGTAAGTTAATTTATGATTTTGCAAGCTCCTCTCCAAGAGCTTGCTTACTTATTAACAACAACATCGATGCAATGCCGATCCATGAACTTTGTTCTAGGGATTTGGCAGTAGCAAAGATAACTCTTCATAATGGCGGGAGAACCAAAGAAATCTTGATAGGCTCTGGGTACCTGCCATATGAGGAAAAAGATCCTGTGAGTGCAGAGCTGAAGAGATTGTTGACAGCGTGTGCAGAACAGCAATCGGGATTGATTCTCGGTTGTGATGTGAATGCACACCACACAATCTGGGGCAGCTCCAATATCAATGACAGAGGTGAAGCTCTTTTAGACTTTGTACTTGAAAATAACCTAGATATCTTAAATGTAGGAAACAAACCGACCTTTATAACCAGTGTAAGAAAGGAAGTACTTGATATAACCTTAGCCAGCCCTGAACTAAGTAGTTATATTCACAATTGGCATGTTGATGAGAAGCCTTCAATGGCAGACCATCAATTTATCCACTTCTCACTGAAATCTGAATATCACTGGGAGAAGACGTTCAGAGATCCCAAAAGGACGAACTGGACCTTTTTTTACAATGAACTCCAGAATTACCTGGAGGACTTCTCTCGGAAAATCTATGATACTTACGATCTAGAACTGTTCGCAGACGGCCTGCAGCAGGCAATCTATATTTCATATACAAATAACTGTCCCCTGCTTCTAAGGAAAGGCAAACAACCTAACTCATGGTGGAACCAAGACCTTATGAGGCAGAGGAAGACAGTAAGAAAACTTTTCAGGAAAGCAAAGAAATCTGGCAAGTGGGAAGAATACAAGTGCCTACTTTCAGAATACAACAAAGCTGTTCGAATGGCCAAAAGGAATTCATGGAGGAAGTTCTGTGATTCGGTTGAAAGTACCGCTGAGGGCGCTAGACTCCAAAAAATTCTTAAAAGAGATACACCAATATTGGTGGGGACCCTTAAGAATAATTCCGGTGGCTATACCAAAACTGGCAGAGAAGTTATAGAGACTCTGGTTGAGACACATTTTCCAAACTCCAACTTGGTACCTAATGAGTTAAACCCTTCTCCCCTGGGATATCCAATAAGGGTGAGAAGGGAAAACTGGATAGTTGCCAAGAAAATTTTTACTGTTAAACAAGTACTATGGGCTATCAACTCATTTGAACCATATAAAACTCCATTACCAGATGGGATAATACCGATTGTGCTTCAGAAATCGGCCGATCTCATCTCACGGGTCTTGTGTAAAATGTTCAGAGGTAGTCTAGCTCTTGAATATATCCCCAGACCATGGAGAAAGGTAAGGGTAGTCTTTCTGCCCAAACCTGGAAAAAGCCAATATGACCAGGCTAAGAACTTTCGTCCTATCAGTCTATCATCTTTCATACTTAAGTGTATGGAAAAAATAATTGATAGACACATTAGGGATGTAATGAGGAGTACCAGACCTCTTCACAAAAACCAATTTGCCTATCAACCCGGTAAATCTACAGAGGTGGCTTTGCAACACCTGGTTGTAAAGATTGAGAAGACCCTGGAGTGCAAGGAAATGGCTTTGGCAGCTTTTCTTGATATTGAGGGTGCTTTCGATAATACCTCTTTTAACTCAATCGCTGCTGCTGCTGCCAGCAGAGCTATTGAACCACAGGTCTGCAAATGGATAAACTCCTTGTTAGCAGACAGAATTATTACAACAGAGTTGTTTGGGGCAACACTTCAGGCTAGACCCACTAGAGGCTGCCCTCAGGGAGGAGTTCTCTCCCCTCTGTTGTGGAATCTGGTGGTTGATGACCTAATTGCAGACCTCAATCAAAGCGGCATTTATGCCCAGGGATATGCAGATGACATTGTCGTCTACATATCGGGCATGGATGAGAAAACGGTGATAAATATCATGCAGGGGACCCTGAACAGAATCGCAAGATGGTGCTGTGAAAAGAATTTGAGAGTAAATCCTCAAAAGACTACTCTTGTCCCATTTACACGAAGAAGAACCTGCATTGACAAAAGTGATATACCTACCCTACTAGGGGAAAAAGTAAATATGTTGAGCGAGGTTAAATATCTGGGAGTTATACTGGACACTAAATTAACCTGGAATCAGCATATGAAAAGTAAAATTAAACAAGCAAAAGTTGGACTTCTACGATGTAGAAGAGTTCTTGGTAAATCATGGGGTCTAAGGCCAAAGATGACCTATTGGCTATACACTATGGCTATTAGACCCATTGTGACCTATGCGGCTGTGGTCTGGTGGAAAAAGACGGAACAATTGACTGTTAAGACCAAGCTAGACAGTCTTCAAAGAGCTGCCTGCCTGAGTATAACAGGTGCTATGTCCTCCACTCCCACCAGAGCCATGGAAATTATTCTATCTGTCGTCCCACTTGATATCTTTATCAGCGGTGCTGCCAGAAGAAGTTCCTACAGACTGGAAAACGCTGGACTGTGGATGGATTTTGCCAGCCAAAAGTCCCACACCAGTATTAACCAAAAATTCTTTGACCCTATACTTTTGATGCCCTCCGACATCATGGAGACAAGATTCCTCTTTCAAAGACCCTTTGAGGTACTTATTGACCTAAGAGAGGAATGGAAAGAGGAAAACTACAAGCTCACAAATGGAGACATTGTGTGGTACACAGATGGCTCCAGACAAAACGAAAAGGCAGGTGCTGGAATATGTGGGATCAGACCTAAGGCAAGGATTTCCCGAAAATTAGGAAAACATGCCACAGTATTTCAAGCGGAACTGCTTGCTATCATCTACTGTCTACAAGAATGTTTTAGAAGATCCTACTCAAATAGGAAAATCTACATATTCAGGGACAGTCAAGCAGCCTTAAAGGCAATAAACTCATTCCAAATAAGCTCCAAACTTGTTTGGGAATGTAGGAACCTTCTACATGACTTGGGAACCCATAATAGGATCTTTCTTACTTGGGTACCAGGGCATACTGGTGTAGAAGGAAACGAAAATGCAGATAAGTTAGCCAAACTGGGGACTGCAGACCTACCTTTAAGCCCTGAGCCTTTTTGCGGGATCTCTAAGACTACCGCAAAAAGGGTGATAGGAGAAAGAATGCTTAAAGAAACTACAAAAAAGTGGAAGCAAACCACCGATCAAAAACATGCAAGGCTTATGATTCAAGAACCTTCTATGAAAACATCTTCTCAGATCCTTCGTCTTAGCAGGGGTAAGATGAGGGTGATAGTTGGATTTCTCACAGGCCACTATCACCTAAGAAAACACCTTCATAGGATGGGAATCTTTAAAGAAGAACCTCTATGCAGAAAATGCAATATGGTGGAGGAAACTGCACACCACATACTTTTTGAATGCGAAGCTCTGCTTCACATAAGGCACTCAAGTCTAGGTCTTGGAACAGAACTTGATACAATTCACGAAGAACCTGTCAAAAGCCTTTTGGCCTTTCTCAAGGAAACTGGCTTTCTCTGACAGGAATATCGAAAAACAATGGGGTTTGGTGCAATATTCCCTAGTGGAATCAGCACCTAGGGCTTTCCTGACCTCCCCACTCTATATGACTATGACAATGACTATATACCGGTTGGTCGGCGCGGTCTGATATACATTAGATCCAATGGAGTTTTGCACACATGCCTCCGGCACCGCTGCGGCGACGCACGTCCAACTTGCGTGCAATTTGTACTGCAGTTACACAAGGCGTCGCAGCTCGCCGCACACGCGTCTCCGTTCTGATGTACCTTGTTTTCATAAATAAATGGAATAAATAATAAATAATAATTAATAAATGATTGTATCCAGTAACGTCTATTTTGTTTTAAAATATACTTTTTTGTACACCAAATAAGCGAAATAAACACGTTTTCTTCGATAGAATATTTATAGCAAATGGCACGAAATGGGTACTTGCGTCATTTCATGGTTATATGTGCATAGTTGGGCTTCAATGCCGCCGTTGAAACATCGGATATGTGCTCCGGGACTTAAGCGCAAGTTTGGAGAGTGGTGTATTGGATGAAATGGTATGATGACAGAAATGGTAGCGTAACTAGCATGATCTTTGGGTTTCACCACAACAACAATTATTTAACTTCAAGCA
This sequence comes from Metellina segmentata, assembly GCA_947359465.1. Taxonomy (NCBI): domain Eukaryota; kingdom Metazoa; phylum Arthropoda; class Arachnida; order Araneae; family Tetragnathidae; genus Metellina; species Metellina segmentata. The sequence continues at coordinate 116,601,023 of OX375881.1, forward strand.
GCTAAGTAGATATTTACAGCAAAATTATTTATTTGGCGATATGAAAAGTTCGGGGGGTATCGAGCGTGTTCTCGCTCTCTCGGGTCAAAATGGTACCTGGTATATTCTGGTCATCCGGCCGGCTTTCAGCTGAAAACCACCTGTCGATGGAATTTTTAGTGTTCTGAAGAAGCTTGAGACTTAGGGGATTGTAATGTCAGTGGGACGTCAGATGTAGACGGTTTATGTCAAGTGCCGATAACCTTTTGACCGTTGCAGTGTCAAATAGAGTACTGTAATAGTACTTCTAGGTTTAGTTCATATTACAGTTGACCACAATTGAGTTTTATGATCTCCAATTGAGCAATTCTTGAATGTCTCCTTCATGTCAACTTGATAAGAGAAGCCGCTTTTACAGTGTTACAGTGGTGTAACAGTTCAAGTGTTGACAAGGGGCCAAATCTGCTAGACTCTCTCTATCTTTCCCTTCGAGATTGATACCCTACTGTCGCCAATATCAGGTTGTGTTACAGTCGAACATAACTCAATACCTAACCTACCCGGGCGCTGAATGTATTTGGGCCGTTGGGTCGCCCTGTACTTCTGTGCTCTGGTCTCAGCCCCCGCTGAAAATTTATTGAAGACCAACCGGTCTGGTGATTATGGTGTTAGCCTTTAGATCGGAAGGATCGTGGTTCGAATCCGTGCATGGAATTTTGTGTATCTGTGCATGGATATGGTGTAGAGGCGGATGGTGAACCTTAAATCTGTCGTGGCCGAAAGTCTGAGCATTGGGTCGATGTGGAGGTTTGGAGAGTGGGTTTCCAGTTTAGATGTTGGCTCGCCGTGTGACGTAGCTTCAAAATTTCGCGGTGTTCTAAGGACCGGGCACGGAACTTATCGCAAAATTACTAAGAATGCAACATGACGCCCGCTATTTTTTATACAATCCACCATTATTACTTAATTCTTTTTGTTTTAATACGATGTCACCTCGTGTGTTCGTGCGTTTAAGATATCGCTGATGTATTTTTGTATGTTTGTTCAGTCATGGGAACTTTGAGACAAGTAATTGAATTGAATCTCGTTTTAGGAAAATCGAGAGAAAAACAACTGCGTTTTGACATTATATTTTGATCCAATGTCATTTTATAAATTATAAAAATACCTGCTTTTGCTCTCTCACGCTCTAATTCTGTTTTGCGAATGAACTGGAAGATAATGAAAAGGCGCTCTCTAGCAGCTATGTGCAATAACGTCGGGCAAGCATTCTATGGAGAAGAAATGTTTATTTTGGTGCACTGCCTACCGACTTTTAAATTATTGTTAGGAAATGTAGAATTACCACAAATCTCAAATAAAATCGACTGACAAATTTACAAAGAATGACGTTTTGCAAAATTATATACAATCCACCATTTTTACTAAAATAAACTATTACTTAAATTGGAGGCTACCCCATCTTCTGTTAAATGTAATGCGTCTGTATCAATATTGTGACTTTTAAATGTACGATAGATATTTGAAGTAGTTAATTTATGTTGCATAAGAGTGAAAGAACGAAAATTTGCGTTTTTGCAAACCGAACTTAGCTGTTATTTAAAACTTCGTACACTGCTGTCGTAAACAGTTAATTCTCACTTGGTTTTGCTTACCAACCGGTCTGATGGTTACGGTGTCAGCCTCGAAGTCGGAAGCTTCCTGGTTTGAATCCGGGTCCGGCCATGGATGTTTGGAAGCTTATGATGTAGAGGCGACTAGTGAACCTTAAATCTGTCATAACCTTAAATCATTGTATAAAAAAGTATTTAAATAGTAGCGGTAGGTAGCGTACAAATTATAAACTGATATTTTTTTTAATTTTTAAGACAGTTCTTTTGATGAAGTTTAAACAATTCAAGAAATATTCTAACCAAACTTTAAAGGCCATTATTCATCACCAAAAGAAAAACAGTGAGTAGTAAGTTTAATACACCATTTGAGCAACACAACACCGAGTGCTATCTAACTACTGACTGGTTTCTTTGGTGATTCCTAACGAAATTTAAAGTTTGCTTAGCATATTTCTTGAATTGTTGGTTGAGATTTTGGAAAATGAATGAACGAGAAAAAATGAATGCGTTAAGTCTAACGATCGTGAAATCCAAATTCGTATTGAGGAAAATATAAGTTACAATTTAAAAAAAAAAAACATTTATTTGAAAAAAAAAACCATTTTTAGGTATCGCCCTGTAAAAATTTCCACAGATTTAAAATCCGTTGAAAAGTTTACTCTTATCTTTAACAATCCGAGAGATAGAAATAAGAAATTAAAAAAAGCCAGTTAAAATTGTATCTTTTTTGTTCGTCCCCTAAAATCTTCTTTGCTGGGATAATGAAAGGGAAAAAATAAATTTAGAATTGGTGACATGTTTATGCTGTTGCCATTCCAAGGAAAACAATAATAAATAAATGTCAATAAATAAATTTTAAATGTTCTAGATTAAATTTAAAGATTCACAGTCTGGACACAAAATCTGCAAAAAAATTACTACTATCAGTGCTAAATTTCATCATTTTAGACTCGTCAGGACACTACTTTTAGAGATATATCTTTAATAATAGCAGAGATGCAAGTACATTTGGTCCCATAATTACAATCCGAGGTTTGCCAGATGTTTTTAAAACTTTTGGTGGCCCTTAAAAATCGCAATAATGAGTAAAATTTAATGTAGCTCTGAAACTAATTATCAGAATGAGCTGAAATTTGACATGACCATTCTCGAAGTCGTTCTGAATCAATACGCATCAACATATATTAGAAAATTCCATTTCATAATTTTTTCTAACATTGATTTAATAATTATTATTACACAAAAAACTATTTTTTTTACGTAATATATTAGGTGGGTTTTGTTTGGTGTGTTTAAGTAGTGAGCGAGACATAATGTGACTATTTGTATGAAAGGAGTTTAAATATCAATTGTTATTAATATTAACCAAAAAATCTGAATCTAAATAGCTCGGCAAGTAGAAAAATATGTTAAACTTCAAGTAAAATTTCCATTTAATAGATTTCCAGTAGAAATCGTCGTGTCACCTCTTTAACCCTTAACTTCTGTGTCACAAACCGTATCGTAACTAGTAACTCGCTCACTAAAGTGCGTATCAAGTTGATTAATATAATATACTAACGGAAGATTATTTAAATAATTATTATTTATACATTTTAAATTTAGATAGTTCAATTCTAAACATGAAATACATTTCTATTACTATATACGTTAAGTAGATTCCATATCTCTTCAAGCTCAGCTTTCGGACCTAATTTTGCTGGACGTTTCAACCCTGGAATTTGTAGAACCATGTTGTGTTTTGCTGTGGTTTTTCAAACGGCAGTATTAAGTCCCCCCCCCCTCCAGGGCATCCCATTTCAAGTTACTTTTTCCTTAGAAATATTCTTCTTCTGAAGACGCACTTGAAATGTCTTCATCTTCATCCGTTTCGTGTTCGCTTTCAATAGTATCATCCGAAATTTCACTGTCCCACTACTCTATTTTCGACCAACTATCAACAATAAACTGAATTTCTTTTTGTATAAGATACACAGGTCGTTTTTATTAAAGTTTGTTGACATTTTATGCTCTCCGCCGAAATTCCCTACTCTAACTTAGACGATTTCTTTCAACAAGAACGGTACCGCAAATGCTGTAAAAAGGTCTAAGAGACCACGCACGAAATGCAAAGAGTGTAAAACACTCTATAACAAAAAACTCGACGCACCATGAAGTAATCATCCGATTGATTTGAAATTTTGTATGCAAAAATGTTTTGACAAAATGTGCAAATGAATAAAATTTGGTGTCCAATGAATGAATATTGCGATCTCCAGAGCATCAGAACTGCGCATACAGCAGATGTATATAAGGTGTTGTTCTTGAACTGTTGTTAAAATTTCTGCTGCATTGCGATTTAGGATACCTTTCAACGACTGAAAAAATGCCTCGCCGCATTATTCGAGCTCATTACGAGCAACTTTCAGAGTTTGAAAGAGGTCGTATTATTGGATTGAAAGAGGCAGGTTGGGCAAATCGGAGAATCGCTCGTCATGTGAGTCGAAGCGATGCGGCGATTAGAAGATGCTGGCAAGAGTGGGTGGACCATGGCAGATTTCAGCGTCATGATGGTAGCGGTCGACGTAGGGCCACATCAGATCGCGAGGACAGAGTGACTGTCAGGACAGCTGTCACAGCGCTTGATTCATCGCTATCAACCATCAGTCGTGCGACCCAAACACGAGTGTCCACCATGACCATTCACAGAAGGCTGAGAGTGCGAAATCTACGATCGTACCGACTGTTACGCCACCTGCCACTCACGCCTGCAAACTGTCGAGCCAGATTACAGTGGTGCTTGGCTCCATCATGCTGGAATGATGCTGAATGGGGACGTATAGTCTTTAGCGACGAATCGCGCTTCCAACTGTGTCCTGACGATCATCGAAGACGGGTCTGGAGTCGCCCAGGGCAGCGTGCCGATCCTGCTTTCACTATTGCACGCCCCACGGGCCCTCAACAATGAGTTATGGTATTTCTGAAACCTGTTTTACTACCGTTCCTTTCGCAGTACCCTGTGCTTATTTTTTAAGCTAGACAATGCCAGACCACATACGGCACGTTTTGCTATGAACTGTTTTCAAGCTTGTCAAACACTTCCTTGGTAAGCCTGATCACCAGATCTCTCTCCCATCGAGCATGTCTGGGATATGATGGGAAGGCGACTGCATCCGGTATGGAATGTTGATGACGTAGTCCGACAATTGGAGCAAATTTGGCAAGAAATACCGCAAGATACCATCCGGGAGCTTTATCGGTCCTCGCCACGCCATGTGGCAGCTTGCATCCAGGCTAGAGGCGGGTCAACACATTTTTGAGCTCGTTATTGTAACTCTGAAATAAATCATTCAATTCTTCTGAAATTTAATCGTTCTCTAATCTGTATATAATTTTCCTATCCACCAATTTTTGTCTCCATCGGACAACTCCTTCTTAGTGCGTCGATTTTTTTGTTATAGAGTGTAGTTGAGGCGGAAAATCAGTCTTGGAGTGCGGCTTCTGTTGGACGTAGTAGGAACGTACTGAATAGGTCAGAAACCAATATTTACTTTAAAGAGTGAAAACGACCAGTCAAAAATGACTCGGGGTCTGTTAGACCTATGACAGCAGTTAAAAGTTAAAGTTATTGTTACCTTAAAATACCCATAATGGTAGTAAAATTACGAGACCAACTCGGAACAATAGATCTAAGATATCTCATTCAATTAAACTGATAAAAATATTTCAGCATTTTTTACCGACTTTAAAAAAAATAAAGTATTGAAATTCACTTGAACTAAATGAAAAGTGGAAATTCAATTCAATTGTAAATTTTGACCTATTTCCATTCTTATTTATTACGATTATTTTTTAAATCACTGTTAATTAGTCTTGGATCATTTTTTTTCTGTCTAACAAGTATTTAATCTTTAAAAAAAAAAAAAAAAAAAAAAAAAAAACATTGAATTCTTATTTTTCCTTATAGATATCTTACAAATCTTGCTGTTTCAAATATTTTGTTATAATTTTAAAACCTACGCGAACACCATTTTTGCTGCAACAATTGGACCAAAATTAGGAGACAGCTTCGGTATTGTGGAAGAATTTCTCTTTACCCGGGTTTCCCTGAAACATCGTAGCATCAAGTATATATTTAGTGCTGTGAGGCACATTAAAACAAACTCTAAATAAACTAACCCTTACGCTGTGGCAGGTAAATATTTGTTACCACTAAAATTTTGTTTATACCAGCGGCATGGTATTGTTCTGTGTACTGTGGATTTAATACCAATTTTATTTGGTCTGTGGCATTGATCACCATTTACGAGCTGTAAGAGACAAACATTCTAGAGAGTCACTCATTTTGTTGGTTGGCCCCTTACCCTGTCGACCGTGAGGTGTGACCTCTTTTCGAAAAACAGAAAGTCGCTCTGGTGATATCTGTTCTCGCGCCACACAATACTATGAAAGGAAAGCGTCAAGCGTATATGCCACGCACCGCCCTATCGCTCAAGTTTGGTAATTAGGTAAGGGGGCTTGGACATGCAGGAAAAAGAGAACTTTTATGAGACGATTGAAAAATCTAAGGGCCGCAGCGTAAACGTTAATAAAATGCTGCCAAGAACGTTATTAATACTAAAACAAAGCAAGAAAAGTTCCTAGCATTCAATTCAAATGCACTACTGAGTTACTTTCATACAAACTCTTGACTGATCAATTCATTCGTTCCAAGAAGTATTATATGCTACCTACAGACAACAAAAGTGTTTATAAATCTCGATAAAGAATTCTTAAGTCCTCCTTAACTATACTTGATCTACTAAATAATGTCCTCCATAAATTAACAATGCAGGTAGCATTGATTTGAGTTGGGTTCTGGGTCATAGGAGTATTTTCACCCAATAAAAAGCAGATGAATTCCCAAAGTAATTGAAATTTAATTCACAGATCCTTGACTTAGCAGAAGACGTATTGCGAGACAGAACGTTTTTGTAAAGACGGATTGAAATAGTGAAGCTGAAAGTGCTACATAAATTTTAAACAATTAGGTATTTACAAGAAAAACTTACAACTATCCCTTCCAGTAAAAATGATGTTTCTCCAATGAGTCTTCGAAAAAGTAGAGTGATAATTAACTTCCCTGGTTTACGATAATATCTTCAAAAGATTCTTCAGTTTAGAAGAAGTGTGGACTATTAAGTATATTGTTTAGTGACTGTCGACTCTAGTAATGGATACGAGAATTATGAATACTTATAAACTCAGCGGCATGCGCTGATGAAGCCTACTTAGAGGTCAAATCAAATACCATAGTTGAAATGAAAGCATTTTAAAATTTTTAATCAGTATAAATTATAATTCTGCTATAAAATCAAGATTCCGTACGCTATATATTATCTACAGAACAAAAAAATAATATTATGTATGGAAACTTTCGAAAGCATTAAAGTCTGGTACGATTATTATGATAAACCAGCTATTCAAATTCTGAAGAATGTGGAATTTATTACGGATTTAAATCCTTCCTTACTTATAATTCTCATGTGTTTTGGTAACTGTAACTACATTTCTTATAATCATACTTTTGAATTCAATTTAATACCTTTAACATACACATATTGGTATTATGAATTGAGAAATAAATGTAATTCAGTAGAATCTTTACAAGCCCATCACATGACTGCGAAAATTCTCACTTTATTCATTACGAATGCTGCAAATAAAAAAATAAGAAAGCAGATTTATAAATTGTGACAATTGAATTATGAAGACGCATTTTTTCTTCTTAAGCCTACGTGAGAAAACGGAGAGATTTAATTGAAAGTGCTGTAATAATCATAAGAAATGTTGTAGCAAATAATCAGATTTTTTTCACCTTCATGTTAAATTATATCTTCACAAATTTAAAGATGGAATTTTAACGAGAAGCTTATATGTGAGAGTTTCTTCAATCAGAGGTAAATACTATTTTTTAAAGAAAGTATGATTCTTATTTCAAGAGACCGTATATTAATTTGGAGCAACATGCAATTTTTTTGTCATTGTTGTTATGGTAACTGTAACTGACGTCTTTGATTTTCAAATGTTATTTACTTTTTTAGACTTCCGCGGATGTGTGTATCGCTTGGAATCAGTACATCAGCTATTATACTGATAAAACCATTTGTTACTGAATTCTTAAGAATTTTAATTACGAAGACTAGTAAATGGAACTTTATATTTGCTTTATCGCAGCTCATTTGATGTTTTAAAAATGTTTAGCTTTTCATTCTTTTATTATTCGTAAAAATCCTAATGGTTTAGCAAAAGTGTGATTCCAAGATAACCGTAAATGGTAATGCCTAGTTGAGATAGGCATAGCAGCCATTTGATGAAAACAGTCAGAACAATTATTACTAATTTGCGATAACAGGTATTATCGACTGCTAATGAATTTTTGTAGAAACAAAGTATACAGAAATCAGATATTCTTTTTCCTGTTTAGCAACTCCTCTCACATTATGCACATTGGGAAGTAGTTTATCATAGTAGATTAAGTGACGTTTCATGTTTAATATAATTGGCGTTAAGAATCAACAATCCTATATAAATCAGAAATTCTTTCTGTGTAAATTTTACTGGCGACCAACTGAAATCGTGTACCAAAAACAATTCAAGGTAAATCACGTCAGGAATACATTGTTGATTGCCGTTTATAAAATACGTACTGCGTAATATAATGAAGTTCCAACAAGTAAACAAAAACTAGTTTTGTAGGTCAGAAAAACCTATCATATTAACAGTTTGTCGGTGCCTAATGACTAACACTAACAGTGCATATCAGTACTTATTACTGATGTCTTGTTATGCTATAAATGTTACTCAACTTCGTAAATTATCAGAAAATACAAGTTTACCAATTTTTCAAATAAATTGTAATGTATTTACTTATTAATTGAATTAATTTATTTGTATGAAAAGTTTAGTTACTTCAAAAGAGTTTATTTATAACCTTTATAGATGTCGGTTTATAAATTTCATATTAGATTCTAACTGTTAGTTTATAATAACACTGTTACAAGTATTGAATTTACTAATTTATGATAACTTTAAATTGTAGCGAAAAATTGGTATTTTTACATATAGGGGGCTTTTCCGAACAATAACTTTTAAGAACACTCGACAGCAACGGGTGTGAGAAAAGAGTATACATATTTTTAATACCTGCATTTTTATTACTTTTCGCAACTCAGCTTTTGTATGGTAAATTTAAAATATGGACTTAAGTAGAGTCCTATATCACAATCGATACAAAAATATCTGCATTCTTACCTCATCTGTTTTCCGCTATCGATCGTTTTTTTTTAGCAATACACAAAGCACTGCCTTGTTTGTCTCAGTTTCTTTTCGGTGGTGAAATCACTTCTAAAAAGTGTCTCGTAGTCATTCGTACGGGAATCGGCAAAATTCCTGGTCGTTCTTTTTTATCATTCACTGTGTCATGCCTTTCAAAAAGCCGATCAACTACGTCCAGTCTGAAATTCAATTGAGAGTATTTTCCTCCATAGTCCACTAGCTATGTCCAATAACGAACTTTCACTACTTTCATAATCATTTAGAGAAATCTCCGATATTGTTTTGAGCCGCTCACTGCCACTCATTTCTCTTTTATTTTTGTACATGATTTTAGATTTTGATGACGGAATTGTTAGCTAAATATCCGAACCAACTCGATAATATCGATAGAAACATCAGTATTTTCTGTATTTTAATTTTACATGCATTTTTTGTTTTTCAGATCGTATTTGAGGGATAAGTTTATGCGACGACAGTTACGGCAAACAACAGAATGGGCAAAGTTGACAATTCTTTTTTAGAGGTGAATACGTCTCAAAATTCAGTGTGGTACAGAAGTCAACAATACCACTTGCCGCCAAAGAGATTGCCAGCTTTTTCGTACTTATGTCTCTTAAATAATAAATCATAATCTGATGACTGAAACTGCGTTGGATAAAAGTTTTAAGACCGTATCAATAATGGTTGGCTGTTGGTGAATACGTCTAGTGCGAAAAATTACTCTAGCACGTCTTAGAAGGTAACAAAAAATAAATACTTTTGGTAGACAAATTAAGACCTTTTTAATTTGTTATTAATCCGCAACCCCAACAACTACTTTCCATGATTTAGATTGTATCGGCGTCTCTGGGACAGCTCCTGGTTGTCAGATATTTCAAATAACATCGCACTGGGAACAACAGTACGGGCTATTGGCGTGATCAAACCCGAATGGAAATACCCGAGGACAACAGCACGTGATTTTCAATAACAATAAGATGACAACATCACTCCTGGGCTGGCACAACTCTCTGCAAAATTGCACACTACAGCAATTTGCGGACATTAGTTTATAGGGGTAAGGGACACAAAAATCGTCAAATTTTCGTTTTTTTTTAATTATTATTTTAAGAAATTCTCTGTGTTTTTCTGCTTAAAATGACGTCTAAATCATGTTTCTATCATAATTAGAACTAGAGATATAGTAATTTTTGTGGTGTATTGTTTTGTAAATCTAACACTCTTGACATGGCAACAAGATCTGTCTTTAAAACTTTAAGTGCGTTTTTTTCCATGATACATTTTTTCAAGATTTCCTGTATTCAAATTGCTATAAGTCGAAAACCGATAAAGTTTAAGGGTTGAAATTTGGAATCTATATATTTTTCAAACATTATACTTTATTTTTGATTCAGTAAATTTGAAACAAATATTTACTTTAAAAAAAAAACCTTTTTTTAAAATAAAGTACCTTAAAATTTTCAAAAATTTTCATTAAAATATTTTTTCTTTTTTATTAAATTAATATTTTTTAAATTGCTGAATCAGAATTAAAGTTATTAAATTTGTGAATAATTTACTGTAAGAATTTTGAAAATCGATTAAGAATATTTTAAGCCTTAGCAATTTAAAATGACCCCTCTTTTTTCAAACAATTTTAATTTAAAATTTTTAAAAAACTTTTGGAAAAATTTTGTGTTGTGATTTTGATTATTATATAGATGGGTAATCAGTACGAAAAAATTGAAAATTCTAATTAAATTAATTAAAAAAAAATTTATTTGCGTCCCTGACCCCCTTAAAAAATTTTACCTTAGTTAAAAAATCAACACAATGTGTTTACTACTTGTAGCTAAGCTAATAGAAAAATTTGATAACTGGTTCCATAGTTACTTCAGAAATAATTAGTTTTTCAGTTTCGAAATACTTATGTTGCGAATTTTGTTCTAACTGGCAGATATATATTTTAAAGTTCTTATTTTTATGTTCATACATTCAGGTCATTTAATTCGTCTAAAACCATATATTTATATCATGATTATGATATTTAGAAATAGCATAAATTCTACTTAAAAATTAACTCTATTAGTACTTGTTAGCACTTCCAAGAATACCAGCAATTAAAAGTTAAAACAATTTCTTATCCAATTTTGTGTTTGCCTTACAGGAAAGAATAACTAGTATTTATGTTAACATTTTTATATATTGGTGAGAAAAAATTATGGACGAGACTTTTTATCTAATGTTTTAACAAATGTGTACTAAATGGACGCAAATTATATTGTGAGATCTCCAAGATGTAAGAACATAGGACAAGTAAAAAAACTTTCCAAAAAAGAAGTCCAAAGGATTAAAAAGGAATTTCATTGAAAATATAGCATGGAGCACAATTCGACAAAAGCCCAAAACATTCATGTCATAGGTGTCCAGCAAGAAACATCCAGCCTTTAGTAGCGGATTTGATCACCCCTGACTGCTGGGCAGGAATTACATCGTCTGTCTATGCTGAGATCGAGGTTGTGAACAAGCTGTTGAGGCATTGCTGCCCATTCCTCTGGCGGTTGGTGACGTGCTCCCCAGCGTTTCCCTAAAGTGTCCCATACATGTTCCATTGGATTTAGATCCAATATAAAAGTCGTCCGCTGCGATGGTTGCTTGTGGACGACCACTGCTGAACCTTCGGACAGCTGTTTCTGTTGTTTGAAATGCTCTCCAAACTTGTGAAACGATGCTGTGAACCATCCCGAATTCCTCAGTTACCCTTTTCACTCTTTGACCTTCTTCACTCTTCCCAATGATTCGACCTAGGGTAAGGTCCACCAGATATCGTCCACAAGATTGCCAGTTCGACATTTCTAATAAGGCATTTCTAATTGAGGCAGCAGCTGGATGACGTTTAAACTGATACATGCCGTGCAATATCTTTCATAGAAATGCTGAGCTTACACCGCCATAGTGCTTTATGCTCCTCCGACACTCCCCCATTACGTCATGCTGCATATATGCGCATGCTCTACCGTACCTGACCCTAGTCGATCTCCTGATGGGTCTTTCAGTCTGCCCTGCCTCCTTGTCCCGCTAATATGTTAATTTTTTAGCTTCGTCCTTAATTTTTGCACACCAGTGTATTCAGACAACAGCACGGCAGGATATCATTTAGGTATGTATATCGGTATTTCATTAACATCGTACTCTAGCAACGCAACGAGCTATTGGCGAATGTCCGAAATTAAAACAAAATTGCCATTTAAGAAAGGGCCTTAAGGAAAAATTTATCTTTTCAACGTGAAGATCTTATCACACTTTGTAGAAAGATCCTATTGAATTGTTTTTTGTTTTTTATGGGTATAAAGTTGGTCCTTTAAACTGAATGTTTAAGCTGTTGACAAATATATATATATATATATATATATATATATAAAATTATATATATATATATAAAATTATAATAAAAAACCCTTTTAGATAAATAATGCATAAAATAATTCAAATTTCTACTAAAATATTTCAACATTTTAATATTTCAACTTCTGAAAACATTCATTTTTGTAGTTATTTTCAAATACAAATACAAATACAAATATTGACGACCAGCTACAGGCTCAAGCCCAACAAGGCTGGTCCTTTGTTTATGAATTCCCCAATTCCCACTGACTATCCAATTGTATCTTAAGTTGTAACATTTTAGAGCAGTGTATAATTGATTTCATCCTACACAAATCCCACAGAGTCTGAATAGTAACGTCTATTGGTTGTAAAAAATTCACTTTAACTAGATAGGTGATCCATGATAAAAAAAACTTAGGTATCATGCGGGAAAAACTATGCTCAAAAAATTCATACGCAATCTCGCAATGGTAGAATTTTAAACCAAAAAATTGCCAACACAAATGCAAATATTAAAGACCAGCTACAGGCTCAAGCCCAACAATGATGGTCCTTTGTTTATGAATTCCCCAATTCCCACTGACTATCCAATTGTATCTTAAATTCGTACACTCCCTTTGAATTAACTATACTTTCTGGCAACGCGTTCCAACTGTCTATTACCCTATTAAAGAAGTGGTTTTTCCTTAAATCCCGATTAAAATGTGTCTTATTCAATTTATACCCATGGCCCCTTGTTCTGTTATCCCTATTGAAATTTAAGCCCTCTGTATCCCCTTGTTTTACAAACTTGAAAAGCTGAATCAAATCCCCCCTCCTTCTTCTTCTTTCCAGTGTATACATGTTTAGCTTACTTAAACGTTCATTATAGTCGAAATTTGCTAGCCCCTTTATTATTTTTGTAGCTCTGTGCTGAAACCTTTCAATTGATTCTAAGTCCTTTCTGATATATGGAGCCCAGAATTGTACAGCATATTCTAGATGTGGTCTTACTAAACCCTTATATAACGGCAAGATTATATTCTTATCCCTTGAAGTTACAGTCTTTTTAATATACCCCAATAAACTATTAGCCTTTTTACCCGCAGCTGAACATTGGTGACCCATTTTAAAATCCCTGTGAATTATCACCCCAAGATCCTTGACTGTTTCTCCCTCCTTTACCTTTACTCCCTGCAGACAGTACTCGGCTCCACTGTTCCTGTAACCCATATGCAGAACTTGAGATTTCCCTACATTAAATGACATACCCCATTTTACAGCCCATTCGGATATCTTATCAAAATGCCCTTGTAAATTTTCTATCTGTAACTTGGTATCTACTGTCCCCCATATTTTTAAGTCATCTGCAAATGTACTGATTCTATTCTTTATCCCCTGACCTATATCATCTATGAAAATTATAAATAAAATTGGTCCCAAAACTGATCCCTGAGGCACCCCACTTATAACTTCTGTCCACTGTGAATAATTTCCTTTTACCTGCACTCTCTGCTTTCTACCCAATAACCAATTCTTTATCCATATTAATGTTTTTCCCTGAATCCCCAGCCTTTCCAATTTAAACAGTAATGCCTCATGAGGTACTTTATCAAAAGCCTTTTGAAAATCTATGTACATGATATCCACACTGCTCTTATTATCCAGCTCCTCAGTAATTTTTTCGTAGAACTTCAAAAGGTTTGTAGAGCAGGATCTGCCATTCCTAAACCCATACTGATTCTCTGATAACAGCCCCCCCTCCTCCAAGTATAACGTTATATGCTTTTTTAACAAAGATTAAAATATTTTGCAAATTACTGATGTTAGACTTACTGGTCTGTAGTTGCCCGGATCACTTTGTATTTCCTTTTTGAAAATTGGAGTTATGTTGGCCAACTTCCAATCCATTGGTACCCAACCTGTGCTATATGTTGAATTAAATATCGTGTGAATTACTTCCCCCAGTTCTTCCGCGCTTTCCACTAGTACTCTCGGATAAATATCGTCTGGCCCTGATGCTTTAGATGGCTTAATTCTTTTCAACTCATGTACTATTTCTTCCCTGGTGAATTTGCATTCTTTAATTATACCCCCTGCAAAGGCTCCATCCTTGGGATCCTTTTTTAAATTATAGTTACAATTGAAAACCCCCAGAAAAAAGTAATTTAACACATTTGCCATTCCCACCTCGTCTTGAATTAATTCACCTCCCTTCCCCTCCAACGGGCCCAGTGTAGTACTAAATTTATTTTTACCACTTGCATATGCAAAAAATTCTTTTGGGTTTACATTTATTTCCCTTGCTAATTTTTCATCCAAGGACACCTTTTGCTTCCGACTAATAGTTTTAAACTCCTTTCTGGCTTTCTGATATGCCTCCTTGTCCCTGTCGTTACCAGTGCTTTTATATACCCTGTATGTTCTTTGTTTTAATTTTAAAGCTTTGTGTGTTTCCCCTGAAAACCACATAGGGAGCAATTTTATAGATTTTCCTTTTTTCCTGAACGTTACATGTTTTTTTAATACCCTGTCTTACTTATTCTTGAATTCCTCCCATTGTTCAGAATGATGCAGTGCTAATAATCCCCCTTTGAATGTTTTCTTTAACTCTTCCCTTATCTTATGAAAATTTACCTTTCTGAAATTTGGAATTATCCTACTATTGATTGTGTATGCTGACTAAAAATTTATACTTAATCTGATACTTCTATGATAACTTTCTCCCAGTGGCTCACCTATAACCAAATCCTACACCCTATCCTCATCATTGCTGAAAATCAAATCCAATATTGCATTGTCCCTAGTATCCTCATACACCATCTGGTACAAAAAACAATCCTGTATCACTTCCAAAAATTCTGCCCCTTTCCCATTTGTAGCTAGATTGTTTGTCCAGTCAATATTTGGATAGTTATAGTCCTCCATTAAAATTTATTCTCCTTTTTGACATGCTTCGTTTATCAGATTGCACATGCCCTTTTCCTGCTCTTCACTACAAACAGGACGTCTATATATATTGCCCAGAATTAGTCCTTTGCCTTTGTCTGTATTCAGTTTCACCCAGACTGATTCTATACCCTCAGTTTTACTATTTAACTTTATTTCCGTACAGTTTAAGAATTCTCTCACATAAATCAAAACCCCACCCCCTTTCCTATTCACTCTGTCCTCCCTAAACATTGTGAATCCACTTAATTCTAAAATTTGTGCATCTTCACTGCTTGCCCAACTTTCAGTAATCCCAATGATATCTATATCCTCTGCTTGTGCAATTCCCTTGAGCTCATCCATTTTATTTCTCACACTGCGAGCATTACAATAAAATACTTTTAGCTTATTTTTCACCCTTATATTGAACTTTCCCCTTGTATTATTTGTCTTGGTATTGTTTTTCTCCCTTACATTGCACTTTCCCTTTGTATTGTTTGTCTCCTGCTATTTAGACCCTGTTAGTTTACCTAAGCAATTACAGTGTACTGTCAACCCTCTATGTCCTTCCCATCCCTGCTTGTATTCTAGTTTTTTGACTCCAGAATATTCAAAACTAGCTTGCCAACCTCCCTATTAATTATCAGACTTAAATGCAAATTGTACCTGCTTATCCAATCCCTCCTACACTGCTTCCAAACATCTAAAAATCTAACCTCCTCCCTCTCACACAAATCTCTTAACAACCCGTTCATCTGATTGGCCCTTTGATTTAACGACCCATTACCTAACCCATACCTAGGTAGTAATCCTAATACTGTTACCTCTGCCCCATGAGACTTAATGCCTCTTAAAAGTGTTTCTGCTTCCCTCTTAAACTCAACATTAGTAGTCCTCTCTACATCATTTGTTCCCACCCACACTACTGCCTTTTCCTCCCCTTTAACAACACCTGCCTTAACTGCCTCAACTACATGTTTTACCCTGGCACCTGGCAAGCAACACCTTGCTCCTCCCCTTTAGCAACACCTTCCCTGAACTTTCCCATGTGAGTTTGGCATCACTGAACAAGACCCAATTAGTGGCATAAAAGGTAAAAATAACAAAAGCAAAAAAGTAAAAAATGGAGTAAAAATAAGAAAATGAATGATTATTCACTCCTAAAAATCTTCTGCTTTTTACAACTAATTTTAATACAGATTTGAACAGTGAAGTAATTCAAAACTACTCTACCAATTTTTAAGTAACAATAAAGAAGCTTCTTAAGTCAAAGTTAAAATTCCATTACAGATAATATAACATTTCTTTATACCCTAGTCATACCTCTACTTCATTTTAACTAGAAAGGCTCTTCGTTCTACATTTTATGCAAGTATCCATTATTAAAGCGAAAGAAACATTTAGTGCCTTTTAAAATCTATACTTCGTTTAGAAGACTGAATTTTTCACATAGATCAACCTACGAGTTCCCTGCATATAGGAAATATAAAAGTTGACTGAGTAAAGAAAACCCTCTTAAATACTCAGAATATCATGTAACCAAAATAGTAGTAACTGGACCCTTTGAAAATAAAATTTATAAAAATCATAAACAAAGCTCTAATTAAGGATAGGAATTCTTGACAAAAATTTTAAATTGTATCTATTATTATTACTTTAATATTTCGTCTGACACTTAGGCTGTGCTTGCAAAGAGGACATTTAGGGATGTAGGCATTGTAAATTAGAAGTATATATATTATTATTTTTTTATTTGAAATAAAAAACTTTGATTTCGTAAAAAAGTTTGAAGAAATTTAATAACTACATTTGTTCTATAATAGTTCTTGGTTTGTGAAGAACCCCTCTCTAGAAACCAAAACATAGAAATATGTAACCAATCATAAATATAATAATTTACCCTTACACTACAAACTCCAAAATTCGGAATCGTCCAGCCCTTGACCATTTAGGAATGTTTGCACATTTTTTGCCAAAAAAATTCGTAATTTACATCCCCCAAATAGCGTGAACTTTGTGATTACAATTGTAAAATTGCAGGTTTAAAAATAGAAATAATTTTAAAAAAAGGTAAAACCTTTCTAATACAATGATGCAATTTTTTTTTGTTGCAAATCTTCCAACATTTCTGTGTGGTATTTGCTTTGAACATGGCCGTTATTTTGCGTTGTTTCATCAGTGAGGTCCAGGTTTAACTCCGTGTTCTTTAAAAATTGTCGAAAAGATGTAAAAAAAGAGAGAAAAAAAGTTATCAAAACGTATCGATTTTGGACAATTACGAATATTGGATAAATTGACTAGGCCAAATTTACATTATATATATAGCCAAGCCACATTTAATACTCAAGGTTTATAGATCTAAGTTTAAAGAAATGTAATAAAATGTTGTGGTTATGAATATATTTCAAAAACGGTTGTTTATGTGTTATTTCCCTCTTTTTAATGGAAGTTTGGAGAGTGGGGTGCCAGATCAAGTTTTGATCTAGTCATCTAACCGGGATTTAAAACTACGAGGCGTTTTTCTTGGATACTTATGTTAGAGATTGACCCCAGATTGTGAAGACAATAGCTCCAGTGTGACGTTTATTAAAATACCAACAATATCTTGTATCATGGAATCTCAACCCAGGGCGATATATTTACCAAATGCATTTATTGTCAAGCAGTCGTATCTGCAATTCAGATTTTAATTTTACGTTTGTCTTACAGATTTATAGAATACTTTGGATCAAGCCCTCTACCATTAAGAGGATTGATATGAGTTGAAAGAACGTATTGGCAATGAAAACTGACCTTATCATTGGAGGAATTTAGTTTTATAAATAGGTTTGTATTGCATATTTTGAGGGTTATTGTTATTTTCTAAAAAGAGCTTCTTCCAAATGATTTCAAAACGTTCTTTTGTATAAAGAAAATCCCTCTACACGTTTTCTCAGCCCGTTATCAGTCGATAATGGCAAAATCAAGGGACAACGAGTTGTCATTTTTAACCACGGTCTGTTGACTTTGTGTAAAGTGTTGAGATCAACACCTGAACAGGTACCCTACTCTCTAAACTTCAACACCACATCAGCGTAAAGCCATTTAAAACCTCAACTAAATCCAGCCATTAAATTTAGGATAATGGAACACTTTATTTTAAATTTTAAATCTTTAAGGACTCTTTATTTAGCAACGCAATTTTACTGATCATGGAGCATCAATTTTGAGGGTCGAAACCTAAGCATTGAATTTAGGGGTTAATATAAAGTCAGCTGTGGAATTTCTGCATTTACACGTGTTTCAATAGAAAAAGACCCAAATTATAAAATTGACATTTAAATTACTGTCACATTAAATATTTCTTTTTCAGTACCATTTTAAAAGACTGACAATCAGCACTTCGTGTTTTTTTTTAATTATTCAGAACTCAACCTGATCTATCAACTATTATTGAACACTTTATGTGTTAAAGGTTTTCGAAAGATTTACATATTTTCTATTCGCTTTCAAGTTTGCTCAATTGAAGAGAAATACCTCAAATATTTTCAAATTTTACGCATAAACGATTTAATTCTTCAATCCCACAAATCCCTCTTCGGTTACAGTTTAGCCGTGGAGATCTTACGACACCTAACAGTGTTAATCTCAACAATATATTATAAGAATACACAAAACGTCGAATTGTGTCGCACTGTTGTGGTTACAACAATGACCATTAACTTTATTGTTCTATTTTCAATTTCATTTCATACTCTGCTTTTTGATTCTCAAGTTAGCATCTTAAAAGTTTTCTTGCGATCTTTACTATAATTTTTCAACCGTTCAGATTTTCTGAAGTAATTTCTTCGTCGGAGATTTAGTGATTCCTTTGGAAATCATGTCCTATTTCCGAACAAAGAAAAATCGAGGCTTCAATTTCATGAGAAGCCTTTGGTGAGTACCTGGATTCAAAGCATAAATAGAAACTTAAGCTTAGCTTAAGTATTTGACTAACAATTTTTTGAAAACTGTGTAATCTATAATAAATATTTGAGTGTACTGGTTATAAGAAAAACGAGTAACGTATTTTATTAGAAAGGAAGTCTTTTGAGTTTCTGGGCTCATTTACAAGTAGAAACTATAGTTAAGCTTATGTATTTGAATCAAAAAATTTTAAATTGACGCGACAACTAAAAAATATTTGCTTTAGATTTTGTTTCACAAAAATAATGTATAGCAGGTATCTATATATCTATCTATGTATCTCTCTCTATATATATATATGTTTGATAGATATAAGTGTTATGGAATGTAACAAAATGTTGTGGCTAAGAATATATTTTAGCATCGGTTGTTTACGTGTTACGTCCCTCTATTTCAGGGCTAAGGGGGAACAGACCGGAATTGCAGTGAAGGCAAAAGGGCCAACAGGAGAAGAAGGTAGGCTCAATGAAACAGCTCCAGGACACATCACAATTAATAAAGAGATTGAAATCACGAGCCCTGATGAGCAAACTCACCAAGTGGAAGTGATTATCGAACAAGAGGAAAAGGAGACTGACCAAGTAGAAGTAAGCACTGGACTATCTG